>OY856411.1:830169868-830522368 GCA_963693085.1 Alisma plantago-aquatica | reverse complement strand
CATGAACTATGAGTTGCAATGACAACATGAGAGCATTGATGTTATTGAGATGGGCACACATCTTAACAGCATGTTCCAAGATCAGGAAAGATGAGAGATATGATGTCTTCAAGGCATTGTTCAAATGTAACATGGCAGGAGGAGATCCAATAGGTCCTCATGTGCTCAAGCTCATTGGGTATGTGTAAACCTTTCTAGACTGGGATTACCCTTGGGTCAAGATTTGTCTAGTTATGTGATTTTGTAGTCTCTTCCAGAGTCATACAGTCAGTTTTTCATGAACTACAACATAAATGACTTTGACAAGCCATTGACAGAGTTACTCGGTATGTTGAGAACAACTGAGGCATAAATGAAGAAAGATAAGATCAAGTCTGTGATGATGATTAAAAAACTAAAGGGGAAGTCTAACAAAATGCAAAGCTGAGTAGGGTTCTAAAGCTGACCAGAAACCCAAATCTTCAACTGTCCAGGAAAAGGAAGGAGCAAATAAGGGATGCAACTGTCACCACTGTCACTAGCCTAGACACTAGAAGAGGAATTTCCCTCTCTTCCTGGAGGAACTAAATAAGAAGAAGGAGGGGATAGAGATCTCCACTTCAGATCTATATATTATGATATAAATCTAATTACTTCTTCATCTTGGGTACATGATACCTGATGTAGATCTGACATGTGTTTGAATATGCATGATCTGAAAAGAAGTAAGTGTTTACAAAAGGGCAACGATGGACTATGAGGAGCAAGAGTTGTTGCAACTTCAATTTATATTTAGAATTTATCTTAGCCCACATGACATGTAATAGAGTTAGATGAACTACTATTTCATTTATTCCTATAATAGGAATATTTAACTTCCTGCATCTTGTATGACAAGGATGATTATGGATAAAATAGTTAATGTTCAATTTCAAAGATATGATATTATGTGGCATTAGTCGCTGTTTGAAGGATCCAAAGATAAATTTTTATAACATAAATACCAAAAATATTAAAATTTGATAACTCAAACAATTAATATCTATGGCATTATCATCTAGAGAACATATATGAGAAATGCATTTCTAGAATCCATGATGATGTTTATCTAGACTCTTTTAGTTATTGAACCAATAAGAGACATGCAATTATTATTATGCACAACATGACAATATCTTTAAGTAAATGTAGTGGGAGAATAAGAATTCTATTAGGACTTGTATATAATGATGTACAAAGACCTTCATAATAAATGCTAGAGGTAGTTTTTTGTATTTCATTATATTTATTGATGATCACAGTAGATATGGTCATTTTTTATTTAGTGAAAACACAAACATGAATCTCTTGAAAAGTTCAAGAAGATCATGAATTAAGTACATAAATAACTTTTATAAAAGTATTAGTATACTTTGATATGATCAATGTTGAAATACTTTACATCAAAAGTTTGAGGACCTTATGGAAAGATTGTGATAGTGTATCACAAAGAACACTTCCCAAAAACATGATGATGTATCAAAAAGAAAGAATCATACCCTGATGAGTCATGGTGCAATTATCATTTAATCTAATCTTCTAATTTCCTTTTAGATACATGCTTTACACGAAAACAATGTACTGTCATAAATTGGTTTGAAAGACACCATATGAGATATGGTTTGGGAATGTCGCAATATGTCTTTTATAAGGATTGAAACTTGTACAAGAAAATATTTTCTTTAAAGGATATATCCCCAAAACCATATAAATGTTAACTTTTTGAATATTACTATCCCATTTTGATAACAAAATGTTTGTTACTAGGATAACTGAGTTCCAAAAGAATCATTCGGAGTAAAAGTAGAACTCAAAAAGTTCGAGGACAATAAGGAGAATCACAAGTAGTTGTAGAATCTCAAGTTCCTTATGTAACACAATACTCGTTGTTCTAGTGGAACACGTATGATTAAAATATTGTGTATCCTATAACTCAGATAGGTTGTGTGTTGTTCATAAGGAGACGAGCCAACAAATCAACCAAAAACTATTGAGGGACAAATTTGAGAAGTGGCTTAAGGTCATTGTTTCCAGAATGGAGTCCATGTAAACTAACAAGGTATGACCTTGGTAGTACCTTGTTGAATATTACTATCCCATTATGATAACGAAATGTTTGTTACTAGGATAGTTGAGTTCCAAAAGAATCATTCGGAGTAAAAGTAGAACTCAAAAAGTTCGAGGATAATAAGGAGAATCACAAGTAGTTGTAGAATCTCAAGTTCCTTATGTAACACAATACTCGTTGTTCTAGTGGAACACGTCTGATTAAAATATTGTGTATCCTATAACTCAGATAGGTTGTGTGTTGTTCATAAGGAGACGAGCCAACAAATCAACCAAAAACTATTGAGGGACAAATTTGAGAAGTGGCTTAAGGTCATTGTTTCCAGAATGGAGTCCATGTAAACTAACAAGGTATGACCTTGGTAGTACCTTGTTGAATATTACTATCCCATTCTGATAACAAAATGTTTGTTACTAGGATAGCTGAGTTCCAAAAGAATCATTCGGAGTAAAAGCAGAACTCAAAAAGTTTGAGGACAATAAGGAGAATCACAAGTAGTTGTAGAATCTCAAGTTCCTTATGTAACACAATACTCGTTGTTCTAGTGGAACACGTCTGATATTAAAATATTGTGAATCCTATAACTCAGATAGGTTGTGTGTTGTTCATAAGGCGACGAGCCAACAAATCAACTAGAAACTATTGAGGGACAAATTTGAGAAGTGGCTTAAGGTCATTGTTTCCATAATGGAGTCCATGTAAACTAACAAGGTATGACATTGGTAGTACCACATAAAGGGGTAAAACCCACAAGGTTCTTTTGGGTTTTGAAAAGGAAAAAACAACATGGATAACATAAGAGGACATATTGGTTGTAAAGGTTTTAAAATAAGTTCAAGATGTTGAACATGATGAAATTCCTTAACCAATTGTCATGCTCGTTGTTACATCGAAAAGATGAGAATTAGTCAAAGAATTTAAGAAATGAACTCTAACCCTAAAATGTTGAGCTAGATGGTGCTAATGAATAACAATATCAAATGAGGGATTAAGGAATGTACATAATTGTAGTTTAATTTAATTAAAAGATGAGGTTCAAGCATTTGAATTGATTTACAAGAATGTGTTCTTGTATTGTGATTGTTTGATATTGGCCAACACTCTGTAGTAGCATATAGGATGTGTTATCTGCACAACTAGTTGAGTTGGTTAGAAAATGAGGAATGCATAGTATAATTGGACAACACACCATGTAATCGTAACTCTAAACACAAATCTCCTCCAATCTTGATGAAATCTGAAGTATCTTTGTTCAGATCGTATATCATGACAAGGTAATATTTACCTAAAATGAAAACCATGTGGATAATAAAAAATTCACAAAAGTAAAATAAAATTGCATAGTTTGATGTATGAAGACAACAAAGCTAGACGATAAATGTCACATCACACCGATAAAACACTATATAAATTGAGAGGTGGTTGGGAGTAATCCTATAGACCCAACACCTAGCATGTCCATTGTAAGTATTTTTATGACATAGTAGCTAGTCTTTTCAAGATGATATGTTTAGGTATATATATATATATATATATATATATATATATAACATATTCTATGTAAATTTGTAGGGTTTGAGGCCATGCCGTATAAAATTACAAGAATACATCATTGCATAGGGTGAGGATTACTCAAGTCTTTCAGGGCACGATTCATGGCACTCGAGTACCGAATGGTGTGGTTCGTGTGAGCCTGAGGCTTGTCTTCCCTGCTTGGAGGTAGAATCTGTTGCCATAAGCCCACCCAGATGCTGACATGCTTGGTGAAGCAGAAGGCAAAGTGGTCTTATGCCCCAAAGTAGGAGCCATCTATAGGGATCATGTATGGTAAGTTTATATTACATTAATTTGTATATGTATATATGTGACAATTGATATGAAATTATATATGCAGGACAAAGGGAAGAAACCTACTACAACTCGCCTCCCCCAACTCCACCTCTTCTTGAAGTACCAAGTTGGCTTGCAAAGGACCTATTTGACTCAATAGGTCCTCAATGCAAGGGTATGGCAATATGGATAGGCAAAAATGCTAAAAATTCACGTATTATTATCTCTATGGTGGAGGATGCTATAGGCCAATCATACGATAAAAATATATTTCTACAAGATAATTTGGAGTTGTTTCGTTATGCTTGGCTAAATTCATCTATGATAGAACTATGGATATGGTGAGATCTTATTTATATATCTATATACCTCATTTTATATGTGGTGATCTTTTTTCTTATATATTAATGAATAATAATATATTTTTTGCAGCCACTTACATAGGGTCTCTATAGATTTTTCAATGACCCATGTGAGATTTCTAGTTCCATCCTTGATCAATCTTGTAAATGAAGACTCTACATCAGTTACCTTATACTTCTCTATCGCTTTTAAATATTTTGGTGAAGCAAACAAGAGTGTGATAATATCTCCATATAATGTTGGTAAGTTTACTTTGCTTATAATTTTGACTTAACAAAATTACATTTCATTGTGGATTTTGAGTTATATGTTTTTTACTTTCTTATCACAAGAGGTAAGCATTGAGAGTTATTGGGTGTTGTCCCCAAGACGATGATTGTTTATTATCTATATCCTAAGGGGACAACTTAGACCGTTAGGACACGATTTGAAAAGGCCATTATTCATGTGAGAAAATTCTTACATTTATATTCATTAACATCTATTAGTACATGACTATTTACTAGTGCAATGTAATGTGTTACATTAATGTATAGAGCTTTAAAAGATTTTTAAAAAGTTGGAGGAAACATGGAAAAGAAAAATAAAGTGATAGTTTGGAAGAATGTGAATGTAGTAGCCTGACTCCAATGCATATTTTATTTATGTGAACTATGCTTATTTTTATTTATTAACATTTTGTATGTTGAAATTTATAGTGTGTTGTACAAGACAATAGCTGAGCATGTGGATACTACATGATGCGGCATATGGACATAATTTTCATATATGTTGCACGTGACATCAAAAGCATACAACATGTAATATATAGTCTTGATCATCATAAGTATATAGCTAGTCTCATTAGATAATATAAAAATATCAAACTTATTAATTATATATATATGTCATTCTCTTTGCAGGTGTTTGAAACTAATGACTTCAATATAGGGGAAAAGCTATTATATGTTCATATGCCCTATACGATCGAGCATTTAGATGACATAAGATAACAATGGGAAAAAGCCTTTGAAAAGGAGGCAATTTTTTATTATGATCAGAGTGATGATTAAAGAATCACATTTCTAAACTTTGACGTTATTATTTCTATATATGTGGTTCTTATATATACATGTGTGAATGACTTTTTTTAAATTGTATTATTGAAAGTTTATATGTATACATGTGTGTGAATGTGAAGATGAATGAATCAATTGTGTTTCTACATGTGTGTGTTTGTAAAAATGGATGAATGAATGAAAATATAGGTTTCTACATGTGTGTGGATCATGTGAATGAATGAACTGTGTTTCTACATGTGTGTGAATGTGAAAATGGATGAATGAATGGAACTGTAGGTTTGTACATGTGTGTGAATCATGTGAATGAATGAATTGTGTTTCTACATGTGTGTAAATCACAAAATGTATACATAGTCTTGATATATAGATAGTCTTGATCATCTTGTTATTGTAGGTTTGTGGCATGTTGTAAGGCCAAAATCACAGGATGATGTATACTTGCAGTTCATAACTGAACTGTAGGTTCTGCATCTTGTTGACCAGTCGGACAGCAGGCCTGCAACCTGATGTTTTTAAAAAATGACACTTAGTCATCAGTTATTTTAAACAACCGTCATTGTAGGTCTCTGGCATCGGTTAGGTCTCTGGCATCGGTTATTTGTAAAAAAATCGACAACAATGTCCCTAACCCGGGCTAATTTTTTTGTTCAGGTATGGCGATAGGTGTCAGTTTTTGAAAACATAACTAATGACTATGTATAGCTTTATTGTCGATTTTACTTTGAACCGAAGACTATGTACCAAACATGAGATTACTTTTTTATTTGGAAATAGATGTAGTCATTGGCTTTTACTGAAAAAATTGATGAATATGGTCGTAACCCGGCCCAATTTTTTGTTCGATTATGAAGATAGTCATTGGTTTTCTATATATAATCGACAACTATGGCTCCTATCAGTGTCGATTCTTTTTTCATTGCAATCAGGGTTGGCTCTGTGTAGTTGATTTTGGAATCGACGCCATAGGCCTCTACCTTTAGTGTCACCCACTTGGATGTCGCTTGAAAAGTGACGTAAAATCTTCATTTTAACTGGCATTAAAGGAAGTATTTGTACTAGTGCCTCTATTTATTGGAGGGTTGGAATCAAGGTTCTCAATCTGATTGGGAGCGGAAGGGACCAGAAATTCATGAATATTTACAACTTGTGAGCGACAAAATTATCGGTTCACGGGTGAATCGATCAGTTGGCATGTGAGCCGATCGGTTCAACCCATGAATCGGTTGTTTCATCATGTTTACCAATTGCAATTGTATTGGATATTATAATCCAATTTAATGCTCAACATAACACCAACACAAGTCCTTGAATTAATCAAATTGATACACCAATAGCTCAATTCACAACCTGAGACAGTCGATTCATGTACTTGAGCAGATTGGTTCACTTCTTAAACTGGTCGACTTATGGTCTAGACTATGAAAGGTGATTCAATTGGCTTGACACACTAAAATGATTGGTTTACTTCATGAACCGGTTAGTTCACAGTTTATTCAGAGCCAATATTCAACCAATTTTGTTTAAATTGAATACATAACTGTACCGTAATCAATTTTAAACAATATTCATGAATGAACTCCTATTCCAAGTGTATCCTATGTGTGTGACCTAGAGGTTCCAAGTTATGTTGGTAGTGAATGCCCATAACTAAGTTATGACATCACAAGCAATGAACTGTGTCTAGCAATACATCATTGCTACCCAAGCAAATGAAAAGTTCGAGAACAACTTCAACATACAATCTGTGATTGGTGTTATAGTGATTGTATAATTCCTTTGTTAATGATATCTAAATTGAACTTGAGGCATGGAATAATCATCCTCTCAATTTTCAATCTATGTCCCTTGATCTAGAGTAGACTGTCTGAGATGTATGTGACCTCAATATCATATATTGATTCACATGTACATGTTCATGCCTTTCTCAGTCTCACTTATCAAGTAGCCTTGATATTAGAATCTAGTAGGAGGGATAAATCACATCCACTTCACTCATAGTCATCCCCATGTACCACAGTGCAACCGATCACCACCTTAATGGCAACCCTTATTCAAGGTCATAGTGATGTTAAAGTACATTGAACTACATTTGATGATTGTAGTTACTTTTGGTCTAAGAACCACGATCATCGCCTTCACTGCGAGAGATGATTATGACCACTAATTATGATTTCCATATGTCATTCTCAAGTTGGGTCTATCCGATACACTATTCTCCAACACATATCTATGTGTTTGGTTTGATATCACATATATCATGATTGATGAGATTATATAATCAACCAACCCACACTCTAGTCTTAAGTGTCATTGTTTTCTATTAGCCTTCCACAATGACATCAAACTAGGGATAAAACAAGAATCTACGTACTCTTATAATTTGTATGATCTCATTGTTCAGGTCATCAACCTAAAGACATATTTCATTGAGTAATGTCATTCTTTAGACATCTATTATGTTTCTTCATTATCTTATAACTAATTTAAACGTAATAAATTGGAAGCTTGCCTTTATTATTAATCAAATTGTTTATTTTATGCCATCTCAATCATCATATGATTATCTCTCTGGGAATATATATCAATAGATACCACATCACCTCCGAAGGAGAGCCAGTTTTGTACTTCCCCAAAGTCGACAATTTTATACCGCCCCACCTTTTGGACAATCTTTCAAAATGACATAGTCCTTTTGAAATAACACATAGTAATTTGACCATGCATGTATCTCCTTAGCCTTCATTACCATTGGGAACAACATATTTTCTTAAATTCATATGTTGAGATTGGAAGCTTGTTTCCATCAAGAAGAATTTTTTCAACAAACTCAATAATTATGTGAAGCTTTTGTCGCTCCATCTATTGTTAGCCTTCAGAGTATACAATCTCAACACAACACTCAGCTTTGTACTTAGTATAACCTAAGTATAATGGTCTCTCGGCATCATACACAATGTTTCTAAATAAGGAAGGTGGACTGATGTGCTCTACTCAACAATGATCTAGCATCACATCAACCATGTCTATCAGAACCGGGTCAGTCTCATCTACATCATCATCAAAAATTTCTTCTTCAACACAAGTACGATTATCCACAACTACTATTCTCATAGTAGGGAACATCCATGTTAGTACCATTTTGTCTAGACTTGTACAATCTTGTTGCACAAGACATGACTTTTGATTTCATCAACACTGTCAACTTTCAAGTTGCTACTGCAATTCGTACATGGACAATGGAACCTATCACCAGGTCTTTTTCTATGTTCCTCCATATATTTTATAAATTGATCAAGATTAGTAATAAACTTTGGGGTGAACCGATTTAGAATGGACATTATGATCTATAAATGTCATAATCAAAGAGAAAATAGGTATTAGGGTTTTCATATTAGGTTTAGGATTTACATATTAGGGTTTATCATTTAGGGTTTACGGATTAGGGTTTACGGTTTAGTGTTTAGAGATTAGGATTTAGGGTTTATGCTTTACAAATTAGGGTTTAGGGTTTACATATTTGGATTTAGGGTTTGTGATTTACTAATTAGGGTTTAGGGTTCAGTAATCAATGTGTGTACCGCATATCCCATTCTTGAACACCTAGTCTCACTAGTAAGTGTATAATGTATATTCAATTTTCAAGAAAATTTTGACAGCATTTCCCGGCAGTTCTCTAAGTACACCGATGTAGATGGGAAAATATCCACCTACATATGTACTTAGAGAATAAATGGGGAAGTGCTAATGAAACATCTTGAAAACCGAATACACATTATACACTTAGTTCATAAGTGATATTACGTGTTCAAGAACAGTCCCAAACTGGGGACTAAACAAGATCTATTCCTAATGAGTAAATTTTATATGGGTTTATATGCCAATAGATAGTGTTATCAAATCCACATGAACAAAGTAAACTCACTAGCAACTATCATCATTTGGCTTTTTTGTGTAAAAATTAGGGTTTGAATGGTTCAAATGTGATTTTAGATCTAATTAGAGAAGTTATAATATATATCTAACTTGACGCTAGAAGTTCAAACTATTGAATTAACTAATGGATCAATTAACACTAAAGAAGAAGAATTAACTAAACAAGATAAGAAATTAGCAAGATAATTAAGGGAATAAGAAATTCATTAGCAAAGTTTAAGCATGGTTTGAGCATAATTAAGGGTTTAAGATAATTAATGATAGTTAAGGGTTTAAGTGAGGGCTAACCACTCACCGCATGTGAAAAACTGAGATGCAGTGGTGGTTGCGGTTGTGGTTGTGGTGACGGTGGCTGTTGCATCTGCGGCGGCTGGAGGATGTGGAGCAGACTAAAGTTGGAGGTGGTTGTGGCGGCGACTTCTAGAGGTGGAGGTTGTCACGATGATGGATGGAGGTGGAGGTTGCAGTGACGGTGCATAGAGGTCAAGATGGCGGCAGAGGAGGTGGGTGGAGGTCAAGGTTGCAAAGGCAACAATAGGGCAGTCGCAGAAGTCATAGAAACAACAACAGTCATCGAAAAATAGCATGGCAGCAGTAGCAGGTCCTTCGGAAGTAGCAATAACAACAACAATGGCAACATCTGGGTAGTAGCAGTACCTCCAACAATAGCAACAGCAGCAGCAACAACGGAAGAGAGGTGGAGGAGAAATTTCCAGAGCAAGAATGGGGTTCTGTGATGAAATAGAAGATTGGGGGAAAGAAATTTCATAGGTGGTATTAAGTGGAACATATTCATTATTAAAACTGAAAACTATGCACATAGTCATTGGTTTGTTAGAGCAAAATGATGACAGAGGCAACCCTCTGTGATCATTTTCACCGGACAAAACTGATGAATATGTCCCTTATCCTACTAATAAATGCCAACCTCATTAAGGACTTAGTCCTGATTTGTGGAGAGAGAAAATGACAACTAAAGATCACTAGGTCGTTAGTAAAGGATATTAATTCTAGTGGCCCTTATCTAAGTGGGAAAAATAGTCCTAAGTAAGGCCTGATTCAGCGATTTTACATCAAAAATTGACACTTGGCCTAGTGCCTTAGAGGTTGGTTTGTCATAAGAAATTGACGCAAGAGGCCATTATCCGAATAAAAGAGAATCGACTTGATTAAGGTCTGAGATGCCATTTTATTTTGAGGTGAACCGACACTAAAGAGTAATTTGGGGGAACACTTTTTATGGGGACTTGGCTTGAATCCTCTGACGGTCGCTTGTCAAATTTTGCGTAGTTTTTTTCTAAAAACTAATATCACTTTTTTGGATAACCAACCGATGCTAGAAGTATTTTGGAGGAAAACATTATTTTGCACGAAGGTGTTTTTAGTCAGTTTTCTGAAAACTGATGCTCGTCTTAAAAGTTTTGGCGGCAAATATTTTTCCCTAAAAAAATGTATTGTTTGGGTTATTTTAGACATTGGTTTTGTAAATATGTAACTAACATTAAAGAAAAAGTGGTACCTGTGTATTTTCTAAATTGATAGAACTTGATTAACGGTGATGTTTATGCTAATGAACTGACATTTTTTGGTCTATAGTGTCATTTTTCTTTAAAACTGACGTCAAGGAAAGTGACATTAGAGGTCCTGAATGTACTAGTGTCATAATAATATAAACAAATGTTCTCTAATTTTGTTATATATAACTAGGATAACCCCATCTTCTAAAATCATGTTATTGAATATATATATATATATGTGTGTGTGTGTGTGTGTCTGTGTGTGTGCTAGAAAAATCCTTAATGATGCCAAAGTGAACTACATAACAAATGACAATAAATGGTTGTTGTTATCTATGCTTTTGACAAATTCAAAACATATCTTACTGGCTCAAAGGTGATAGTCTATACAAACCATAAAGCAATCAAGTATTTCATGACTAAGAAAAATTAAAATATGAGGCTATTTAGATGGAACTCCTTTTGTAGTGCTTATAACATGAAATAATTAAAAAAAGTCACTATTTTTTCAATTCTTAACCAATAGTATGACTTATGTTTGAAAATGATGACTATGTTCCTATCAATGACTCATATCATAATGAGTTTCTCATGTATATCCTAGCATAGACTAAGTTCTACCTTGTAACAAAAATATCTATAATTACCTAGCAATGTGAGAGGTCCCATTATAAATGACTAATAAGAACAAAAAAATAAGTGTGTCTCTAATATGTATATATATTAATGTATATATAATACTAGGATAATACCATCTTCTTAAAAATGTATTATAAAATCTACTTGTGATAGAAATATCCGAGATGATGACCAATTGAACTACATAAAAACTGATAAAGAAATATCAATTGTGATCTATTCTTTCAACAAATTTAGATCAGATCTTACTAGCTCAAAGGCTATAGTCTAAACAGACCAGAGTACAATCAAGTTGTTAATGAAAAAGAAAAATAATAGTACGTAACTACTCATATGGGAACTCCTTCAGTGTGACTTCAATTGGTAAATATTCAAAAAGGGTCACAAAATATTTCCATTTTTGATTAAATGTCTAGAGTCATATTTGAAAATGTTGACTCTATTCAATGACTCATATCTCAATGAGTTTCGCATGCACATCCTAATAATGAACAAGTTGTAACTTGTAGCACAAATATTTGTAGTTACCTATCACTCTAACATATCCCATTTGATATGACTCATAAGAATATAAAAAGTAAGTTCTTATCTCATATGGATATATTTTACTAGGATAACACCAACTGGTCAAAAACATGTTGTCAAGTTTATTTATGCTGGGAAAAACCCTAAATGATGCCCAAATGAACTATGCAGACACTAAAAAATAAATATTTGTTATTGTTTATGCTTTCAAATAATTAAGATCCTATCTTACTTGCATAGAGGTTATTGTTACACCCGCATCCCATGATAACCTTTAATCATGACATTAGGCCATACATTGAGAATTTAACATAATACAAAGACGAATCGTGACTTTTTCTTTGATTTCAACTCTTTGTTTCATCACATTCAACACATAAACAACTTTACAAGGGAAACTAAGACTTAGTTACTCTATTTTGATCTCAATAGTGAAGACATACATCTAAACATTTATTCTATTTCTCACACTTCCATATACATACAACATGATAATTGGATACAATCTCTATAATTAAGGAAACAAAGTTACACATCATCATTTACAACTATCTCACTTCTACTCAAGGACCTAGACTGACAGGGATCGATTGAACTTAACTAATCTGATACATAGCTCATGTGGCACCATTATGACATTTTTGTTAGCCATTTCATGAACAAAGTCCTACAAAGAGATATCCCATTCCAGTAGCACCATATTGAGTTGTCCTTTAAGATTCGATCCTCAACTGTACTGCAACAAGATTTGCCTACTTGGGGTGGCATTATTGCACAATCATTTTGGTAAGCTCTAATAATTTCATTCCTCATGAATTTATAGTGCATTTTTATCCATATCAGTCAACGATGAAGGTCTTTGTGCCATTTTTGTTGACTATTTCATGACTAAAGTACCACATAGGAGTTCCCCTCTGAGTAACCCCATCTTAGAATTGTACTTATTCATTAACTATTTGATTTCTCTATGGCCTGTATAGACTATCACATCTAAGATAGTATGATAGGATCTAAATTTGTCAAAAACATATATCAAAACCAATATTTCTTTGCCAGATGTTGTGTAATTCACTTGGCATCTTGGATTTTTCTAGAATACATAAATTTGATAATGCATTCTTAAGTAGATTAGGTTATCCTAGTATTATATATCCATATCAATAAAGAACTCATTTTGTTTATTATCAAGAGTCATATCTGATGGGAGCTATCATATGCTAGGTAACTGAAGATAACTGTGTTACAAGGTACAACTTGCTCAATATTAGGATGTGCATGAGCAACTCATTGAAATATGAGTCGTTGATATGAATATAGTCATCCTTTTGAAATATGTGTCTAGAAATTTGATTAACAATAAAAGTACTTGTCCCCTTTTTGTGACTATTTCATGAAGGAAATCCCACGTAAGAAGTTCCCATCTGAGTAGCCCCATATCATAATTTTATTGGTCATCAAATGCTTGATTGCCCCATGGTATGTATAGACTATTAAATCTGAGGTGTTATGATAGGATTAGAATCTATCAAAATCATAAATCATAACCAATTTTTTTGTTGGTTTTTATGTAGTTCACTTGGGCATTTGCTAGGGTTTTTCTACTCTAAATAAATTTGAAAACACATCCTTAAGATGATGGGATTATACATTCTTATCAGAGAAGAAATTATCTTTTATTATTATCATTAGTCATATCTGAAGATAGCTTTCAAAATTCTAGGTTATTGAATACATTCGTGTTACAAGGTAAAACGTACTTGATATTAGGATGTGCATGAGCAAATAATTGAGATATGAGTCATTAATATGATCAAAGTCATTATTTTCAAATCTGATACTGACAGTTGGTCAAAAATTGGAAATCTTTGTGCCCTTTTTGTTGACTACTTCACAATAAAATTCCCATAGAAAGATTTCTTGTACATGTCACCCCATCTTAGAATTTTTCTCAGTCATCAATTCTTGATTTCACCATGGTCTGTTTCAACTATCACATCTGTGCTAGTTTGATAGGATCTGAATTTGACAAAAGCATATATCATAGAAAAATTTCTTTGTCAGTTGTTCTTTAGTTCACCTAGGCTTCATCTAGGGTTTTTCTAGCATAAATAAAATGATAACACATTCCTAAGAATATAGGTTTATTATATATATATATATATATATATATATATATATATCCATATTAGGATAGAGATATTTTGATTATAATTATGAGTCAATTCGGATGTGAACTGACAAAATGCTAGGCCAATTGGATATATTCATGCTACTAGGTACAACTTGTTCAATATTAGGATGTGCATGAAGAACTCGTTGAGAAATGAGCCATTGATAGGAACAAAGTCATCATTTGAAAATATGAGTGTGGTCAGTTGGTCAACAATGAAAATCTTTGTGGCATTTTTTTACTATTTCACAATCAAAGTCCTGCATAAGGAGTTTCCATCTGAGCAAGCCCATATTAAAAGAAAATTCTTGGTCATCAACTTCTTAATTACCTTGTGGTTTGTATAGTCTATCCCAACTGATCTAATATGATTGGATATGAATTTGATGAAAACCTAGAACACAACCAACATTCCATTGTCAATTGTATATAGTTAACTTGGGCGTTATCTAGGATTTTTCTAGCATAAATAAATTTGATAACACATTCTTAAGAAGATGGGGTTATCCTACTAATATATTTCCATATCATAGGAGAACTTGTTTTTTAGTGTCATGAGTTATATATGATGAGAGTTATCATAATTCCATGTAATTAGAGATATTTGTGTTATAAGGTGCAACTTGTATTATAAGGTGCAACTTGCACAATATTAGGTTGTGCATAAGCAACTCATTGAGATATGAGTTGTTGATAGGAATAGAGTCATCATTTTCAAATATGGGCTTGGATAGTGGGTCAATAGTGCAAATGTTTCTGACCTTTTTGCTGACTAATTCACTATCAAAGTACCACCAAAGGAGTTCCCATCTAAGTGTCCCCATATTTTCTTGGTCATCAAATACTTGATTGCACTATGGACCACATCTAAGAAAATATGGTTTGATCTAAATTTGTCAAAAGCATTAATAACAACCAACATTTATTTGTTGATTGTTGTGTAGTTCACTTGGGTGTCATCTAGGGTTATCTAGCATAATTAAGTTTGATAACACATTTTGAATAAGATGGGGATATCCTAGTAATATATATTTGTATCAAAGTAGATTTCTTAAAAGTATTATCATGAGTCATATATTATGGGAGCGATTGGAAGTTCTAGGTTATTGGAAATTTCTGTGTTACAATGTACAACTTCCTCTATATTAGGATTTGCATGAGAATCTCATCGAGATATGAGTCATTTATAGGAACAAACTCATCATTTTCAAATACAAGTCTAGACAGTTGGTCAATGATGAAAATCTTTGCACCCTATTTGTTGACTATTTCACAATCAAAGTACCACAAAAGGATTCCGTATCTAAGTATCCCCATCTTAGATTTTTTTCTTAATCATCAACTTCTTGATTGCCCCATGGTATTTATAGATGATCTTCTATGAGATAGTATGATAGGATTTGAATTTGTGGAAAGCATCTAATCACATTCAACATTTTATTGGCAGTTGTTGTGTAGTTCACTTGGGTGTCATCTAGGGTTTTCTAGCATAAATAAATCTGATAACATGTTCTCAAGAGTTTGTGATATTCTTAGCAATACAAATACATATAAAAGAAGAACTTATCTTTTTAATAACTATGAGTCATATTTGATGGGATCTATAGAAATTCTAGGTAATGGGAGATATTAATGTTACAAAGTACAACTTGCTTGATATTATTGAGATGTGATTCACTGATAGGAACATAGTCATCATTTTCAAATATGAGTCTAAATACTTTGTCAACAATGGAAAACTTTGTTCCCTTTTTGTTGAAGGAGTTTCCATCTGAGTAGCGTCATCTTAGATTTTTTCTTAGTCATCAACTTATTGATTATCCCATGGTTTGTATAGATTGTCTCATATGAGCTAGTATGATAGGAAATGAATTCATTGAAAACATAAACCACAGTCAACATTTCTTTGTCAGCTGTTATGTAGTTTGCTTGGGCATCTTCTAGGGGTTTTATAGCATAAATATATCTGAGAAGATCTGTTCTTAAGAATATGGGGTAATCCTAGTAATATATAGAAGAACTTATTTTTTTATTATCAAGAGTCATATATGATGACATCTGTCAAAAGTGTTAAGTAATTGGATATATTCATGTTACAAGGTACAACTAGCTCAATGTTAGGTTATGTATGAGCATCTCGATGAGATCTGAGTCATTGATAGGAACACAATCATCATTTTCAAACATGAGTATGGAAAATTATTCAAATTTGGAAATCTTTGTGCCCATTTTGTTGACTATTTCACAATCAAAGTACCCTAGAAAGAGTTCCCATCTGAGTAGCCCCGTCTTAGAATTTTCTTGGTGATGAACTACTTGATTGACTTGTGGTCAGTATAGCTATCACATATGAGATAGTATGATAGGATCTGAATTTTTTGAAAACATAGATCACATCCATTATTTCTTTGTTAGTTGTTGTGAAGTCCACTTGAGCATCATCTAGGTCTTTTTAACAATAAATAAATATAGTAACTTGTTCTGATGAAGATTGGGCTATCCTAGTAATATAGATCCATATCTTATGAGAACAAAACATATAATATGATCATGAGTCATATCTAGTAGGATCCATAAAAAATGATATCTCATTAGATACATCCATGTTAATTGTACAACTTTCTCAGGATGCGCATGAAAAAATCTCTGAGATAAGAGTCATTAATTGGAACATAGTCATCAGTTTCAAAAATGAGTCCATATAGTTGATCAACAAAGGAAAACTTTGTGCCCCTTTTCTTTAATATTTCACTATCAAAGTACTACAAAAGGAGTTTCAATCTGAGTAGCCCCATCATAGAATATTTCTTGGTCAACAACCAATTGATTTTTGCATGGTCTATATATATTATCAGACACGGGCTAGTATGATAATATTTTAATTTGTCGAAAGCATAGATTACTAACAACATTTCTTTGTCTATTGTTGGGCAGTTCACTTGGGAATCATGTTTGGTTGTTCTAGTAAAGGTAATTTTGAACATGTTCTTAACAAGATGGGTTTGGCATAGTAATGTATATCCATATCAGAGAAGAACTATTTTTTAATTATCAAGATGGGAGCTATCAAAATGCTAGGCAATTGAAGATTTTCATGTTACATTGTGCAACTTGTTGAATATTAGGATGTGCATGAGTAGTAGATTGAGATAGGAGTCATCAATAGTAACATATTCATCATTTTCAAATATGAACCTAGATAACTGGTCAAAATGGAAATTTGTGTGCCCTTTTTGTTGGCTATTACATGATCAAAGTACCACAGAAGGAATCCCCATCTGAGTAGCCCCATCTTAGAATTTTTCTTGGTCATCAACATGGTGGTATCTATAGACTAACACATCTGAGGTATTATGACAAGATATGAATTTGTATAAATCATTGACCACATTGAACATTCTTTTGTCAGTTGTTGTGCAATTCACTTGCACATTATCTTGGTTTTTCCTAGCAAAAATAAATATGATAACACGTTCTTAAGAACATGGGGTTACCCTTGTAATATATGTTCCAAATCATAGAAAAACACAATTTTCTATTATCATGATTCATTACTGATGAGCTCTATTAGAAGGATAGGTAATTTTAGATACATGTATTACAAGGTACTACTTTCTCAATATTAGGATGTGCAATAGAAACTCTTTAAGATATGAGTCAATCATAGGTGAAGAGTCATCATTGTCAAATATGAGTATGTATAGTTGGTTACGAATGGAAATATTTTTGCTCTTTATGGTGATTGTATCATGATCAAAGTACCTAAAGTGGAGTTCCCATCCAAGTATCCCCATCTTAGAATTTTTCTTGGTCATTAACATCTTGATCTCCTTGTGGTATTTATAGACTATCACATTTCAGATAGTATGATAGGATCTGAATTTGTCTAAATCATAGATCACAACCAACATTCATTTGTTGGTTGTTGAGTACTTCACTTGGACACTATCTAGTGGTTTCCTAGAAAAAGTAAATATAACAATACATTCTTAAGAAGATGGGGTTATTCTATATATATATATATATATATATATATATATATATATATATATATATAATTGATAATGGCTCTTGGAGGATCACATTAGACCCTGAGCTCGAGGTTATTGCCATTTCCTGAAGAGAGAAATTGTATCCAATAGTGAAAAAAAGTAATTTTATCTCCAAGATCCTTTTACTTTATTGCTAGGTAGTTTATTCTTTAATTTTAAACATTTCTAATTTTGTTAATGAGGTAAGTATCAGGCCTTTTTCTAAATTTGAATTTTATTACCTTTTCTTGAAGCATAGCATGTATTCCCTCATTATCAACAGTAATTGGTAAAATGTTATTCAAAAAGGGCGTTCCAATGATAATTTCTTCAGAAATATTTTTTGCTAGAACAAAAGATGTTTTGACATCGATATTTTCTATACATATATATGCTTCTGGTATTTTGAAGTTAATCTGTAGATAGTCGTTGGTGGCTGAATTGACTTGATGGGTGGTTTCTTTTCTATATTATTTTGGGATTAAATTTTCATTTATAAAATTTATGTCTGCTCCAGAATCAAATAAAGCTATTCCTTTTAGGATGAATTTCTGATCAATTTTTATAATCACTTGGGCTTTCCATTTTTTCTTGACATATTCTTGTATCAAATATATGTAATTTGTTTTTCTTTCTTCTTTATTAGGGATTGAATCTTTACTTTCTAGGATAAATTGTTGCTCAGAGGTGATCATGTTTAGGCTATCAGATCAATATGATACTTCATAACAATTACATAGACATCCTTTGTCTTCCTCTTCATTAAACTACTAGAATGTTGGAACCTATCCCAAGATAATCATTCTACATCTTTACAAAATGAAAATGTTGAAGAAGTAATAGCACATCCAAACAGGGATGTAGAAATCAATTTTCTATCATCAAGTAGAAGAACCACTCTTGACTCTAGACCTTCCACTAGTTACCCCATGGGTTTTGACACTCCTAGATCTTCACTTTCCTCCAGGAATTCAACCTATGAAACACCTAGAAATTCATTATCATCTAGGATATATGCATCTGAAGTTCCCATGACAACTAGGGAAACTCCCTTTGAGTACCATTCTGTTATACTCCCTAGAAATAAAGAGAGAGACAAAGTAGGAAAAGATAAGATAGAGCCCACAATAAGGCCTACAGGCTTAACCTATCCAATATATGAGACATCATGTTCTAACTATGATCCATCAGAAGCAGAATTTACTATAAACGCTCTTATAGAACAAGAATTCTAAATAGATAAAGATTTGTTAAGAAGAGACTTTCTCTATAAAGAGAATAAAGAAAAGGTTGATTGGTTTTTTTATCATTACAGTGATCAAGCAAGGACACGCATTAGAAGACAATGTTATGAACACATGAAGGATGTCAATAGAAACGTCCTATTCTTTGAATGGTTTGAAGAAAACCACATCACACCATTTCCAAAAACCTCAAAAAATATGGCTATCACAAAAGCCTCTGTTACATGGAAATTGGGTTGTAAAGATGAAGAAGTACAGTCAATACATCCTCCTTTTGAACCCATAAAAGTCTTAAAAGAAGAAATACCAACCACACCAATTCTCATGACAGAAATTAGGCATGAGCCCGCTACACAAGAACAAATTGTTGGAATCATGCAACAAAACAATTATTCCAATTCTTGTCTCCAAACTATTGCAAGACAAACTAATAGGATAGAGTCCATCATGAAGGATGTCAAATCCACCATTCCCCATAAGAAAAATGATCTAAGAAATAGTCCTATAATTATGCCAGCTACACTCTCAACAGAGGTCAAATTAGGAAAGAAAGTCCCAATCAGATTTGATAAAAATCTAGAAGATATAACCAACAAAATCACAAATCGATTACAACAGCTAAATGTAAGTAAAACAAGTATAAACATCTTAACCCAAGATGAATCATCCGAAGATGAACCTATACATATATCTCCTAAAGATGTTCTTTCCTTTGAAAATAACCTAGATGCCTCTATCAATAAAATTAGATCCTCCAAACTGAGGTATTCTAAAATAAAGAATTACTATAGCATGCCAACAGGTTTTTAGGTCCAAGGCCTCCTTGTCGTAGTGGTACTGTGGGTGCCCGTGTTTCCGTGGAAAGGTGTTAGGGTTTTGAGCGTGCCGATACTATTGACAGGCCACTAGGAACTCCAAATCCAAAGAAAGAAACATCATTTAGAACTCCTTAGACTATTTTTGAAGAAGAACAAGAGAACTGTTTAATCAACCTAGATCTCTTTGATATGAGTTGACTAGATCTGAGGCCTCCTTGTCGTAGTGGGATCCCCATGGTTTAACGAGGTAGAGTTGTATTCACTATTGATAGGCCACTAGTTAGTTCTTGTTAAGGATGTCAAAGTTCTTTAACTTCCTATCTTGCGAAGCTATAATTTCTAGGATAAGTTGTTGCTCAGAGGTGATCATGTTTAGGCTATCAGATGAATCGGGTACTTCATAACAGTTACATAGACATCCTTTGTCTTCCTCTTCAGTATCAGAATCTGAAGAATAGTTAAGGTTTAGTTTTGAAACAAATTTATCTAGCTCTTCCGGTGTAAGGCTTTTTGATTCTAGGAGTAATTTATTTACCTTCTTCTTGAATTCTCTTTTAAAGCACTTATTGGCAAAGTGTCCTTTTTGGTTGCATGAATAGCATGTAACTTCTTTCTCATTTAGGGGTTTTAAACCTTTTTTTCTTTATAATAACTTTGTCTTCTTGTTTTTCTCGAGTTAATCTCTTTTGAATATTTTTGTTTTTATATGATGAGCTAGGAATATTCATTTGATATCTGAATTGATAACAGAAATCTCCTAGTTCCTTTTTCCCTAACATTTTTTGTTTCTTTATGTGACCTTTTAGTTTGAGGTCATTACAAAGAGACATGCCTATTTGATTTAAAACTTGTATAATTTCTCCATAAGATATGTGTTCTAAAGGGACAGAACTATACTGACTTTGTCTAATGTTTTCTCTAACTTTTTTAGCAAGGAGAGCAGGGAGACCCAAAATAAATTGTTCCTTCCAAACTGCATTGCTACATTCCGGAAATATGAGGACTTTTGTAAGAAAAACATCTTTGTACCATCTAAAGTCTGACAGAGAAGGACAACTGAGATTCATAAGTTGTTCCCTAATTTTTTGAGTTACCGTACTAGTATGTCCTGTAAATTGTTGTAATATGTTAACGATTAGTGTATAAACTGAATCAAAAATAATTTCATTGTTTTCAGTTTTTATTTGATTCCCATTTTTGTCTCTTTTAGTGGCATATAGTATTTCAAGTCTTTGAGCTTCATTTAGATAGTTACTCTACCATCCCTTTAACTGCCCAGTGAAAGATGAAACAATCATGTTTGCAATAGAATGTTCTGCATTCTTATGTGCACGACATGCACTAGCATATATCAGCATTTGGCTGCATGTTTGCATGATTTGATATTCAGATAACCCATCTATATTCCATTCCATAAGGGATTGTCCATCAAAATGAACTAAGGTAAGATCAAGAGTTTCCTCAAATTGTAGGTCGATCGGTGTTGGCCTGCTATAGTAATTCTTTGTTTTAGAATACCTCGGTTTGGAGGATCCAATTTTATTGATAGAGGCATCTACGTTATTTCTAACATTTGTGAGAAAAAGTGTTGTTGTGCCTTTTTCAGGACAGATGACAGACTGTGGTGTAATTGTATTCGTGGCCTTGAAGCAAACCCTATAACAAATGGCAACATTCTCAGATGACGCTTCCATGTGAAACCCTGAGGTTTGGATATTTAATGTTAAATCTTTTAATAAGCCTGGATCACTTAGAGATACTGAGAAATTAGGGATAGCATTGAAGTAGACTGGTCCTTCTGATAGGCTAGATTCGACTAACCCTAGCAGAGATTCGGTGAACTTCAGATGTGTACAGTCTCTTAAGCATAGTAATATTGAGGAGTTGATTCCTTTCCTAGTTAGTGCTTTGGATGAAACTTGAACCAACCCTAGGTGTAGATAGTGGTACTTTGTATTATTTTTTAGATTTTCTATATCCTTTTTAGAAAGGAGTTCTAGGTTTTTGTAACGTCCCCGATTCAACCACCAGATTTTCTTCCTTCGAAAATCAAGTAGCTAAATCTGAGCCGTTAATATGGCACCAAGAATCAAAGCACACGAGTGAGATAAGCAATATTTCATTTCAAAATGTTACACCCTTACAAAAGGTAGATTTACATTATCTCCTATATCAATAACAATGATACATGAGTTTAAAATTAAGCTCGATCTGTCTTTGATTCTTGACGCCCTTCAGGATCTTTTCAAGATGAGTCTTCCACAAGGAAAGGTCTCTTATAAAATAATATAACCTGTAACATGGAAGAATATGTCGCAGCCCAAATGGGAGAGTATGGGTTAGATAAATGTCTAAGTATAGAAAAATAGAGATAAGCAGCAAGACATTATTAATATAACTGTACTCTTAATGTATTACCAAAGTATCAAAAGTCCAAACCAAAATTATTGACCATCTACTAGCATAAAGCATAAGGAATGTGTATGTATGTATGTATATTCATAAAGCATTTATCATACGAAAACTCTATCAAAATGTTAAACAGATATTGTGGAGCATAATCAGGATTATTGTTATAAGGATAACAAAAAGGGAGACCTTATTCCATAAACGAGTTTAACTACAACTCTTAGAGAAGGTGTCAATTCACCTTGGGCAACTGGCCTGCAACTACAAAAACTTTCTTAGCCAAGACTTTAGTCCATTAGGGTCACTAAAACACCTGTAAGTACCCTGGCACACCCCCAGCCACTCGTGCACACTGCATGCTCTATTCAGTGAATCAGATTACCACATGCAGCCACCGGTCGCCTTTCCAAGACCAGAAGAGGGTGCTCCTTGCACAAAATGCCACTTGAATAATCATTAGTTAGCATGCTTAATCTTTGCAGGAGATTAATTCCCCATTACTAACTTGATCATGCCTGACTCTACATGACCAACCCAAGTGTGGGGCTGAGTATGGTAGAGCATTATACTCATCCATCCCTGAATCCAAAGGACTTAGATCCGGATCCCAAATGTATCAATCCCCGACCAAGACATGCCGACTCTGTTACCAACACATCTCCCAATTTAAGGATTACAATTAAAGGGACATCATCAAAGATATACAACTCAAAATATTGGGGAGTCAAAGCTAATGAGGTCAAAAGGTAGCCATGAATAATTAAGTATTTCACTATGACACCTAAAATGTAAACTTGTGGGATTGTGGAATTGAATCAGACAAGTCTATGGCCAGGAGCGTGCAAGAGGTTAGGGAGTCCCCCCGTGCGAACACGGAACCAATTAAATAACCTTTACTCTTTACTGGCTACAAACATCAGTGAAACATGCTCCTAGTCACCTTAGAAGTGTCTGATAAAATTCCACTTTCCAACAATATCACATGACACAATTAATAGAGAGAAATAAGGGAAAAGGGAACCAAAATACAATAGGAATAGAATCCAGAGAAATGTTTGATTATCATCTAAAGCCTTTAAACTCAATTTTAAAGGATAATATGGACGGATTTATGGAAGTCATACCTAGCTTATTAATAAAGAGGTTGTGTATAGTTGATCACTTATTCATTCTTTAGGAAAGTATATGAAGTATACTATACTCTTACTGCATATAATACCAAACCATTCTATACCATACCTTTTATTGATGTTGATATAATAGATTACAATATGAATTGAATATCATATTAAATAATAATAAACCATACTTTTTGGATGACAAAATGTGGGAACCATACTTTTAGATGTACTTGATGCATAGTTCCACAAGAAGACCATAACATCATTAAATATATCCAATCTTGATATATTTGGGCAGCACTCTATCACATTTACCATTACCTCGATCCTCATTCCTAGCTAGATCAGCTTCTAGGGTTTCTCTCACTAGGGTAGAAGAGAGATGGCTTATATATTCTAGAGAAAGGATATTGTGGAAGACATCGTATTGGGTTTCTCTTACTATGGTGGAGGAAGGAGGTAGTAGGTTTCTATAGGGAGAGTGTTTGTTGGGAGGTGGTTCCTTTCACTAACATAGAGAAAGAGAGAGTGGTTTGCTAATCTAGTGAGAGATGGGAGGTTTATGGTATGGATATGGGAAAGGAGGGAGAAGGGACGTTCACCTTTGCTTTGGGATGAAGAGGAGAGAACTTGTGCTTATGGTGGGGTGGATGAGGGCTCCTTTTATAGGAATGGTGGAGGGTAGCATGGTCCTAATATCATAAAGTGTGTGGATGACACATGGGTGCAAGGTGTCATCTTTAGGTGGATGTTTACTAGTTAGGTTACACATGGATGGTTAGGTGTCATCTCAAGAATTGATGGATGACACATGGAAGCATATGTGTCATCTCAAGATAGCTATTAAAGGGTGGTTGACACATGGCAGGATAGGTGTCAACTTTTGGAGGTGTTAGGTGTCAAGGAAAGGAGTGTGCCACTCACCTACTTGCTTCACCAACTAATGTGCTTGCTTAAGCTACCTACTTGCTATCCAGCTATATGCTTGCCTCCATAAGCAACTTGCATGCCACCCAACTACCTGCTTGTGTGCTTACCCACCAAAATATATTTTTTTCCAAAATTTGGCAAAAGTACCACAATTACATTTTCAATATATAAAAGCTTTTAAATTAATCAAAATGGATTATTTTAATATTAAAATTGATTTTACAAAAAAATCCTCAAAGAAGCTTCTTTTTATGAATAGCTCTAAATAAGGAGTTTTAACTTAAGCAGGAGATCAGGATGTTACAATTTTCCAAAGACGAGTTTACAGAGATGGTTTTCTCTTTTGTTTTTATATAATAATCAGAGATGATTTTAAAACTTCCTTTGGTGTAAATGTATTTTATAGGTACTTTAGGCATTTCCCAATTTTGGATTGATTGTTCTATATTTTCAAAGTTTATCTGTTCACTATTCTTAACAGACATTGTTCTAACGATACATCTTCAGGAGATATATGTATATGTTCATCTTCGGATGATTCATCTTGGGTTAAGATGTTTATACTTGATTTTCCTACATTTAGTTGTTGTAATCGATTTGTGATTTCGTTGGTTATGTCTTCTAGATTTTTATCAAATCTGATTGGGGCTTTCTTTCCTAGTTTGACCTCTGTTGAGAGTGTAGTTGGCATAATTATAGGACTATTTCTTAGATCATTTTTCTTATGGGGAATGGTGGATTTGACATCCTTCAGGATGGACTCTATCCTATCAGTTTTTTTTGCAATAGTTTGGAGACAAGAATTGGAATAATTGTTTTGTTGCATGATTCCAATAATTTGTTCTTGTGTTGTGGGCTCATGCCTAATTTCTATCATGAGAATTGGTGTGGCTGTTATTTCTTCTTTTAAGACTTTTATGGGTTCAAAAGGAGGATGTATTGACTCTACTTCTTCATCTTTAAGACCCAATTTCCATGTAATAGAGGCTTTTGTGATAGCCATATGTTTTGAGGTTTTTGGAAATGGTGTGATGTGGTTTTCTTCAAACCATTCAAAGAATAGGACGTTTCTATTGACATCCTTCATGTGTTCATAACATTGTCTTCAAATGCGTGCCCTTGCTTGATCACTGTAATGATCAAAAAACCAATCAACCTTTTCTTTATTCTCTTTACAGAGAAAGTCTGTTCTCAACAAATCTTTATCTATTTTGAATTCTTGTTCTATAAGAGCGTTTATAGTGAATTCTTCTTCTAATGGCTCATAGTTAGAACATGATGTCTCATAGATAGGATAGGTTAAGCCCGTTGGCCTAATTGTGGGATCTATCTTCTCTTTTCCTACTTTGTCTCTCTCTTTATTTCTAGGGAGTATAACAGAATGGAGTTTCCTTCTAAATGTATATATATCGTTAGGCCACTAGCTCCCCAACGAACTAGTACATGCGTATACTTGGTCTAACTTTAAGTCTTTTCCGTCTTTAGGCCAAGCGGAACTCAACTAAGCACGGAGAATGGTTACTTCTCAAAAACCTTTCCCTTCACTGGCTCTGATACCATATTGAAACCAGGAAACTAAGAAGGAAGCTAGTACTATGCGTATACCTGGCCTAACGTATATAACAATAAATAAATAAAGCTTACAGAGGGTGGAGAGTGTGTGGCGAAGCACAAAGGTACTGTAGTGTGAGGATTCACGCCTACAATCACTGTTGCACAGAGCACGGCGGAGGTACGGTGGAGCACGACGGAGCACGGAGGTGCACAGAGGTGCACGGAGGAACACGGTGGAACATAGCGGAACACAAGCACACAAGCACAAGTAGCTATGCACACACAGGTGTGAAATCTTTACTAATGGATGGCGATTATAATATACGGAAGAAGGGGGGTTACACAAGGGAAGAACACACGGAAGAAGAGTTTACAAGGGAGGTAGCCTACTGTAAGTAACTATTAAGGAAGAAGGGGGAGCTAGAGAAGGTGGTAGATGGGAAATACAAGGCTCAAGTGTTGTAAGCACGAAATGGCACAAACTAGCTTGCCTTCTCTTGTTGCTTTCGAGGCTATTTATAGAACTTTAGCTTTAGAAGAGACCTCTTTGAGTGGTTTCCACATTTCTTCCATTATTCTTCAATAGTTGAGATTCCTATGCATAGGCTTGCTGTAGACTTTAAGTCTTTTCCATCTTTTTGGAATAGTAAATATTCTTCTTTGTAGATAGACTTTAGTCTTTTCTTCTTTTTGGAATAGTAAAGATTCCTTCGATCTTCCTTGGCTTTTCTTGAAATAGCAGATATTCCTTTGTATAGTGGAGATGCTTTGTGCAAGTTATTCTTCTTATCGAGAATAGTGATATTTTCTTTATAATAGTGAAGATTCTTTTGAGACCTTTTGTCTCTAATCCTTTTCCATTACTGCCGTTAATTCTTGGAATACTAGTAATTGTATTTGTTCCTCAGGTAGTTCTGGGAACATGACTGTGACCTCTTCAGTAAGATCTTTTCATAATTTTGTATACCTTTCTTTTGAATCAACCAATACTTTTTCGTAAAATCTTTTCCCAAGAACAATCCTTGGTAGAGGGATTTCCTTTTCAAACTTGTCCATGTTGTATCTTTCCCACCACTGGACTTCTATTTTCCTGGTTAGTGAGGTTGGGTAATAACATGTAGATATATGCCAGGACCACTTGACTATCCATGGTACTCCATAGACAGAGAAATGGTTTAAAATGTTGGTCCATTCTTCAACACCATCTTTTCCTAATGGTATCAATTTATCTAGAGCTTCAGGAAAGATATTTCTGTTAGGTCCAAATCTTGACCAAAACTTGGCTATCCACCACTGAGGAGTATTTATCTGATAAATGAACTTTACAGACCATGTATGGATGTAATTTATGTTATTTATATACATGACAGTTTCCCAGGCTTGCTGGTAGTCCCAGTAGTTGAAATAGCGTGGAGTGAGATCACTCTTGAACTTTCTAGGAATGTTATGATTCTCGTCTCTATTCCACTCTTCGAGAGTGAGGACCCTTTCGATCTTTAAGGTTGAATATTGTGGCTCAATCTCTAAGGAGACCTCTTTGGAGTTGTGTGTAATTTTTACGCTCTTAGTTTCAAGGAGTACTTTCTCATAGTAATATGTATTTTTTCCAACCATAGTTGGTATAAATAGGTATCCCTTAGGGAAATATTTTTGAATAATATCATCAATGCCTTTAGAAAGGTCATTTTTCTCTAGTATGAAGCAAGTGCCATAGCCTTTTGGCCAATATTCACTTTCTTTTAGAGTCATAGTATCCATTGTTCGATTTGTCGTTGGAATGACCTCATCTTTGTAGTTTTGATGATGAAAATCAATGCTTTCAATATTAATTTATAATGGCTCTTGGAGGATCACATTAGACCCTGAGCTCGAGGTTGTTGCCATTTCCTGAAGAGAGAAATTGTATCAAATAGTGCAAAAAAGTAATTTTATCTCCAAGATCCTTTTACTTTATTGCTAGGTAGTTTATTCTTTAATTTTAAAAATTTCTAATTTTGTTAATGAGGTAAGTATCATGTTTTTTTTCTAAATTTGAAGTTTATTACCTTTTCTTGAAGCATAGCATGTATTCCCTCATTATCAACAATAATTGGTAAAATGTTATTCAAAAAGGGTGTTCCAATGATAATTTCTTCAGAAATATTTTTTGCTAGAACAAAAGATGTTTTGACATCAATATTTTATGTACATATATATGCTTCTGGTATTTTGAAGTTAATCTATAGATAGTCGTTGGTGGCTGAATTAACTTTATGGATGGTTTCTTTTCTATATTCTTTTGGGATTAAATTTTCTTTTATACAATTTATGTCTGCTCCAGAATCAAATAAATTTATACCTTTTAGGATGAATTTTTGATCAATTTGTATAATCACTTGGGCTTTCCATTTTTTCTTGACATATTCTTGTATCGAATATATGTAATTTTTTTCCTTTCTTCCTCTACTACACTATTAGATGTTTCTCTGATGTCTGTAAGGAAGGTTTGGTATGCGTAATCTTTATCAATATATTTTAATGTCTCAAGAGTTTTGACTCTATCTTTTAGATCTCGTATTTCTTGTTTTATTTCTCTTAAGTCATCAACCATGTCTACGTTTGATATGGTCTTATATTTGTTTCCCTCTAGTCTTTTCAGTACATGATCAAAAGAGTAGTATTCTTCAGTTTTACTTGTCTCCTGATCTTCGCTTGACTTTATCATTTCTAGATATTTTGTTAGTCTCTTGCTTCTTTCTTCTTTATTAGGGATTGAATCTATAATTTCTAGGATAAGTTGTTGCTCAGAGGTGATCATGTTTAGGCTATTAGATGAATCTAATACTTCATAACAATTATATAGACATCCTTTGTCTTCCTCTTCATTAGTATCAGAATCTGATGAATAGTTAAGGTTTAGTTTTGAAACAAATTTATCTAGCTCTTCTGGTGGAAGTCTTTTTTATTCTAGGAGTAATTCATTTACCTTCTTTTTGAATCCTCCTTTAAAGCATTTATTGGCAAAGTGTCTTTTCTGGTTGCATGAATAACATGTAACTTCTTTCTCATTTCTTTTATTAGGGGTTTTTAACCTTTTTTCTTTATAATAACTTTGTCTTCTTGTTTTCCCTGGGTTAATCGCTTTTGAATATTTTTGTTTTTATATGTTGAGCTAGGCACATTCATTTGATATCCGAATTGATAACAAAAATCTCCTAGTTCCTTTTTCCCTAACAAATTTTGTTTCTTTAAGTGACCTTTTAGTTTGAGGTCATTACAAAGAGACATGCCTATTTGATTTATAACTTGTATAATTTCTCCATAAGATATGTGTTCTAAAGGGACAGAACTATACTGACTTTGTCTAATGTTTTCTCTAACCTTTTCAGCAAAGAGAGCAGGGAGACCCGAAATAAACTTTTCCTTCCAAGTTGAATTGCTACAGTCCGGAAATATGAGGACTTTTGTTAGAAAAACATATTTGTATAATCTAAAGTCTGACAGAGAAGGACAATTGAGATTCATAAGTTGTTCCCTAGTTTTTTGAGTTACCATACTAGTATGTCCTGTAAATTGCTGTAATATGTTAACGATTAGTGTATAAACTGAATCAAAAATAATTTCATTGTTTTCAGTTTTTTTTTATTCCCATTTTCATCTCTTTTAGTGGCATATAGTATTTCAAGTCTTTAAGCTTCATTTAGATAGTTACTCCACCATCCTTTTAACTGCCTAGTAAAAGATGAAACAATCATGTTTGCAATAGAATGTTCTGAATTCTTATGGGCGCGACATGCACTAACATATATAAGCATTTGGTTGTATGTTTGTATGATTTGATATTCAGATAACCCATCTATGTTCTATTCCACAAGGGATTGTCCATCAAAATGACCTAAGGGAAGATCGAGAGTTTCTTCAAATTGTAGATCGATCGGTGTTGGTCTGCTATAGTAATTCTTTGTTTTAGAATACCTCGGTTTGGAGGATCCAATTTTATTGATAGAGGCATCTAGGTTATTTTCTAAGGAAAGAACATCTTCATAAGATATATGTATAGGTTCATCTTCGAATGATTCATCTTGGGTTAAGATGTTTATACTTGATTTGCTTACATTTAGCTATTGTAATCGATTTGTGATTTCATTGGTTATGTCTTCTAGATTTTTATCAAATCTGATTGGGGCTTTCTTTCCTAATTTGACCTCTGTTGAGAGTGTAGTTGGCATAATTATAGGACTATTTCTTAGATCATGTTTCTTAAGGGGAATGGAGGATTTGACATCCTTCAGGATGGACTCTATCCTATCAGTTTGTTTTGCAATAGTTTGGAGACAAGAATTGGAATAATTGTTTTGTTGCATGATTCCAGCAATTTGTTCTTGTGTAGCGGGCTCATGCCTAATTTCTGTCATGAGAATTGGTGTGGCTGGTATTTCTTCTTTTAAGACTTTTATGGGTTCAAAAGGAGGATGTATTGACTCTACTTCTTCGTCTTTAAGACCCAATTTCCATGTAACAGAGGGTTTTGTGATAGCCATATTTTTTGAGGTTTTTGGAAATGGTGTGATGTGGTTTTCTTCAAACCATTCAAAGAATATGACGTTTCTATTGACATCCTTCATGTGTTCATACCATTATCTTCTAATGAGTGTTCTTGATTGATCATTGTAATGATCAAAAAACCAGTCAACCTTTTCTTTATTCTCTTTACAGAGAAAGTCTCTTCTCAATAAATCTTTATCTATTTTGAATTCTTGTTCTATAAGAGTGTTTATAGTAAATTCTACTTCTTATGGCTCATAGTTAGAACATGATGTCTCATAGATAGGATAGGTTAATCCTATAGGCCTAATTGTGGGATCTATCTTCTCTTTTCCTACTTCGTCTCTCTCTTTATTTCTAGGGAGTATAACAGAATGGTACTCAGAGGGAGTTTCCCTAGTTGTCCTAGGAACTTCAGATGCAGATATCCTGGAAGATAATGAATTTCTAGGTGTTTCATAGGTTGAATTCCTTGAGGAAAGTGAAATCTAGGAGTGTCAAAACCCCTGGGGTAACAAGTGGAAGGTGTAGAGTCAAGAGTGATTCTTCTACTTGATGATAGGAAATTGATTTCTCCATCACTATTTGGATGTTCTATGACTTCTTCAACATTTTCATTTTGTAAAGGTGTAGAATGATTAGCTTGGGTTAGGCTCCAGCACTCTAGTAGTTTATTATCATCCCATTTTAAGGATTTTGGGGTAACTACATTATTTCTAACATTTGTGAGAAAAAGTGTTGTTGTGCCTTTTTCGGGACAGATGACAGACTGTGGTGTAACTGTGTTCATGGCCTTGAAGCAAACCCTATAACAAATGGCAACATTCTCAGATGACGCTTCCATGTGAAACCCTGAGGTTTGGATATTTAATGTTAAAGATTTTAATAAGCCTGGATCACTTAGAGATACTGAGAAATTAGGGATAGCATTAAAATAGACAGGTCCTTCTGATAGGCTAGATTTGACTAACCCTAGCAGAGAGTCGGTGAACTTCAGATGTCTACAGTCTCTTAACCATAGTAATATTGAGGAGTTGATTCCTTTCCTAGTTAGTGCTTTGGCTGAAACTTGAACCAACCCTAGGTGTAGATAGTGGTACTTTGTATTATTTTTTAGATTTTCTATATCCTTATTAGAAAGGAGTTCTAGGTTTTCCAAAGACAAGTTTACATAGATGGTTTTCTCTATTGTTTTTATATAATAGTCAGGTAATAATCACATAAATATGACAACCAGTCTTGCTATAGATACAAAACCTCTAATAAGATTTGATAGAAACCCAGAAGATATAACTAATGAAATTACAAATCAACTAGAACAATTAAAAATAAATGTTTTATCACAAGATAGCTCTTCAGAAGATCAAACTAATAATATGATCCCTAAAAACGTTCCACATAACGAGACAGGATCATCAAAGCAGAAGGACCCTACTAAAGCAAAGAAAAACCAAACATACAAGGAAGGAAATGGAAATCGACAAGATAGAAAAATTAACTGTAAACAAAGAGCCTCAACAAATGATGACTTGAGAAGAGAACGAAACAACACAAAGAAAGAAATAAGTAGATTCAAATCCATAATAAGAAAGGACATCTACAATAAACCTTTTAACCATATGATTAAAAGAAGATGGAAAGGAAAAATCACTATAAACATAAAGCCTAATTTTACCCTAAATGGAGTTTCCCTTTTTGATTCAGGGGCAAACATCAACTGCATTAGGGAAGGACTTGTCCCTACAAGATATTTTGAGAAAACTACTAACAATGTTAGCTCATCTACTAATGATCGTCTTCAAATATAATACAAAATTCCTGAGGCACATATATGTATAAAGAAAGTATGAATGCAAACATCTTTCTTTCTTGTTAAAAATATAAATGAAGATATCAAAATAGGAATCCCTTTTATAAATTAGATTTTACCTTTAGTTGTTAGCCATAAAGGATTACATGCTAAAATAAATGGAAAAATGGTAACCTTCACCTTTGAAGAACATCCTAAACAGAGTTATTGGAAAAACATTCAATCCACCATCTATTACAAAGAAAATTTTATTAAAGAACTTACTAATGAAATACATACCAATGAGTTAGTTAGGAGAATAGAGAACGGTGAATTCAAAACCAAAATAAAAAATCTACAAGATAAAGTTGAAAAGAACATTTGTTCTAATCTACCTTCAGCATTCTGGCACAAAAAGATATATGAGTTACTCTACCCTATATAAAGGACTTTAATGAAGAAAAAATTCCAACTAAAGCTAGACCTATTTAGATGAATCAACGTATGCTAGACATATGCAAAAAGGAAATAAATGAATTAAGAGAAAAAGGCCCCATTAGATCTAGCTCATCTCCTTGGAGTTGTGCTGCCTTTTATGTAGAAAATGCTGCAGAACTAGAACGAGGAGCACCTAGGTTAGTAATTAACTATAAGCCACTAAACAAAGTTCTTCAATGGATAAGATATCCTATACCCAACAAACATGACTTAATCAAAAGAATCCATGGGGTAAGGTTATTCTCTAAATTTGATATGAAGTCTGGTTTCTGGCAAATCCAAATAAAGGAAGAAGATAGGTACAAGACCACCTTCACAGTACCCTTTGGACACTTTGAATGGAATGTAATGCCTTTCGAATTAAAAAATGCACCTTTAGAATTCCAAAAAATAATGAATGAAATCTTTAACCCTTACACTGAGTTCAGTATCATATACATAAATGATGTACTGATATTTTCAAAAGATTGTGATCAACATTGGAAACACCTAAACATATTTTATAATATAATAAAATATAATGGCCTAGTGGTATCAGCAAAAAGGATAAAACGTTTCCAAACAAGAATCCAATTTCTTGGATATAAAATTGAATATGGAACCATTCATCCTATTCCACGAGTAATTGAATTTGCTAACAAATTCCTAGATGAGATAAAAGATAAAACACAACTACAAAGATTCTTAGGATGCCTAAACTATGTTGTTGACTTCTAAAAAAATGTAGCAATCGACAGAAAGATACTTTCCAACAGACTTAAAAAGAACCCTACTGAATGGACTAAAGATCACACTGAGGCAATCAAGAGAATAAAAGAAAAAGTAAAAATTCTATCATATCTAAATATTTTGGATCCTGATGCTCCTAAAATTGTCGAAACAGATGCCTCTGAAATAGGATATGGAGGAATCCTCAAGCAAAGGACTAATAACGAAGAAAAACTTATTAGATGCACCTCAGGATCATAGAATTATACATGAAAAAACTACTATACAGTAAAAAAGGAAATTTTGGCCATTGTCCTAGTAATTACAAAATTCCAAGAAGATCTTTTAAACCAAAAATTCCTCTTAAGAGTATATTGTAAATCTGCTAAATTCGTCTTAGAAAAAGATGTAAAAAATCTAGCATCAAAACAAGTATTTGCAAGATGGCAGGCAATATTAGCCATATTTGATTTCGAAATAGAATATATAAAAGGGGAAGAAAATTCCCTTCATGATTTTTTATCTCGAGAATTTTTTATAGGGAAATGGAATCCCAGGATGACAGAAGAAAAACTGTCATTGATGCATCATCATCGTCATCAAATTCAGGTTTGTTCCTTATCCCTATAACCTCACTGATAAGGATAGAACATTTTATAAAAGAAGGCAATGAAGCCACACATCCACTATATACCCTTCGGTCTCTAGACCATTGCATGATACTAGAAGATGAAGATCTCAAAAGAGATATATTCACTATTCTCAAAAAATATATACCACGAGGTTATCACTACATACCATCAAGTATGGGTAAAACTCAATCATATTATGAAAGAATCCTTCAAGAAACAGATAGCGCAAAAATACAACACTACTTCAAGACAAAACATATCTTATTCTACCTTGAAGATTGAGAATATAATTTCTATCAAATAATGGAATGAGGAAGGAAATCTAAATGTTCCTCGAAAATTTTGATAAAAAATAAACCCACAATACTACAACTACTGGGGGACTATCAACAAGCTTGGGAGAATGTTTTCTATGTACAAAATGAACAGATGAGGCATTCTTGGTTCATCCGATTCACTTATTCAGTAAAAGCCCTAAACTAGTGGATACTCAAAATTTGGGGAAAATTTGGAGCAATCAGATCTATATTACTAGAAAAATAAGTTAAGCCACCCCTTTGGGAGAAAATCAAGTCAAAGAAAAATTAAGAATTCTCCAGTGTTGCTCAATCTATGGAGTCCCTTGGATAATAAAATGGAATTGGATTTTAAATGAAAGAAGATTCCCTTGCTTTCTAACAAGAAGGGTTGGAGTAAGTTGGTGGAATAAGTACAATCCAAACAGTGTAATTATAGGAATTATACTACCAAAGAAAAAGTCAAATAAGAATGAGAATTTTGAAAAAATAAAGACAGAGTTATCTAAGAGATTAAGAATCGAACACCCTCTTTCCAGTGAAGAGGAATTACAACTTATATTATTCATTGAGTGAACAAAAGATATAAGGACACAAGAAGAAGTAAAGAAAGAAGAAGATGAAGATTTTATGGACCTAAAGGGAGATGATAGTTATGGATTAATTCCATACCCAAAATAAATCTTTAAAGAAACATTAAACACAATTCAAGAATAAAAGGCCCCCATCTTTGTAGAAAAAATGAAGTAAACACCTTGCATTAAAAGAAAGACAAGAAAAGAAGACAAAGATCAACTATTCAAAGGAATCTGTACTATTTATGAAAGAAGATGAAAGACCAACTATTCAAAGTAATCTCTACTATAGAAGTGTTCACAACTATTCACAAAGCACTAAGAATCTTTCCTATTTCAAAAGAAAAAGATATGTCAACTATTTGATGAAGTGGCCCGCACTATTATCAAAGAAGAAAACAAAAGAATCTTTACTATTCCAAAAAGACGGAAAAGACTTAAAGTCTACGGCAAGCCTATGCAAAGGAATCTCAACTATTGAATAATAATGGAGGAAACGTGGAAACCACTCAAAGAGGTCTCTTCTAAAGCCAAAGTTCTATAAATAGCCTCCAAGGCAACAAGAGAAGGCAAGTTAGACCATTTCATGCTTACAACACTTGAGCCTTGTATTTCCCATCTACCACCTTCTCTAGCTCCCCCTTTCTTCCTTAGTAGTTACTTGTAGTAGGCTACCTCCCTCGTAAACTCTTCTTCCATGTGTTCTTCCCTTGTGTAACCCCCCTTCTTCTGTATATTGTAATCGCCATCTATTAGTAAAGATTTAATACTTTTATGTGCATAGATACTTGTGCTTGTGTGCATGTGTTCCGCTGTGTTCCACCATGTTCCTCCGTGCACCTCTGTGCTCCGCCGTGCTCTGTGCAACAGTGATTGTAGGCGTGAATCCTCACGCTATAGTACCTTTGTGCTTCCCCACGCACTCCCCATTATCTGTAAGATTTCTTTTATTTTATTTTTATTTGTTATATACATTAGGCCAAGTATATGCGTAGGTACTAGCTTCCTTCTTAGTTTCCTGGTTCCAATCTGGTATCAAAGACAGTGAAGGGAAAGGTTTTTGAGAAGTACATGCTCTCCACGCTTAGTTGAGTTCCTCTTGTGTCCTTCTTTCTGAGGGGGAAGGGTACTTCTCAAAGGAACTATTGGGCGTGCACAAATGGCCTGTCAATAGTATCGGCACGCTTAAAACTTGGCTAGTCAACGAATGGATTTGGAGAATACTATTTTTAGAAGGAAACTCCATTCTGTTACATGCATATACAAAAGGGGGATCTAGTGGGGAAATAGTACCATCTGGTTAGGGACCTTACAAGCGTTAGGATTTTAAGTGTGTTGATACTATTGACAGGCCACTTGTCCCCGCGCTTAGTTGAGTTCCTACCTGTAAGGTCCCTAATAGTACTGGCTTTGTAAGGTCCCATCATTCTAACGATAGCTTTGTAAGATATCCTTCTTCCGCATAGTACTATCTTCCTTCTTAGTTTCCTGGTTCCAATCTGGTACATAATGGAGTTTCCTGGGGAAACTCTTTCTTTCTAAATGTATATGTATGTATGTATATATATATATATATATATATATATATATATCCACATTATAGAAGTGCTTTTTTATATTGAGTCATATCCAATGGGAATTTCATAATGTTGGGTAATTACATATATTTTTGTGACAAGGTACAACTTGCTAAATTTTGGTATGTGTATGAAAAAATCATTAAGATATGAGTTATTTATAGGAATATATTCATCATTTTCAAAGTTAAGTCTAAACAATTTGTCAACAATGAATTTTTTTTCTTCTTGACTATTTCATGGTCAAAGTACAGAAGGAGTTTCCTTCGAACAACCCCGTCTTAGAGTTTTTCTTGTCCATCAACTACTTGATTTCCCCATTGTCTATACAGAATATCACATCTTACCAAGTACCATATGATCTGAATTTGTCAAAAGCTTATATTATATCCAACTTTTTTTTGTCTGGTTTTGTGTAGTTCACTTAGGAATCATTCAGGGTTTTTCTACCAAAAATAAATTTGATTACACATTCTTAATAAGATGGGGTTATTCTAGTAATATATATCCATATTATAGAAGAACTTATTTTTTATTATTAGTTATAACTAGTGGGAGTTGTCGGAATGCTAATATTCATGTTACAAGTTACAACTTGCTCAAATATGACTCATCATTTTCAAAATATGAGTCTAGAAAATTGGTCAACAATGGAAATCATTGTGCCTTTATTGACTATCTCACAATCAAAGTACCACAGAAGGAGTTCCCATCCGAGGAGCCCATATTATAACTTTTCTTAGTTATGAACAACTTGTTTGCCCTTTGGTATGTGTAGACTATCACATCTCATCTAGTATGATAGGACTGATGTTTTTCAAAAAAATAGTTCACAACTAACATTTCATTGTCAATTTTTGTGTAGTTCACTTGGAAATAATCTAGGTCTTTTCTAGCATAAACAAATCTAATAACATGCTCTTAAGAAGATGGGGTTATTCTAGTAATGTATATCCTAATCATAGAAGAGATTTATATTATTATCATGAGTCATATCAGATGAGAGTTGTTAGAGTGCTAGGTAATTGCATATTTTTTGTGTTACAAGGTACAACTTTCTCAATGTGATGATGTGCATGAGCAACACATTAAGATATGAGTCATTGATAGGAACACATACATCATTTTCAAATATGAGTCTTGATAGTTGGTCAATAATGGATATCTTTGTGCCCTTTTTTATGTCTATTTCCCGATCAAAGTCTTCCAAAAATTGTTCCCATTTGAGTATCCTCATACTAGAATTTTTCTCAAACATCAACTACTTGATTTCCCTATGATCTGTATAGACTATCACATATGAGCTAGTATGATGGGATCTGAATTTGTCGAAAGCATAGGTCACAATCAACATTTCTCTTTTAGTTGTTGTGTAGGTTACTTGGGCATCATCTATGGTTTTTCGATCATAAATAAAACATATAATACATTCTTTGAAAGGTGGATTCATCCTAGTAATATATATCCATATCAAATAAGAACTTATTTTTTTATTATCATGAGCCATATCTAGTGGTATCTATCAGAATACATGGAAATTGCAGATATATGTGTTACAAGGTACAGATTGATTAATATTAGGATGTGCATGAGATACACATTGAGATATGAGTCATTGATAGGAATAAACTCATCATTTCATATATGAGTTTTGAAAACTGGTCAACAGTTTAAATCTTTGTGCCATTTTTGTTTATTATTTTACAATAAAAGTCTCACAGAAGGAGTTCCAATCAGAACATCCCCATAATTTTTTGTTGTTCGTCTATTACTTATTGCCCTATGGTATGTACAAACTACCTCAAGTGACCTATTATGAAAGGAACTAGAGTTGTCAAAAGCATAGATCACAATAAACATTTCTTTGTCAATTTTTGTGTAGTTCACGTGGGCATCATCTTGGGCCTTTCTAGCATAAATAATTATGATAACATGTTCTTAAGAAGACTAGGTTATCCTAGTAATATATATATCAAATCATAGAAGAACCTTGTTTATGTATTATCATGAGTCTTATCTATAGGGGCTATAAGAATACTAGGTAATTGCTAATATTCTTGTTAAAAGTACAAATTACTCAATATTAGGATGTGCTTGAGAAATATATTGATATATGAGTCATTGATAGTAATAGAGTCATCATTTCCAAATATGAGTCTAAATTGTTGGTCAACAACTGAAACTTTGTACCTTTTTTGTTGATGATTTCATGTTCAAAGTCTCACATATGGAGTTCCCATATGAGTAGCCCCATATTAGAATTTTTCTTGATCATGTACTACCTCATTGTCCTATGGTCTGTATAGACTATAACATTTGAGATAGTATGAAATGATCTGAATTTGTACAAAGCGTAGACCAAAATCAACATTTTTTGTCGGTTGTTGTGTTCTTCACTTGGGCATCATGTAGGTACTTTCAAGCATAAATAAATTGGATAACATGTTCTTAAGAAGATGGTATTATCCTGGTAATATATATCCATATCTAAGAAGAAATTATTTTTTGATAGTATTATGAGTCATATCTGATGGGAGATATCAGAATGCTAGGTAATTGTAGATATTCATGTTACAAGTTGTAACTTTCTCAATATTAGGATGTGCAAAAGTAATTCATTAAGATATGATCATTGATAGGAATAAAATCATCATTTTCAACTATGAGTTTGGATAGTTTCTCAGCAATGGAAAATGTTGTGACTTGTTTGTTAACTATTTCATAATCAAAGTCTCATAAAAGGAGTTCCCATCCGAGAAACCCATAATAGACTATTACTTGGTCATCAACTATGTGCTTTCCATGTGGTCTGTATAAACTATCACATCTAAGCTAGTATTATAGGATCTAAATTTGTTGAAATCATAGATAACAACAACTTTTTTGGTTGTTGTGTTGTTCACTTCGGCATCATCTAGGGTTTTCTAGCTTAAATAAATTTGATAAAACATGCTTAAGAAAATGGTATTATCCTCATAATATATTTTCATATCAGAGAATAACTTATTTATTTAATCTTATAAACCACATATGATGCGAGCTATCAGATTCTTATGTAATCGCAGATATTCATTTTACAAGGTATGACTTTCTCAGTATTATGATGCACATGAGAAACTCATTGAAATGTGAGCCATTGATTGGAAAAAAGTCATCATTTTCAAATATGGGACAACTGATGAACAATGGAAATATTTGTGCCCTTTTTGTTGACTATTTCATGATAGAATTCACATAGAAGTAGTTCCCATCACCATATTAGAATTTTTCTTGGTCATCAACTACTCGATTACCCAGTGGTCTGCATAGATTATAAACTCTAAGATAGTTAGATTGGATCTGAATTTGTCAACAACATAGATAAAAAAATTTCTTTATAACTTCGGCATCATGTAGGGTTTTTCTAGCATAAATAAATTTTACGACACATTCTTATGAGTATGGGGTTATCCAAGACATATATATCCATATTAGATAAGAAGTAATTCTTTTATTCTTATGAGTCATATCTGAGGGAGTTGATAGAATGGTAGGATATTGCAGATATTCTTGTTACAAAGCACAACTTTCTTAATATTATAATATGCATGAGAAACTCATTGGAATATGAGTTATTGATAGGAACAATGTCCTCTTTTTCAAATATGGGTTTGGACATTTAGTCAAAAATGGAAATCTTTGTGACCTTTTTTGTTACAATTACATTATCAAAGTCTTACCAAAGGATTTCTCATCTAAGTAGCCCTATATTAGAATTTTTCTTCATCATCAACTACCAGATTTCCCTATGGTAAGCATAGACTATATCCTCTCAGCTAGTAATACAGGACTTAAATTTGCCTATAGCAAAATAACAACAACCATTTCTTTTTAATAGTTGTGTAATTAACTTGGACATCTTCTAGGGTTTTTCCAGCACAAAAGAATTTTAATACATGTTTTTAGTAAGATGGGGTTATCCTAGTAATATATATCCATATCATACAACAACCTTATTTTATTTCTTTGAGCCTATCTGATCGGAGTTGTCAAGATGTTAGGTAATTATAGATATTCATGTTACAAGGTCCAACTTATTCAATATTCAGAAATGCATGAGAAACTCATTGAGATATGAGTGAATTATAGGAACAAGTGTCATCATTTTAAAATATGAGTCTAGAAAATTGGTCAACAATGGATATTTGTAACCTTTTGGTTACTATTTCACAATCAACGTCCTAGACAAGGAGTTCCAATCTGATTTGCCCATCTTAGAATTTTTCTTGGTCATCAACTATGTGATTGCCCTGTGCTCTGCATAGACTAATATGAGCTGGTAAGATAGGATCTAGATTTGTCAAAAGAATGGATCACAACCAATATTTATTTTTACTTTTGTGTAGTTCACTTGGGCATCATCTAGGATTTTTCTAGCATAAATAAATTTGGTAACATGTCCTAAGAAAATGGGGCTATCCTTGGAATTTGTATCCATATTACATAATATTTTTTAATTCTTATGTATCATATCTTATGGGAGCTATAAAATGAATTTAAATTACAAATATTTGTGTTACAAGGTACAACTTGCTTAAAATTAGGATGTGCATTAACAACCATTGAGATATGAGTCATTGATACGGACAAGAGTTGCCAATTTCATATATGTGTTAGGACAGTTGATCAACAATGGAAATCTTTTTGACACTTTTGGTTACTATTTCATCATCAAAGTCCTACAGAAGGACTTACCATATGAGTAGTACAATATTAGAATTTTTCTTGGTCATCAACTACTTTATTGCCATGTGGTCTTTGTAGACTATCACATATGAGATAGTAAGATTGGATCTAAATTTGTCGAAAGCATAGATCAAAACCAATATTTCTTTACTATTTTTGTGAAGGTCACATGAGCATTATCTTGGTTTTTATATAGAAAATATAAATTTAATAACATATTCTTAAGAAGATGGTGTTATCTAAGTAATAAGCATCATATTAGAGAAGAACTTATTTTTTATTCTTGATTCATATCACATGAGATCTGTCATATTACTACTACAAGGTACAACTTTATTATTATTAGGATGTGCATGAGCAATTTAGAGAGATATGAGCCACTGATAGGAACAAGATCTAATATTCAAATATGAGCTTGTACAGTTGGTCCGCAATGGAAATATTTGTGCCCTTTTGTTAACATTTTCATGATCAAAGTTGTATAAAAGGTGTCCTATCAGATTAGCCCCCATATTAGAGTTTTTATTGGTCATCAACTACTTGATTTCTATGTGGTTTGTATTATCACATCTGATTTGTGGGTCCGCGGGTCCGGATTTGCAGGTATGCAGGTCTACCCGTACCCATTTACAACCCTATACAACTTGCTCAATATTAGGATGTGCATGAGCAACTCATTTGGATATGAGTCATTCATCAAAACAAGAGTCATCATTTTCAAATATAAGTTTGTATAGTTGGCCAAGAATGGAACTCTTTGTTCTCTTTTTGTTAACAATTTCAGGATCAAGTTCTTACAAATGGGATTTCCATATGATTTGCCCCATATTAGAGTTTTTCTTGGTCATCAACTATTTATTACTATGGTATGTATAGACTACACATATGACGTAGTAAGTTAGGATCTGAATTTTTCAAAAGCATATATCACAACCAACAAAAAATTTTCAATATTTTTGTAGTACACTTGCACATCATATAGGGTTTTCTAGCATAAATAAATTTGATAACACATTCTTGATAAGATGGGTGTATCCTTTTTATATATATCCATATCAGGTAATAACTTATAATTTTTTTCTTTTGAGTCAATCTCCTGGGAGCTTTCAAAATGCTAGGTAACTGCAGATATTGATGTTACAAGGTACAAGTTACTTAATATTAGAATATCCATGAGCAACTCATTGAGATACTAGTCAGTGATAGGATCAAGAGTCATCATGTTTAATAATAATATGGAAATTTGGTCAAAATGGAAATCTTTGTTCCAATTTATGTTAACAATTTATTATCAAAGTACTAAAAAGGAGTTAACATTTGAGTAGCCCCATATTAGAAATTTTCCTAGTCATCAACTACTTTATTGACATGTTGTCTGTATAGAATATCTCATATGATCTATTAAGATAGGATCTAAATTTTTTTAAACAATATATCACCAACCAACATTTTTTTGTCAGTTGTTGTGAAGTTCACTTGAGACATCATATAGGGATTTTAGGATAAATAAACTTGATAACATGTTGTTAATTATATGGGATTTTCCTATTAATATCTATCCATATAAGAGAAGATCTTGTTTTTATTTCTTGTGAGTCGTATCATATGGGAGCTGTCATAATGCTAGGTAATTGTTGATATTCATGTTACAAGGTAGATATTGCTTACTATAATGATGTCCATCAGAAACTCATTGAGATATAAGTCATTGACAGGAAGAAGTGTCATCATTTTCAAAAATGAGTTTGGATAGTTAGTCAACATGGAAATATTTGTGCCATTTTTGTGAACTATTTAATGATCTAAATTCCCTAGAAGGAAATATCATCTGAGTAGCCGTATATTAGAATTTTTCTTAGTCACCAACTACTTGATTGTTATGGATCTGTGTAGACTATAACCTCTGAGCTAATGAGATAAGATTTGAATTTGTAGAAAGCATAGATCATAACCAACATTTCTTTGTTGTTTGTTGTGTACTTCACATAAGGCATCATCTAGGGATTTTCTAGCATGAATAAATTTTATAAGACATTCTTCATAAGATGGGTTTATCCTAGTAATATATATCCAAATTAGAGAAGAACTAATTTTTATATTCTTCTGAGTCATATATGATGGAATATGTCAGAATGTTTAGGTTATTGTAGATATTTGTGCTACATGTAAAACTTGTTCAATATTGTGATGTGTGTGGGAAACTCATTAAGATATGAGTCATTGATAGGAAAAAGAGTCATCAGTTTCAAAGATGTATATTTTTCACTAAAGTCAGGATGCTTTTAGCCATCTCATCCTTCTTAGGAAAGCATACTTAAAGGGTTACATATACTTCAATTTATGTTGCATTTCCTGCATGTCCTGTCAACATCAATTTGCCTCTGTACTAATCTACTATTGGTGAACATTAAATACTGTGTTAGAATACACATAAGCATTTTTATCTTTGAAGGAGCCTTCACCTTCCAAATCTTCACCATGTCACCATCGCCTTTATATATTTGGATTATTAAATTATGCAATAAGTAATATAGTGGAGAATCCACCATTTTTTGTACACTCCTAAACTCTGTTATCTTTTCTTTGGTTGCACCATGGTGGTTCATTGTTCATGATTTTCTTTACAAAATTATCTGGGATCCAATCCTTAGTTGACATCCCATACTATATTATCTTTGATGATGCTCGACTCGTGTATGTCCTGAAGTTTATTACACATTTCCTTAGTTGCTACATTCTCTAGTGGTATTCCCTTTCTCCACAATATATCCTTCTGGAAATTGGTTTCTTTTCCACTCACATACATTAGGTATGAGTTCTCATTAATCATTGCCTTGAAACTCAAAGTTTCTCTTCCCAACCCAGACAAGTTCATATTCTCAATCTCATCATTCTGATCATATTTACAATAGATTACACCACGATGTTCCACTTCATCTACTAATTTCCCATGCATTCTTTAGAATCAATGCTTGATTCCATTCCCTCATTTAATTTATGTGAAGGCCACCATCTTCCTTCTTTATTTTAATATTATCCTAGGTTACTAGTGACATTGATTGTCCTTTAGGGCTCATCCCCAAAAAATATTCTAAAGGTACTATAAACCCGATCACATAGGTTAAGTGGTAGCACCACTATTTGTATCACATAGGTAGGGATCGTAGACAGAGTAGACTTCACAAGGAATTTTTAACCTTCAAGTGACAAACATTAAGATGACAACACATTAACTTGAGTTGTAGATTTTGTGAGACATCAAAGTAGGTCCCATTTTTAACTATCGAGTGAATGGAGGGTACACCATGATGCTTCCCTAAGTCACTCGTTTGATCAAAATTGAAAATGCAGTCTACTTGTCTTCTTATTGAATATGGAACTTTGGTTGCCAAGAAAACACTAGTCTTAGCCACTAAGATAGCATGGCTAGACAATTTTCCAAAATTGTTAAAGAAAGTTCATCTATCTACTTGTATCTTGCATAAAAACAATTGAGTCACCAGTGAAGAAAGGATGTGTAACATTTCTTCCATTTTGACTAACCTGCATCGATTTCCACTCCCCCGCAGTCTACTAGGATGTTCAGCATTTGTAAATGTTAGTCTAGACAATTGGTAAACCTAGAAATCCTTGTGATCTTTATGTTGACTATTTCATGATCAAAGTTCTACAAAAGGAGTTCCCATATGAGTAGCCACATATTAGAATTTTTCTTGTCCATCAACTACTGGATTTCCCTGTTGTTGATCTTGACTATAATCTATGAGATAGTAAGATATTATCTGAATTCGTTGAAAGCATAGATCACAACCAACATTTCTTTACAAGTTGTTGTCTATTTCACTTAGGCATCATCTAGGACTTTGCTATCAAAAATACATTTGAAAACATTCTCAATAAGATGGGGCTATCCTAGTAATAAATATGATATCAGAGAAAAACTTGTTTTTCTATTCTTATAAGTCATATCTGATTGGAGCTATTAGAATTCTAGGTGATTGTAGATATTAATGTTATATGGTACAACTTTCTCAACATCATGGCATACATGAGCAACTCATTGACATATGAGTCATTGATAGGAACAAGAGTCATCATTTTCAAAAATGATTCTAGACAATTGGTTAATGATGGAAATCTTTATGACCTTTTTCTTTAATATTTCATGATCAAAATCCTACAAAAAGAGTTCCCATACAAGCAGCCCCATATTAGAAATTTTCTTGGAAATCTACTAATTTATTTTCTTGTTGGCTGTATAGACTATAACTTCTGATCTAGTAAGATTGGAATTGTATTTGTCGAAAGCAACCTCTAAGCTAGTCAGATAGGAACTATATTTGCCAAAATCATAGATCACAAAATCCATTACTTTTTTTGTTGTTTTATAGTTCACTTGGGCATCATCTAGGGCTTTCTAGCATAAATTTGATAACACATTCTTATGAAGATGGGAGTTTCCTAGTAATATATATCCATATCAGAGAAGAACTTTTTCTATAGTCTTATGTGTCATATCGAATTGGAGTTGTCAGAATGCTAGGTGATTTTAGATATTTGAGTTACAAGGTACAACTTGGTCAATATTAGGATGTGCGTGAGAAATTAATTAAGCTATACATCACTAATAGGAACAAAAGTCATCATCTTCAGATCTAAGTCTGGAAAATTGTCTAATAATGGAAATCTTTGTGACCTTTTGGTTTAATATTTCATGATGAAAGTCATGCAGAAGGATTTCCCATCCCAGTAGTGACATATTATAACTTATCTTAGTCCTCAACTACTTGATTTCCCTATTGTCTATATAGACTATCACATTTGAGCTACTAAGATAGGATCCTAATTTGTCTAAAGCAAAGATCACAACCAATAATTCATCAGTTTTTGTTATCACAACCATCATTTCTTTATCTTTTTTTTGTATTCACTAGGGCATTATCTATGGTATTCTAGCATCAAAAAATTTGATAACACGTTCTTAATAAGATAGAGTTATCCTAGTAATATTTATCCATACCGTAGAAGAATTTTTTTATATTCTTAGGAGACGTATCTGATGGATATGTCATAATGCTAGGTAATTGCAAATATTCATTCTACAAGGTACAAATTGATCAATATTATGATGTGCATGAGTGAATCACTAAGATATGAGTGACTAATAGTAACAAGAGTCATGACTTCCAAATATATGTCTAGATAGTTGGTTAACAATTGAAAGAATTATCTGATCAAAGTAACTTATCAAGAACTAATATTTATTATAAGATTTGAACTGGTTTGAATAAAAAAGTTGCAAGAATGAAAAGAGATAGACTATGGTTGTAGTTATCAATGGATGGAAACACTAGGGTGGAACTAGGTTTCACCAACACTACTTGAATATGTGCATTCATTCAAATACAAACATGTATGGAGAGATTATTAGAGTTATGCAAGTTTCCCTTCCCGACATTAGAAACTTGCATGAGTAGATATCCCAGTAAGCGCAATGTCTCGTTACTTATAGATCATATATCCACTACTCCATAGAATTTCCATCAGAAGTTCTCTTCAAGGCAACAACCAAAGCTAATTGGTATTCAAATCTTCAACATTGAAGTTCTTGCAGCATAAGATTATAAGTAAATCACATAAAGAGGATGATCAATCCACAAGACATGATATAAACTATTAGCAAAGAATTAAATGAGTTCATACAAGCATTGGAACATGAATGAAACTGCAAGAAATAGGTAGTGGGGCCAATCCCCACATACATGTAAAAAGACTACTCCCTTGACATGGTGAGATTAATATCACTAGTAGAAGAAGAAGAAGACACGATCATGTTCATGATGGTAACAGAAGTAGCTCCACGTGGTGTGCTATGGAGGGTTTCCTTCCTGCTCTCTCTTCTAAGTATTAACCCTGACTTGTGTTTGAAGTAGGTGGATGGACAATGGCTCCATGAAGAGACTCATTGCCTTCAAGAGGGAGGTGGATGGCTTTGGATTTGTGGAGGTCAATGGAAGTAACCATTTCTAGAGGTTGATGGTCTAAATAGGTTCATGAAACTATCCAAGTCGATGGCTCTAGACTTTGGATATGATCTCAGAGTTAGCCTTTTGGCATGTTCGTCTCCAAAATTCGAGATGCCTTGAGGTGATGCCCTTAGGTCCTATTTATAATGGTGTGGTTTTGGGTCCCTGTCATCGATGTCAGGCATTGGTTATCAACCAGTGGTGATAACACTTGGTCTTTTGATTATCAATTATGGAGGTTGATGGGTCATCAACCTTGAAGGTCGATGGTATGCTTGAGTTGTAGTCGTCGATCAGTTGATTGCAGACTAATGGTAGATGTATGATGTTGGTCGATAGAGAGAGGTTCATTGGCTGTCGGCCTTGATCATTGATGGGTCTAGTGTCGAGCTTCTATATGTCGACTAGAGAGGTCGATTGGGCGCTCGATCATTGATGATATTTTGATAACAATTATAAGGTCAATCAATAGGTTGATTTTGGCCTTGGACACAAAATTATTGATCGATCAAGTGGAACTCCCGAGGCAGACTTGTTTTAGACTTATATGAATCAAAAAATACAAGAGGAGTCAAAAAAGTATCAAATTCCTAAAAATTAGCATAAAACCCTAAGTAGATCAAAACAAATCTATTTCTAGTGAAAATCGATAGATCTAGATGCTAAACTAGACTAAGAATGATACTAAAATTGGGATGAATATGCATTCCTCATTGACCAACTATTTATAATCATATTTGAAAATGAGGAATTTGTACCTATCCATGACTCATATATCTCAATGAGTTGCTCACTCACATCCTCATATTAAGCAAGTAGTACCTTGTAACATGAATATATCCAATTACCTAGCATTGCAATGGCTCCCATCGAATATGACTTATGATAACAAGAAAATTAAGTTCTTCTTTGTATTCATAAGAACGTGCTAACATATTTATTTAATTGTTGATGCTTACAAGAAGATGAAACTCTTCTAATCCTTCTTAGAACACTTGGTGTCTAACAAGCTTGTAGTAAAAATATTCATCATGGCTTATACTAGCCCTCTCTATTCAAGAACTCAGACACTTTTTCCAATATTTTGAATAATTTATAATTGGTAGGCAATATCTCAAAGAGAAAAATAATGCTTCCATGTGAATGGATGGAGGTCGATATTTTTTACGAATGAGAAATTGATTGTGTGGGTCATTTCTCCTCATCTTATGGAAATTAATAAGTCTTAGTCATAGTCAGTCATGTATCAAAGTGGTTGAATGCCATTGAGACCCTTAGATGTGACTTCGAGACTATGATTAATACAAAATGCATGTTCCTAAGGTTCAAGGCCCCATGAATGATTATTGGAAATGGGGGCTCTCACTTTGCATAATGACATCTCAAGTTGCTTCAGAGAAAGTATGAAGTGAAGTCTATGGTAGAGACCCCATACCACCATCGAACATTCGGACATGTTGAAGTCTCTAACATACAAATTAAACAAGTACATAGATAACCTTTTGGAAATCAAGGGAGGATTGGGATACAAAACCACATGGTGCCTTGTGGGCCTATGAATTAGCATATATGATCCTGATAGGCACTACCTCATACCGTTAGATACATAGAAAGACATGTTATAGGCCTCTTGAGTATGAACATAAGGCATTTTGGACCTTCATCTACATAAACATGGATTAAGTTTGGAAAATGGAGAAAATATCTTATAGTTACAAGACAATACTCAAACTATACCTTACCATTTATGAACCTCACTATGCATAATCATGAATTGGGGTTTATTGAAAATAAGACAACAATTAATTATTTAGGCAAGCGCATTACCAAAGCAATAATGTCAAATAGTATTTGAGATGAAATAGTCCATTTCATTTAAGGAATAAAACGTATAGCTTGGAGGGAAGGAAGGAAAACACTATTTTCAAGACAAATTCCACCACTCCTAGCATGAGCCTTTTTAGCGGTTTAACCTAAATATTCGATCTTTCCATCCTCTGGTATGGCCACTTAGTGCAAATGAATATATTGTATTGAACTTGTTCATTGGCCCACTTAGTCTCAAAAGTTAAAAGGGAGTACCATGAATCATTATCGGCACGAAAACAATAGTACCAAGTTGATAAAAGCAATTAATTGTTATGGAAGAAGAGAAGCATAAGAAGTTGTTTTTCTCACTATTTTTCTATCTATTTCTTTATCTCTATCTAAAGGACAACATATAGTTTCTTAAAAGGAAAAGGAGTGTCCTAGATGTATCTCCTATGGTAACAGCCTATATGTTACGAGTAGCAATAGTTGATCTTCTCCACATACCAATGTGCATATTTAATATTGAATAATGGGCCTCTTTGAAGGGTGATTAAGAAAGGAAATAAATTTTATTTCAAATGCACTTATAATAACTTCGAATGATAGAATACAGATGTTCAGAAGATTGTAAAAAACTAAAATGAAAGAGATAAATATTAAATAACGGGATATTAAACTACATAAATGTTATGAACCCAAAGTAACATAAAACCAAAAGAGGGGTTTTCATAATACAAAAAAAATATTCCCCCACATGTTAGGTAAAATCTTGGAAAATCAATAAATAACAAAAAATGTGACTTTATAATGTTTTCCAACAAAGGTCACTTCTGCCTTTGAACCATGTCTAGTATGACCAAATTATATTTAGAGATAATTTTGAACCAAACTCTTTGATTTGGACTTGATTGAATCGCATAACTAGAGTGTGAGTATTAGAACAAGTTCATATTTTTGTGCACATAAACAGCCTTCGCAGGAATCTTATTTCATGAGCGCTCTATGAGTATGCTCAATTCACATAAACCTCGACTCTCAAATTACACTCACATAGTAGGATCTACAAGGGTGTTTTTGCATTCTGCACCCTGTCAATAATGTACTTCAACCCTCTCAGAGAAAATCTCTCCTTATACTAGGTCAGGATGAAGCACTAACACCATAGGGAGGATCAGAAGTGAGACTCAAAATATGTGTTTCTACGTAACACTTCAATTTAGTTGTCCCTATGAGAAATCCTCATGGGATCTCCAATTTTGGAATGGTAGGATAGTTTCTATGATGTTTAATTAATGGGAAGAAGACCCATTAATGATAGGATATTCTTCTATAAGGAAGGTATAGAATCCAAGACCATAGATCTTTTCAACTTTAATCCTTTTACCTTTATCTAGGTCACAAGGAGGCTCGTCAACAAGGAGTTCATGTTCTACTACATATGAAGTTGAATCTGGAATAGGTTCTTGATAATTTTGAGTAGAAGGACCTCCACTAACATGTCTAGGAGCCTTTTCCTTAAGAAGAAATATGGGATTCATTATATACAACAATCTCAAGAATAGAATTGGTACTAATTTTGGGGATGTCATGTTTAATTTACTCAAATCTATTAGCATTACTATATTCCAAATATCCAATAAAGACAATATCAAAGATTTTAGGTCCTAGTTTTCTTTTCTTATTATGAGGGATTTTATAACACCCCCAGTCTTTAAGATAACACCCCCAGTCTTTAAGATATTTTAAGCAAGATCCTTTTTAATCCAAAGTTCATAAGGGGTTTTGTCAACATGTCTTAAAGGTATACAGTTTAGAATACAGTGGGTAGTTTGAAGAGCTTACCATCTAGTTACTAGTCAGTCTTAAACATATCAATGGAACCATTTGTCACATCTTATTCCTAAAGACCCACTAAACAATGTTTTACATCCTAGTGAAAGCCAAGTTATGATTTAAGTATGATTACTCTAATGGATTATATTTCGTTATCAACAACTTCCTTCTAAAAACTAGAATCTATGGATTCTATGGTATCTTTATAGGTACGGGGGTCTTCTCATGCAAGGAAGGTGTAGAAATTAGGACCATAGTTCTTATCAACTTTAGTCCTTTTACTCCTATCTAGGTCATTGAGAGGCTCATCAACAAGGAGTATATGTTCTACTACATATGAAGTTGAATCTAGAATAGGTAGAGTAAGAAGGACAATCCCTAACCTATCCAGGAACCTTTCAGTAAAAGGAAATATGAATTCATTATAGACAACATCAAAGGTCTAATCTCAAGAATAGAGTTGGTTCTAATGTTGGAGATCTCAGATTTAGTTTACTCAGAATCTATTAGCATTACTAATTTTCCACATATCCAATAAAGACAATATCATTAGTTTTAGGACTTAGTTTTCTTTTCTTATTATTAGGGTATTATCAAACAACCCCGCACTTTAAGACAAAGTTCATAGGGGTTTTCGTCAACATGTTTGAAAAAGTATACAATTTAGAATACAACTAACAATTTGATGAGCTTACCCCAAAATATGTGACTAAGTCCAAACTCAGCTAACATGAATTAACCATGTCAATAAATTTCCTACATTTCCCCTTATATACTTTACTAGATTGAGGATTGTATGTTGCAGTGGTTTCATGTATAAGGCCTTTGTCGTCATAGAGCTTCTTAAATACATTATAAGTATTTTCACCACCTCTATCAGACCCCACTCTCTTAATATTCTTTTCTAATGGTATCTCTACTTCGGTTTTATAGCTATTGATTTTCAAATTGGTTGTCTTTAGTTTTCATAATATAAGCAAAAAAGAAATTAGAAAATCATCAATAAAGTTCATAAAGTATCTCATACCATCAAGAGATCACAAACATTGGTATGGATCAATTCAAGCATAGAAGAATTTCGATCTATTGATTTAATAGACTTCTTAGAAAGCTTAGTTTGAACAAAATTTTGACATATATCAGAAACATCAGTTTAAGTCATTTTCTTGATTAATCATGTATTTCATCATATTTTAATTTACATGTCCAAGACGTGCATGAAAACATCACTAGTTTCAGAAACTAAAACAGTAGATGATATTTTATTGGAAAAATATGCATTAAATGAAACAAAGATAATTTTATAACCAATATAGGAATCATTCTTAGAAATAACAAAATGATTTCCTTTATACAAGAAGGTATAACTAGAGTGTTGAAGTACAACTTAACTTATCAAATTTCAATAGAAGAATATGTTGAACGTCACACGATATAAGAATGTTTTCAGATTCAAGCTTTATACTAACATGTTCAAAGTCTAAAAAATCGATATAATGGATGAATGATCTCCCCACTTGATCTCTCTATTGGATTCGGTTTGATTGAAGAAAAAAACTATTAGCCAAAACAAATTTGACAAGTGGCACCAAAATCTATGTACTAGTCTGAAGATGAATCAACAAAAAGATTAGTCGAATTTTCTAACCTATCTATTGAAGAAGAAGGAACCGCCCCCATGTTGATCATATTAACTTATGAATGTTTAGGAGCATGAGCACTCTACTTTCTATGACCTTTGTGATATCTGCATAAATTCGTTAAATGTCTTGGTTTGTCACAAATAAAGTAGAGAGTGCTTTTCTCCTTGATCATTATTGTCATTACTCTGATTTTGGTGATTGTGTCCTTTAAAGCATTGCTTGGATTTCTTATTGAGGTTGGAGTAGTTAGGTATCTTCTTTGGTTTATCCCCTAACACTAGATTTACAGCAGCGCTAGGCTTCTTGTCTAGTTCTATGTGCCTATTCTCAGTTTTTAGGGATTTGACTAAGGACGACATGGACATATTCTCTTGTCTGTGTATGAGATTTTTGACAAAATCCTTCTAAGAAGGTGGGAGTTTATCTACAGAGATTGTTACTTGAATATTTTCATCAAGGATATAATCATTGGCCATGGATTTGGATACAAATTGTAGTATTTTAGAACTTAAGCCATTGAACAAATACATCGATCGAGACAAATATCTTCTAGTCCAAACTTAGAACATAAAGTTTTCCAGAGTTAAAAAATAATTGGCACTTTATTGTAGATATCATAAAATTCATCAGAAAGGATCGGAAGAATCCTTCCATGACATCGATAGTCAAATTTCTTTTGATATAGGAGTGGGGACGACATGTGTAGATTCGGGAGGTTGGAGACTCTCATATCGAGACATAAAATTTGGAGGTTATGGAACACAAACAACAGGACCAAGTTCTTCTGGGTGGTAAGATATCATAAATGAGATCAAGAGAGGTCAGTCAAAAATACATTTTCTATTGTCAACGGTGAAAGTACAAACCAGAAAAAGCAATCCAATCATAACGATATGACATCATCAAGAGAAAGCATAATTTTAAAATCAATGTTTAGAAAATATATAGTCTACATGTTTAGAAAATATATAGTTTAAGTATTAATACAGTTCAGAACTGTATAAATTTGTCTTAAATTGTTAGAAATAAGACAATACATAATTAGATTTGAGCAAGAGAACTGTGAAAATCCAATAGTAATAGCAAATAGGATTTGAGGAGAAAAAAATAGGTGATTTAGTTCAAGGAAGCAAACCCGGAGCCTAAAGAGAAGGCGTGTAAGCAGTGTCTTCAAGACATATTATGTCACTCCTTGCACGAGATTTTCGAATGATCTGTCGCGAAGATTCAATCAACTCATCTTTTGGTGCGGCTGCTCGGTGTAAGTGAATGAACTGTGCTGAGCGTGTTTGTTGGGCCCGCTTAGTCACAAAAGAACAGAAGAAAAAAAAGGAGTGTGTGAAGTGTTGTCGACCCAAGAACAACAACAACAATAAATTAAAAGAAGAAAGTAATTGTTGGGGAAGAAGAGAGACGCGAGCGGATGATTTTCCCATTATTCTGTTGCGTATGTTTTTCTCTCTATGTAAAGGCCAGTGGATAGCTCCTTCAAAGGATTAGAGGCATCCTAGACGTATCCTAAAGTAACGTTTGGTCTTTTCCAATGACATAGGTGTATCTTTAACACCGTGTTAATTGTCTGCTTTAAAGAGTAATTAAGAAAACAAATTGATGATGTTGGTTTGGTTACAACGAATGACGCAAATGCAAAATAAAAGTTGAAAAGACCATTAAAAATAGAATATGAAATGATGTGATATTAAACTAGATAACCATTATGAAACCAAAATCAAGAGCGATCTTAACGAGGGGATGGTAGCAAGCTGCTTTCTTAAAATAAGTGGCGCGGGTTCCATTCTCAATGTCAATATTTTTTTCGACTCAGTCTCCCCTATGTGCTGAAATACACACATATATGAAATTAGTCCCCCTTGATAAAAAAATTCTGGCTCCGTCACTGACTGAGGAGATGGTAGGAAGTTGATTTCTTGAAATAGGTGGCGTGGGTTCCATTCTCAATGTTGATATTTTTCGACTCAACCTCCCTTATGTACTAAAATGCACACATATATGATTTCAGCCCCCTGACATAATTTCTGATTCCGCCACTGACTGAGGGGGTGGTAGGAAGCTGGTTTCTTGAAACAAGTGGCGCGGGTTCCATTCTGAATGTTGGTATTTTTCGGCTCAACCTCCCATATGTGCTAAAACGCACACATATATGATTTCAGCCCCCATTTATATAATTTTTTAGTTCTGCCACGGTATGAGGGGGATGGTAGGAAGATGGTTTCTTGAAACAGGTGGCGCAGGTTCCATTCTCAATGTTGGTATTTTTTCGACTCAACCTCCCCTATGTGCTAAAATGCACACATATATGATTTCACCCCCCCCCCGATATAATTTTCTAATTCCGCCACTGAATGAGGGGATGGTAGGAAGCTGGTTTCTTGAAAGAGGTGGTGTGGGTCTCATTTTCAATGTTGGTATTTTTTCGGCTCAGCCTCCTCTATGTGCTAAAACGCACACATATATGATTTCAGCCCCCTTTGATATAATTTTCTAGTTCTGTCACTGAATGAGGGGGGTGGTAGGAAGTTGGTTTCTTGAAACAGGTGGTGTGGGTTCCATTCTCAATGTTGGTATTTTTCGTCTTAGCCTCCCTATGTGCTAAAATACACACATATATGATTTCATCCCCCATTGATATATTTTTTGGTTCTGTCACTGACTGAGGGGATGGTAGGAAGCTGATTTCTTGAAACAGGTGGCGCGGGTTCTATTCTCAATGTTGGTATTTTTTCGGCTCGGCCTTCTCTATGTGTCAAAATGCACACATATATGATTTTAGCCCCCTTTGATATAATTTTTTGATTCTTCCACTGACAGAGGGAATGGTAGGAAGCTAGTTTTTTTAAACAGGTGGTGCGGGTTCCATTCTCAATGTTGGTATTTTTTCAGCTCAGCCTCCCTTATGTGCTGAAACGCACATATATATGATTCCAGCCCCCCTTGATATAATTTGCTGGTTCTGCCACTGACTGAGGGGGTGGTAGGAAGCTGGTTTCTGGAAATAGATGGCGGGGGTTCCATTCATAATGTTGGTATTTTTTTCAGCTCAGCCTCCCCTATGTGCTAATACGCACACATATATGATTTTAGCCCCCCTTGATATAATTTTCTGGTTACACCACTGACTGAAGGGGTGGTAGGAAGATGGTTTTTTTTAAACATGTGGCGCGGGTCCCATTCTCAATGTTGGTATTTTTTTTCGGCTCGGCCTCCCCTATGTGCTAAAATGCACACATATATGATTTCAACCCCCCTTGATATAATTTTTTGGTTCTGCCACTGACTGAGGGGGATGGTAAGAAGTTGGTTTCTTGAAACAAGTGATGTGGGCTCCATTCTCAATGTTGGTATTTTTTCGGCTCAGCCTCCCCTATGTGCTAAAACGCACACATATATGATTTCATCTTCGTTGATACAATTTTCTGGTTCTTCCACTGATTGAGGGGGATGGTGGGAAGATGGTTTCTTGAAACAAGTGTTGCGGGTTCCATTCTCAATGTTGGTATTTTTTTGGCTCAATCTCCCATATGTGTTAAAATGCACACATATATGATTTCACCCCCCCCCCGATATAATTTTCTAATTCCGCCACTTACTGAGGGGGATGGTAGGAAGTTGGTTTCTTGAAAGAGGTGGTGTGGGTCTCATTCTCAATGTTGGTATTTTTTCAGCTCAGCCTCCTCTATGTGCTAAAACGCACACATATATGATTTCAGCCCCCTTTGATATAATTTTCTGGTTCTGCCACTGAATGAGGGGGATGGTAGGAAGCTGGTTTCTTGAAACATGTGGCGTGGGTTCCATTCTCAATGTTGGTATTTTTCGGCTTAGCCTCCCTAAGTGCTAAAATACACACATATATGATTTCATCCCCCCTTGATATATTTTCTGGTTCTGTCACTGACTGAGGGGATGGTAGGAAGTTGATTTCTTGAAACAGGTGGCACGGGTTCTATTCTCAATGTTGGTATTTTTTTCGGCTCGGCCTTCCCTATGTGTCAAAATGCACACATATATGATTTTAGCCCCCTTTGATATAATTTTCTGATTCTTCCACTAACAGAGGGAATGGTAGCTAGTTTTTTGAAACAGGTGGCGCGGGTTCCATTCTCAATGTTGGTATTTTTTCGCCTCAGCCTCCCTTATGTGCTGAAACGCACATATATATGATTCCAGCCCCCCTTGATATAATTTTCTGGTTCTGCCACTGACTGAGGGGGTGGTAGGAAGCTGGTTTCTGGAAATAGATGGCGGGGGTTTCATTCATAATGTTGGTATTTTTTCAGCTCAGTCTCCACTATGTGCTAATATGCACACATATATGATTTTAGCCCCCCTTGATATAATTTTCTGGTTACACCACTGACTGAAGGGGTGGTAGGAAGATGGTTTCTTAAAACATGTGGCGCGGATCCCATTCTCAATGTTGGTATTTTTTTCAGCTCGGCTTCCCATATGTGCTAAAATGCACACATATATGATTCCAACCCCCCTTGATATAATTTTTTGGTTCTGCCGCTGACTGAGGGGGATGGTAGGAAGTTGGTTTCTTGAAACAAGTGATGTGGGTTCCATTCTCAATGTTGGTATTTTTTGGTTCAGCCTCCCCTATGTGCTAAAATGCACACATATATGATTTCATCTTCGTTGATACAATTTTCTGGTTCTTCCACTGATTGAGGGGGATGGTGGGAAGATGGTTTCTTAAAACAAGTGTTGCGGATTTCATTCTCAATATTGGTATTTTTTCGGCTCAGTCTCCCATATGTGTTAAAACGGACACATGTATGATTTCAGCCCCCCTTGATATAATTTTCTAGTTCTGCCACTGACTGAGGGGGGATGGTAGGAAGCTAGTTTCTTGAAACAGGTGGTGCGGGTTCCATTCTAAATGTTGGTATTTTTTCGGCTCAACCTCCCATATGTGCAAAAATGCACACATATATGATTTCATCCCCCCTTGATATAATTTACTGGACCTGCCACTGACTGAAGGGGGATGGTAGAAAACTAGTTTTTTGAAACAGGTGGTGTGGGTTCCATTCTCAATGTTAGTATTTTTTTAGCTCAGCATCCCCTATGTGCGAAAACACACACATATGATTTCAGCCCCCTTGATATAATTTTCTGGTTCCACCACTAACTGAGGGGGGTGGTAGGAAGCTGGTTTCTTGAAACGTGTGGCGCGGGTTCCATTCTCAATGTTGGTATTTTTTAGCTTAGCCTCCCCTATGTGTTAAAACGCACACATATATAATTTCAGCCCCCATTGGTATAATTTTTTGGTTCCGCCATTGACTGAGGGGGTGGTAGGAAGTTGGTTTCTTGAAACAGGTGGTGCGGGTTCCATTTTCAATGTTGGTATTTTTTTTCGGCTCAAACTCTCCTATTTGTTAAAACGCACACATATATGATTTCATCCCCCCTTATATAATTTTCTAGTTCCGCCACTGACTGAGGGGGATGGCAAGAAGTTAGTTTCTTAAAACATGTGGCGCGGGTTCCATTCTCAATGTTGGTATTTTTTTCGGCTTAGCCTCCCGTATGTGTTAAAACGCACACATATATGATTTCAGGCCTCATTGATATAATTTTTTAGTTCCGCCACTGACTGAGGGGATGGTAGGAAGATGGTTTCTTGAAACAGGTGGCGCGGGTTCCATTCTCAATGTTGGTATTTTTTCGGCTCATCCTTCCTTATGTGTTAAAATGCACACATATATGATTTCAGCCCTCTTGATATAATTTTCTAGTTCCGCCACTGACTGAGGGGGATGGTAGGAAGCTGGTTTCTTGAAACACGTGGCGCGGGTTCCATTCTCAATGTTGGTATTTTTTTGGCTCAGCCTCCCTATGTGCTAAAATGCACACACATATATGATTTCAGCCCCTTGATATGATTTTCTGGTTCTGCCATTGACAGAAGGGATGGAAGGAAGCAGGTTTCTTGAAATAGGTGGTGCAAGTTCCGTTCTCAATGTTGATATTTTTCGTCTCAACCTCCCCTATGTGCTAAACCGCATACATATAAGATTTCAGCCCCCTTGATATAATTTTATGGTTCACCACTGATTGAGGGGGATTATGATTTGTTGAAACGGGTGGCACGGGTTCCATTCTCAATGTTGGTATGTGCTAAAACAAGTGGTGTGGGTTCCATTATCATTGTTGGTGTTTTTTTTGCTCAACCTCCCCTATGTGATAAAATGCACACATATATGATTTCAGTCTCCTTTGATATAATTTTTTATTCCGCCACTGATATTTTAAAAAAAAACTAGAACATTATTTAGCTAGGTTTATAGTGAGTTGGTCAAGTTAAAATTTGCAACATACGAATACACTGTAGTTTCATTCAAGCTTCGCCCTCCACACTACAGCGGGTTAAATTAAAATGGCAACAAAACCATGGTCGGAGCCGAAACCCAAGGAAGTTGGTTTCTTGAAACAAGTGGTGCGGGTTCCATTTTCAATGTTGGTATTTTTTCAGCTCATCCTCCCTTATGTGCTAAGATGCACGCATATATAATTTCAGCCCCCATTGATATAATTTTATGATTCCGCTATGAGATGTTAGGAAGTTGGTTTCTTAAAACAAGTGACACAAGTTTAATTCTCAATGCTGGTATTTTTTCTCGCTTGTGTGTTTAAATGCCACACATATATGATGTCAGTCCTTTGATATAATTTTTTGGTTCAACCATTATTTAGAATAAAAAAAACTAGAACATGATTTAGCTAGGTTTATAGTGAGTTGGTCAAGTTAAAATTTGCAACATACGAATACACTGTAGTTTCATTCAAGCTTCGTCCTCCACACTACACCGGGTTAAATTAAAATGGCAACAAAACCATGGTCGGAGCCGAAACCCAGGGAAGTTGGTTTCTTGAAACAAGTGGTGCGGGTTCCATTCTCAATGTTGGTATTTTTTCGGCTCAGTCTCCCATATGTGTTAAAACGCACACATATATGATTTCAGGCCCCCTTGATATAATTTTCTAGTTCCGCCACTGACTGAGGGGGATGGTAGGAAGCTAGTTTCTTGAAACAGGCGGCGTGGGTTCCATTCTTGTTGGTATTTTTTCGGCTCAACCTCCCCTATGCGCTAAAATGCACACATATATGATTTCATCCCCCCTTGATATAATTTCCTGGACCTGCCACTGACTGAAGGCGGATGGTAGAAAGCTAGTTTTTTGAAACAGGTGGTGTGGGTTCCATTTTCAATGTTAGTATTTTTTTAGCTCAGCATCCCCTATGTGCAAAAACACACACATATGATTTCAGCCCCCTTGATATAATTTTCTGGTTCCGCCACTAACTGAGGGGGGTGGTAGGAAGCTGGTTTCTTGAAACATGTGGCGCGGGTTCCATTCTCAATGTTGATATTTTTCAGCTCAGCCTCCCCTATGTGTTAAAACGCACACATATATGATTTCAGCCCCCATTGATATAATTTTTTGGTTCCGCCACTGATTGAGGGGGTGGTAGGAAGTTGGTTTCTTGAAACAGGTGGTGCGGGTTCCATTTTCAATGTTGTTATTTTTTGGGCTCAAACTCTCCTATTTGCTAAAACGCACACATATATGATTTCATCCCCCTTATATAATTTTCTAGTTCCGCCACTGACTGAGGGGGATGGCAAGAAGTTGGTTTCTTAAAACATGTGGCACGGGTTCCATTCTCAATGTTGGTATTTTTTTCGGCTTAGCCTCCGGTATGTGTTAAAACGCACACATATATGATTTCAGGCCCCCTTGATATAATTTTTTAGTTCCACCACTGACTGAGGGGATGGTAGGAAGATGGTTTCTTGAAACAGGTGGCGCGGGTTCTATTCTCAATGTTGGTATTTTTTCGGCTCATCCTTCCTTATGTGTTAAAATGCACACATATATGATTTCAGCCCTCTTGATATAATTTTCTAGTTCCGCCACTGACTGAGGGGGATGGTAGGAAGTTGGTTTCTTGAAACAGGTGGCGCGGGTTCCATTCTCAATGTTGGTTTTTTTTTTGCTCAGTCTCCCTATGTGCTAAAATGCACACACATATATGATTTCAACCCCTTGATATGATTTTCTGGTTCCGCCATTGACTGAAGGGATGGAAGGAAACTGGTTTCTTGAAATAGGTGGCGCAAGTTCCGTTCTCAATGTTGATATTTTTCGGCTCAACCTCTCTTATGTGCTAAACCGCATACATATAAGATTTCAGCCCCCTTGATATAATTTTATGGTTCCACCACTGACTGAGGGGGATTATGATTTGTTGAAACAGGTGGCACGGGTTCCATTGTCAATGTTGGTATGTGCTAAAACACACACATATATGATTTCAGCCCCCTTGAAATAATTTTCTGGTTCTGTTACTGACTGAAGGGATGGTAGGAAGTTGGTTTCTTGAAATAGGTGGTGTGGGTTCCATTCTCAATGTTGGTAATTTTTTCGACTCAGCTTCCCCTATGTGCTAAAACGCACACATATATGATTTCAACCCCCTTATATAATTTTCTGGTTCTGCCACTGACTGAGGGGATGGTAGGAAGTTGGTTTGTCAAAACAGGTGGCGTGGGTTCCATTCTCAATGTTGGTATTTTTTCGACTCAGTCTTTGTATGTGCTAAAATGCACACATATATGATTTCATCCCCTTTGATATAATTTTCTGATTTCTCCACTGACTGGGGGGATGGTAGGAAGCTGGTTTCTTGAAACAGGTGGTGCGGGCTCCATTCTCAATGTTGGTATTTTTTTCGGCTCAGCCTCCCCTATGTGTTAAAATGCACAAATATATGATTTCATCCCCTTTGATATAATTTTCTGGTTCCGCCACTGACTGAGGGGATGATAGGAAGCTGGTTTTTGAAACAGGTGGCGCGGGTTACATTCTCAAAGTTGGTATTTTTTTCGACTCAGCTCCCCTATGTGCTAAAACGCACTCATATATGATTCTTGCCCACTTGATATAATTTTCTGGTTCCCGCCACTGACTGAGGGGGATGGTAGGAAGTTGGTTTCTTGAAATAGGTGGCGCGGATTCCATTTTAAATGTTGGTATTTTTTCGGCTAGCCTCCCCTATGTGCTAAAACGCACACATATGATGTCAGCCCCCCCTTGATATAATTTTTTGATTTTGCCACTGACTGAGGGGATGGTAGGAAGTTGGTTTCTTGAAACAAGTGGTGTGGGTTCCATTCTCAATGTTGGTATTTTTTCGACTCAGCCTCCTTATGTGCTAAGATGGACGCATATATGACTTCAACCCCCATTGATATAATTTGCTGGTTCCGCCACTGACTGAGATGATAGGAAGTTGGTTTCTTGAAACAAGTGGTGTGGGTTCCATTATCATTGTTGATATTTTTTCGGCTCAACCTCCCCTATGTGATAAAATGCACACATATATGATTTCAGCCTCTTTGATATAATTTTTTTATTCCGCCACTAATATTTTAAAAAAACTAGAACATTATTTAGCTAGGTTTATAGTGAGTTGGTCAAGTTAAATTTACAACATACGAATACACTGTAGTTTCATTCAAGCTTCATCCTCCACACTACACCAGGTTAAATTAAAATGGCAACAAAACCATGGCCGGAGCCGAAACCCAGGGAAGTTGGTTTCTTGAAACAAGTGGTGCGGGTTCCATTCTCAATGTTGGTATTTTTTCGGCTCAGCCTCCCTTATGTGCTAAGATGCACGCATATATAATTTCAGCCCCCCATTGATATAATTATCTGATTCCGCTATGAGATGTTAGGAAGGTGGTTTCTTAAAACAAGTGACACGGGTTCAATTCTCAATGTTGGTATTTTTTCTCGCATGTGTGTTTAAATGCCACACATATATGATGTCAGCGCTTTGATATAATTTTCTGGTTCGGCCATTATTTAGAATAAAAAAAACTAAAACATAATTTAGCTAGGTTTATAGTGAGTTGGACAAGTTAAAATTTGCAACATACGAATACGAATACAGTGTAGTTTCATTCACGCTTCGTCATCCACACTACACCGGGTTAAATGAAAATGGAAACAAAACCATGGCCGGAGCCGAAACCCAGCGGGCGGTGGGTGGGGTTTGGGTTGCATTTCCCCGCACGGAACAGCTTGTTTGTTGTGAGCAGAGCAGCCTAGGACTAGTACCCATCAGATACGAAGCAAACACGTGTCCGTCTCCTTCGACGACTCTCGAGATACCGACTTAGCCGAGAGCTGCAGTGACGACGGCCTAAGTCCTCCCGGTCTGAATTCATGCAGCCCAGCCAACCAACTTGGTGGGGATCCATCTCACGGCCCGCGGTTTTTTTTGCCAATGCGGCGGCAGCAAGTGAACTCGGGATCCCGTTTTTCAAGATGGTTCTGGTCGAACATTCCACACCCGGACTCAGAAGGGTGGTTGGTCACTTGTTATTATAATTACGTTTTTTTATTTACAGCTAAATCGGAAAACGCCCATCTTCCCTTTGGATTGGAGGACAAGTATAAAACTAATCTTATTTTGCCTATATATAAATCCGGATTGGGTCAGCAAAGAAGCGAGGAATTCTAATTCGACGACACTAAAATATCCAACATAACCCCACGACACACGGAACACGAGCTGCGCTGCTACCTGCGGCCTACTGCCTACTGGCTGGCTGCTCCCTCGGGGATCTCTCCTCTTCCTCCCCCCTGAACCCCTCTCTCCAATGGCAGCAACCGTCCTACTCTCCTCCACGCTCCCTTCCTCCTCCTCCTCCGCCCTCTCCCGCGCCCACCGCCGTCCCCGTCTCGCCCCAGTACGCTGCCGCCTGGTTTCCTTCCACTCACCGCCACAATCCCGTGCCCGCAGGCGCCACTGTCCCGGTCCCTGCCTAGCATCCTCCCAGGTCGCCGCCCCAGATGAGAAGGCGGAATCCACCAAGCCGGAGGTGGAGGACCAGTCGGAAGGCCCGTCCCCTTCTTCCTCTGACACTGAATTCTCCTGGAGGGACATCTGGTACCCCGTCGCTCTGGTCGAGGACCTAGACCCGACAGTACCCACGCCGTTCCAGCTGCTCAACAGGGACCTCGTGCTGTGGAAGGATCCCAGCACGCAGCAGTGGGTCGCTCTTGACGACAAGTGCCCGCACAGGCTCGCGCCCTTATCGGTAAGCCAAGCCGAACGAACCCCCTTTATCTTGTATATTATACAGCTAGCTACTGGTTTAAAATAATGAGTGATGACGGTTACGACCACGATTCTTGTCGGATCGGATGAAATCCGGTTAACAATTATAAATTGTACGAAAAGATGCCATCTATCTTCTCCCGGAGACCAAAGATTGCGTCTGGGATAGTAATACTATAACCAATTTAACATGCACTGTCGCCACAGGAAGGGCGGATCGACGAGAGCGGCTGGCTCCAGTGCTCCTACCACGGCTGGTCCTTCGATGGTTCCGGGGCTTGCAGGAAGATCCCTCAGGCATCTTCCGAGGGCCCCGAGGCCAAAGCGGTTGGATCGCCCAGGGCGTGTGCCACCAAACTGCCTACCGTTGTATCTCAAGGGCTCCTCTTCGTCTGGCCAGATGAGAATGGGTGGGAAAAGGCTGCGGCAACACCGCCACTCAAGTACGTATCCTATCAACCATCTACTCGTTGTCGTCAATTTAGCTAAATCTACTCCATCTCCTCTGTTCTCTACGTACTGCTACCAAAACACAGGCTCCCCGACGACTTCAACGACCCAAACTTCGCCACCGTCACCATCCAGAGGGACCTCTACTACGGTTATGACACGCTAGTTGAGAACGTCTCCGACCCTTCCCACATTGATTTCGCGCACCACAAGGTAGCTTTTTTTTTAATGAATCAGATGTACCTTTGCGTAGATGATCCGACACGCATACGCATTTCTTCTGTGTTGTTCCGATCATTTTGATCCGATGCAATATCCTGCTTCCTCAATCTTTGCAGGTCACTGGCAGAAGAGACAGGGCCAAACCTTTGCCTTTCAAGATGGAATCTAGTGGTCCATGGGGTTTCGTTGCTTCTGCAGAGGGGAACCCAAGGATCAGTGCCGAGTTTGTGGCGCCATTCGGCAACCTCAACAAGTAAATTTAATACTATCTACTGCTTCTCACTGCCTTGATTCTTTCTTCTCAGTGGCTTCTCTTGCTGAGCTGGTCGTCATGATTCACTCAGAATATAAGTATCATATATAAGAGTGCAGTTGTGGATTCAGCAATGTGAAGTAGTTTCTTGGATTCATTTGCAAGGGGCATATTTAAATGACATTGACCAATCTTAGAGGACGTGTTTGCTCTTCTTAACACATTCTGACGTGTGGCCGAGAAATCATGCACGTCAAATCATCCCATTAACTACTACTAAACCAAATTTTTTGGTTTGCTTGGATTAAAAAACCATAGTGATCATAACATCCCAAAAGATGATTCTAAGATATTTTGAGTTTCAAATTATATATTTTCATAGTTCATGCAGTTTTATACAGCTTGCCTCCTCACAAGATTAAAGAAATGAACAAGTAGATTTATGTATGAAAGAATGCTTGAATAAGACATATTATTAATTGATTTTAGAAGAACATGTTTATGCATATGGACATATAAATATATATATGCACATTTACAACGCTGACACGCATATCAAAATATACGTAAACACATGTATGTATCTTTATCTATTCATATACACCCCTCGATTTGGTTGATATTGAGTAGCCGGCTCCTCGAATTCGGGCTGGAGTCGAGTATGCTGGTGAACTAGATCCTTACAATCCTTCAGTCTTTTGGTTCTGTTTGGTTCGGATCAATAAAACTTGGAACTTGGTAAGCTCCAAATTCTTTATAGATCTAACTTTCCGGGAATTCCAAAAATTTTATTAAAGTTGGGGTCAAACTGAACAAGAAAAGGCCTGAAATCTCATATTTCCTAGAAAAAATGAACCCAAATTTTTAAACCTCCAAAACGAAACAGGGCTATAGACAGTTTGGTTTGATTCCAGTTGTGTACCCTAGAAAATTTTAACCAGCCTCGGAAGAGTGGGCCAAGCGTGTAGATATCAGATTGAACAAGACCATCGGACCTCCTTTGTCTTTTTGTTTAATTTGACATTTTGTTTGGCTTTGAGCCCAAGCAAAATGAAAATGGAAGCAGCGTTGCAAGAGTTTAATTTAACATTTTTTTGGCTTTGAGCCCAAGCAAAATGAAAATTGAAGCAGTTTCGCAAGAGTTACTTCATGCTCGTATTCGTCCTCTATTTTGTTACTGGTACCTGATGGTTCTCTTCTTTCTTTCATTCTTGGGTTCAGGATAGAGATTGACACCAAGCTACCTTTCGTTGGAGATCAAAAGTGGGTAATCTGGATTTGCTCCTTCAATATTCCCATGGCCCCAGGAAAGACTCGTTCCATCGTCTGCAGTGCTAGGAACTTCTTCCAGTTTGCAGTACCTGGGAAAGCTTGGTGGCAGGTAAGAAGACTACCTCCTTTAAGCTTTGTGCTTAGAAGATGTAAAACTGCAGCTAGATTACATACAGATCAACTGTTACAAACATCCTAGTTTTCTTGTTATTTTTTTTTTTTTTTGAAAGCGTCATTCTCTGTTAGCTATTCACTATGAGAAAACTAAAAGATATTATGCAATTAAGAGAAAACTAATAGATTTATTTTGTTATTCTTTGTGGCTGACTTTTTCCCTGAAACTATTAGTTGCGATGGCCAGCTTCTCCTATGATTTGTCAAACACCAACATCCTTCAAACATTAGACAAACACATTAAGATTGTTTTACTGTACAATCTTGTTTTGGTTCCTCACATCCAACTACTTTCCAACTGAAAAATGCAGGCCATGCCTCGGTGGTATGAGCACTGGAAATCCAACCTGGTTTACGATGGTGACATGATAGTCCTTCAGGGTCAGGAAAAAATATTCCTCTCAAAATCCATGGAGGGTTCTACGGATGTCAATCAGGAATACACCAAGCTCACATTTACGCCCACTCAGGCTGACAGGATGGTTCTTGCATTCAGGAGCTGGTTCCGACGCCATGGGAAGAGCCAGCCTGAGTGGTATGGGTCAACCAGCCAGCAGCCATTGCCTTCTACATTAATGTCAAAAAGAGAGGTACCTATAGTTCCAACACTTTTCAAGGGGCGGAAATTATAATGGTCACTGTTCATAGAAATTGCTGTAACTGCCCCTATATATTGTACTATACTTTTGAATCCAATCTATGCCTGACGTTCAATATTATCATGCACTTCACTGTGCAGATGCTGGACAGATTTGAGACGCACACTCTTAAATGTTCTTCATGCAAAGGCGCTTACACAGCTTTCCAGAACTTAAAGAAGGTGCTCATCGGAGCAACTGTAGTCCTCTGTGCTGCAGCAGGCATTCCCCCTGAGATCCAAATCCGTGTTCTTATAGGAGCCGCTGCCTTGCTCTCTGCTGGTTTGGCGTATCTGCTGCATGATAATGAGAAGCACTTCACTTTTGTAGATTACGTTCACTCTGAAATCGATTAGAGAGTTGAGTCAGTTTGTATGTTTAATGTACATGAAAATGTTTGTGTATATATCCATATTCCAGGAATAGAACGTGGGGTGGTGATTTTGGTTAGTTTTACATAGTCGTCACATGCAATACTAATTAGTTGTAATTTAGCTAACAGTTCTACAGGTTAAATTTAAGATTCAGATGAGAAAAGTAAAATGAAACAGCGTAGGAGAAAATAAAAATAAAAGAGAGTTACAAAATTCTAATCAGATCTTCTGTTTATTTGAAGAGAACTGTTATTTAAGGAAATAAACGTTTCAGTATATAATGGAAGCATATTGTTCTTTCAGACTTGATCTGATCAAGAGCCTGTATAAATGTGTCGCCCCTTCACACGTTGACGACAAATGGTGTAACTTTGCGGCCGTTAGGCACCTTTTACCTAATAGATCGTGTCTTTGCAAGAGAATAGACAGATGCTCTTTCTCCTGCACATATTACGAATTTTGCAGGAGCAGTGTTGTAGGGAGTAGTGGTTGTGATAGGCAATGAACCTCTACGGGATTTGCAGATGTTAAGAGTTGTGATTACTATAATGTTAGGGGTTTTATTTATAACACTCCCGCGCTCCATCTTATTTTTAAATAGGCATGATTACACAATCGCTCTTGTACACGTAATAGGAATATGATGACTCACTTTCTTACGACTTATAATTTACTAGTTGCATGCCCGGTGCTTGACTCTAAGCTCAATCTAGACCGACAAGGTGAGGAGTAGTGTGGTGTGGCACGTGTATGTGTGCATGTGTGGTCACCATACTCATCACATAGGTGAGCATACCCCTCACTTGGAGCTGTTGGACACTATTTTCACATACATTTCTATGTTAAGGAGCACCAAAGCTTTAGAAATTGACCGTGTTATATTAAACATTCTTCCCATTTACACAAAAAATAAGAACTATATTTTCTCCACATTCACGCAAGGGTGTGGATCACTGGTGATTGGATCGTGAACGCAGGCAGAGGTCTCAGGTTCGAATCCTCACAGGGACGAATAAATTGGGATTTATGTCTAACATGGTTTGCGTCGGAACTAATATGTTGCACACTTGGTTTACCATACTCCTCCTGTGTCGGGCCTCCATAGGTCAATGAGGGGTCGCCAAGAAGAAGTCTCCTTGGTGACTCTCTTTTTTAGTTGCACCTACATTAGACTTAAATGTGTTAGCTAAATTTGCTACAACCAATAATGCTAACAATCTCCCACAAGGTTCGGTGTGTCGAGTGTTCGGCTACTTATTCCACTATATTGTGCTTTCAGCAGGTGCCTTCAGCTAGAATTATGCCTATATCATCCAACACTTACTTTTACAGGAATTAAGTTAACAAAAGTCTTGGGTGCAAGTGTAAGTTGGTAACAACATAATAAAGACAACTAATAGAAAAGAAAAAATGATACATTAAAGGTCATGCATCTAGATTGAGAATCATGATTGATATCATGAAACAACTCAATTCTCTCGTTGAGGTCTACACAACATCAATCATTTAGTTGAAGTTTCTAAGGATGTACTGCTAGTATCATGTCCTAGGGCTTGATTAATTCAGAGACTAATCTCTCACAAACTTACACTCATGACACTGACAGGTTTTCAGTGGACAAACACAGATTCTAAAACATCAAGAAAATTATATAGTGTCATCACTCACTTGACAGTTTGTAATTGTCACATTATATTTAAATTATGACATCTCCACTCGTTTGGGTTGAGTTGGTACTACATGTGAATAATAAGAGGTTTTAGTCTCATCTCTAACTACATTTCTCAATTAAGGTCAAATTAAGACCTTTAGTTAAAAGATCGATTGTATTATCTTTGGATTCTACTAGTCTACAATCACAACCCCAATAGACACTAGCTCCCTTGCAGACTTGAGTATGAGTTGGATTTTTTGATGGTATGTTTTATTTTACTTGGAAATCCTTATCTTAGCTATAGTTTTTGTGCTATCTAAGTAAACTAAAATTGCATGAAGTGGCTTCTTTACCATAGGTAAACTCGACATAAATCTATGTATCCCTTCAGCTTCCAATCCACTTTCATCTAAAGCATAAAACTCTGCATGAAAGGTTGACAAAGGTATACATCTCCAAGAAACAATATCTTCTCCCAACAAGAATACATATCCTAACACACTATTTCTCCTAGAGTTCATGGTAATCCAACTTCAATCACTATATTCTTCAACTACAGAATGATACTTATCATAATACAACCCAAGAGAACTAGTTCCCTTGATATATCTCAACACTCTATCAAGAGTTTTCTAATGGGTCTTATCGGGACAACTAGTGTATCTACTTAACTTTCTCTAGCAAACACGGTGTCTAATTGTGTGCAGTTCATAAGATACATCAAACTTTCAGTAACTTGAGAGTATCATAATTCTGAAACATGAACACTACCAATATCATTCTTGGAAAAGGGATTTTTATGAATCATATGGAGTCTTCATAGGTCTAAGTGATGTGTATTTAAATCTCTATAGTATCTTCTGAATATAGTGAAACTGAGAGAGTGTGATACCATCAATAGACCTAGTGATTTTAAGCCCTAAAATCACATTAAAGTCACCCAGATCTTTCATACCAAATTTTCTACACAAGAATAATTATGTCTCATTTACTATTTTTATATCGGAACCAAAAAGTAGAATATCATCTACATATAAGCATATAATGGTGAGCCTATATTTAATGATCGTTTAGTAAACACACTTATCAAAAACATTAGAAATGAAGCCAAAAGATGATATCACTGAAACAAATTTTTCATGTCGTCGCATAGGGGCTTGTTTTGAGCCATACAAAGACTTAACATATTTACACACCTTGGACTCATTCCCATGGCCCACAAAACCCTCAAGTTGTTTTGTATATATCTCCTCTTGAAGATCATTGTGTAAGAACATGGTCTTCTTATCTATCTGAATTGAGAGAGCATAAATAGAAACCAGTGCTAAAATCACACGAATTGTGGCCATGCGAAAAACATGAAAAAATAGTATATTCACTCTTTTGTGTGTAATCTTTAGCAAACAATCTATCCTTATACTTTTTTCTTATCACTTTATCATTGAGTTTATTCTTAAAAGTCCATTTACATCCAACTACAAGAAAATCGGAGGCAAATCCACATTTCCCAGGTTCCATTTGAGAGAATGGAACGGATTTCATCGTGAATTGCTTCCATCTAAAAATTAGCCTTAGGAGAAACCATAGCTTGTTGGAAGGATACAAGATCATCCTCGACATTGTAAGTGAAAAATTCACTTCCAAAGTCCTTGGATGTCCTAGGTCGTTTACCTCTTTGGTTCAACTATTTCCTTAGGATCATCATATTCAAAAATAGTTTATTCTGAATAGCCCCCCATATTTGCCATCCTTTCCATGTGCTTGGGAATGGAACATGCAGTGGTTGGATCCCCTTAAGAAACTTCCTTGGGAACACCATATTTTATGGGAAAACATCCTCAAAAAAAGTTCCATCACAAAGTTCCACTATAGTTTGACATCAATGCATGGAATTTCATATTTCACAATCAAGAATCTATAGGCATAGCTCATCTATATGTGACTCAAGAAAATGACATCTACTATCTTGGTTCCTAATATCTTCCTTTTTTGTTCATGCCGAATACCTTTTCTAAGAATCCCCACACGCTATTTGAGACTTGCTTTTTGGCCTATCCATAAATCAAATGTACTAATCTCTTCATGTTTATGGAAAACTCCATTCATAAAATGACATGATGTATTCAAAGATTACCCTATATAAATTTGGATAGAAATTAAGCTATGAGCAGAGTATTCACCATGTCCAATAGGGTTTAATTCTTCTATTCTGCAAGGAGGGGTGTATATAGTGGTAAATGGGTAGTGTTAGGGTGTTTGTGGTGTTGGATTGAATCTGAGCATGAATCCTAAAAATATGGTCAAATTTGAGAATTCTAAATGGGTCATCGGTGGGGACGTTTCATAGTTGAAAAACTCCATCAATCTATCCATTAGTTGACGTGGACACTGATTGATGAAATCACTCCTAGTAAAGCTTTGTCTCAAATCCAAACACAAATTCAGATAGGTTTGGTCAAATTTGAGCATAGTTGACCAATCATGGGTATATGGAGTCCATTAATTTAACATATTTCACCCATTTAGAAACTTCATCGATTGTGAACTCCATCGTCTAGTCATCAACATATGGAGCCAATAGTCGAAGAAATTTTCCATCGATGGCATACCGAATCAAGTTTAACGGACTTTTTGCTCAATTGAATCCAATCTCAAATCTGATAAAATTTGAGCCATCGACCCTCGAGCTTTGGTTGGTAGTTTCTATCAGTTAGTGTGTTTCACCAGTTGGCATTGGTCGATGAATTTCCATCAGTTTCCATTCTTTGTCAATTCAAGAAATCATTATTCAATGAGAACTCGAGTTGATGATGATGACGCTCGATGAATGACCTCAGCTCAAGTTCGATCCGGTTCATGCTCAATTATAATTGAATTCATGCTCAAATCCAACGGAATTTGTGCCATCAATTTTCTATCATCATAAATGTTCACAGTAGACATTGTCTAATGAGATCCCATTAGTCAAGAATCTCATTAGTCAATGTCTATTTTATTAGTAAAATTGGGGGGCTTGTTTCTAACTCAAGAATCAAGGAAGTCAATATCTTCTTTTGGTGTTTGCTAGTCCTAAAATTGTCAAGTTGATAAACTATATCTGTTGGTAAGGTATGCCCATAGATCCAATCATATGATGATTGACATGGCATAATTACCTAAAAGGATTTGATTAATAATAAGATATATAAAAGGCAAGCTTCCAATTCATCTGTTTCACTCAATTATGAGATAATGAGGATACAGAGTGAATTTCTATAGAATTTTATGACTCAATTACATATGTTGTCAAGTTACTACCCTTGTGGATGAGATCATACGGATGTTAAGAGTACATATGCATATTCTCATTATGCACCTGATCAATTGTTATTGTGGAAGGTTGATAGACAATAATAACACATAAGATCAGAATGTGAGTTGGTTGATGACTAAATCTCATTAGTCATGATATGGAAATATCAAATCAAGCACACATATACATGTTAGATAACAGTGTATTAGACAGACCCACCTTGAGAGTGACACATGGTTTTTTGGTCACATCCATCTCTCATAGTGAAGGTGGTGATTGTGATTGTTATACTTGAAATCATTGCACTTGTCACATGTCGTTGGGTATGCTTTGACATCATCAAACGTAGTCCCAAAACATGGGTTGTTATAAGGATGATGATTGGGTGACTTTGACACACAGGGATAGATTGTGAGTGATAGATATAGGATTTGTCCCTCCTACTGGAGTATAATTTCCTAGCCACTTGATAAGTGGGACTAAGAAACGCATGTGCAAGCACATGTGAATCAATATATGATATTGAGGTCACATTATCTCATATAGTCTTCTCTTGGTTCAAGAAACATGGATTGAATCATGAGAGGATGACCAGCCAAGTCTCGAGTTCATCCTGGATATCAAAGACAAAGGAATTATACAATCATTGTAACATCTTACACAGATTGTAGGTTTAAGGTGATCTCAAACTTTCTATTCACTTAGGTAGCACTGATGTGTGATCAGGCATCACTCTCTGCTTGTCATAAGGTAGTTATGGACATTCACTTCCAATATGATATGGGACCTATAGGGTCACACACATAGGAAGTCATCTAGAAGAGGAGTTTGATCTTGAATGACTATTGGATTTATTACTAAAGTGTTTTGTTATTCTATTCACGCCATTGATTGCTCATTTGGCTGACTAGGTATGCCAAATGACCATCTCACTGAGCGAGACGACCGTTTGGGCAGCCACACAGGCGTCTCAAGAAGTTGAGATGGCCGTTTGGGGGTGAGGTTGATCAGAGATTGATTTGGCTAAGTTCTGCCCTTGAACCTAGCGATTCAATATGATTGAACTGGTTGGCTCAACTCAACTCACCATACGGTCGTTTGGGTGAGTGAGACAGGCATCTCACTTGGGTGAGACAGCCCGTGTGGGGCCAAATGAAGGTTCGGGGTGTTTCCCAAATAGTTTCGATTGCATATACATGGAGAACAAGTAAACTTAATATGTATATTAATTGGGATCAAAATCGCCAAATTCGTGTGTGATTGGGAAACTACCAAGCGGTCGTTTGGCAGTGGGAGATGACCGTCTCGCACACCAGATGACCGTATGGGTGTGTGAAATGATCATTTTGGCTGTCACAGGTTGAAAAAGTTCAAGTTCTTCCAGTCCTTTCCACTCTCATATAATCGCATATAGATTAGGAACCCTGACCCAAATCTCATGTATAAAAAGAGGGGTATTGGGGTCTTACCAAGACACAACACAGACAATTGAGAATCCATTCCTCTGACAATTTTTGTCCTCTCTGGTTGTGGTAACCAAGAGAACCCAAGAAAATCCTACCCGTTGGAGAGGAATAGCCAAAGGGAGAGAACAATCGATAGTTGTCATTGTGGAAGAGCAGGTTGGTGACTAGTACACTAATAGGAGGGACAACTCCTTCATGTCCATTATTGGTAAACAATAGGAATTCTAGTTGGTCTGTGTGGACTTCTCTAGAGTCAGGAGTCCTTTGGTTGTCGCTTGGAGAGCAAAATCAACCTACAGTCTATGGCGAGACCACTGGAGTCGTTGCAGAAGTTGCACAGATAGTTGTTTGTGGGTAAGACCAGGAGCTGCACAGCCACCGTCAAAGAGCAATTTGTTAGTAGTTGCAAAGAAGTGAGTTTTATCATTGGACTTGCTCCAGGACCAGGTATAACTTGCTAAAACCATCCTTCTTATTTCATAGAAGCTAACATGATCTTGCTGTGACAGGAATACAGACACATAAATTTTTGTATCTGTTGCTATACTCTATGCCTATATTTTCCAATAGTACTATCAGAGCCACATCAATTTACTATATTTTAGGTTAATCAATTTGGTCGGATTTTTTGTTTTATCATTTATTTATTGCACACAATGTGAATATTTAAACTGTTTCATATGTGAATCTGATCAAAGACCACATATCCCAAACTAATATATATATATATATATATATATATATATATATATATATGTAATTTACATGTATTGCCCTAAAAGTGATTTTGATGGTGGATGTGTAGCGTGGTTATGGCCTAAACCCTTTTTTTGTGTGTGGTTGGATGGCTTGGTTCATGTTTATCTCAGTCTGCGTATCGAGCCTATACCTCCTTCTTCCTAATGTAAATAATGCTTTCCTACCTTTGCTCCCCTCGAATGTAACTCAAGGTTTCTCTTATTTAATGTAATAAAGTAGCAATAGGATAGTTTCTTTTCATGCAACGACGTTGAAGTTGTTTATCGTCAGTTTAGATGACCAGTTCATGAGACGAGACGACCGTCTGGAGGACCAAGGAGGACAGAGCGATGGAACCATACGACCACCTGGTGGATCCAACTGACTATTTGGAAGGAGTCCAAACATTGGTTGGATAGGAGGCCAGACAACCATCCCTGGTAGACCCAAGCAACCATTTGGAAGGAGTCCAAACATCAGTTGGACAGGAGGACCAACCGATCGGCCAAGAGGCGAGATGACCAGTTTAAGGGTTGAACTAATCTACCCAGACTGGCAAGCAAAGATCTACATCAACCACAGGTTCATATATGTGATGTGATAATTGACCTAGGTGGTAGTAATACCTTGCGGGTCCAAGGAATTACAAGTAGACAAGGCCATAACCATCACTTTTTGTTTTATATTACATGTTTTCATGATGGGATATAGCATGTATATGATGCGTACTATATATGTGGTGATTTATATATATATATATATATATGAAATCCCTCAATCAAACATATTAAGTCGAAGATGTCTTGCAATAGCAATACACATGAAAAGTGTGTTCAACTAAGCGTAGATTACGCCTCCGCGTGGTGCACCGTCTACCTTGTGGATGTGTGACGGTAATGATGTCGGTTCCGCCTCTGCAGGGCGCATTATTATTGTATTGGCTATTGGATCAGGTTTAACTGGTGATTCTCAGAGCGTCTGGGCTCAGAGGCATAAAGATGATTATGCCAAGGATTTGTGCATATTGTCTATCCAGAATTGCATATGATGCAATTGGCAAAAGTTTCCTACCTTGATGATTGACTGTGTTTGCAGTGTTGATCGGGCCACGGTTGAATTATCTTGGGTCTGGCTCATTAGAAAATTGTGCTCTATAATTTTCCGAATTGATACTTTAGGGTTATCAATTTGAACACAATATTGAGAATGATAATTAATTAAAGAACTAATTATTATCGCACAAATTTTAATCAAATCAAATCAAAAATGAGTCTTTGATAAAATTGCATATTCTTTTGTAGAACCAAAAGGCAAGAACAAACAATCACTTTTCTCTGGGATCGATCCTTGAGAAGGACAAACTTACTGGGAACAACTTTCATGACTGGTTCAGGTTGCTGAGAATTTTTCTCACATAGGAGCACAAGCTCTGTGCCCTAGAAATGCCAGAACTAGAGGAACCACCTCAAAATGCTCCAAAGGCTGACATGGATGCTTAAAATAAGCATATGGAAGATGTCATGGAAGTGTCTGATGCTATGCTCCATGAACTATGAGTTGTAGAGGAAGCATGAAAACATGGATGTAATTGAGATGGTCACACATCTCAAGAACATGTTCCAAGATCATGCAAGACAAGAGAGATATGATGTTTCCAAGGCACTATTCAAGTGCAACATGGAAGAAGGAGATCTAGTAGGTCCTCATGTACTCAAGCTCATTGGGTATGTGGAGAACCTAGCTAGACTGGGATTTCCCTTGGGCCAAGAGTTGTCCACTGTCATGATTCTACAGTTCATGTCAGAATCATATAGTCAGTTTGTCATGAACTACAACATGAACAACTTTGACAAGTCATTGATAGAGTTGTTGGGCATGTTGAGAATAGCTGAGACACAAATGAAGAAAGACAAGCCCAAGTCTATGATAGTGATCAGTAAGACAAAGGGGAAGTATAAAGGCAAAGGCAAAGCTAAGGAGAGTTCTAAAGCTATCCAAAAGCCCAAGTCTTCAAATCTCAAGGCAAAAGGTGGAGTAAAGAAATAAGGAGGCGATTATCACCATTGTCACCAGCCTGGACATTGGAAAAAAAATTGCCCACTCTGGTTAGAGGAACTAAAGAAGAAGAAGGATGGCACTGAGGCCTCCACTTTAGGTATAAACAACATAAGATAAATTTGATTACTTCTTCATTTTGGTATGTGATACTAAATAGAGATCTGACATACCAATGTGCAGGATCTGACAAGAAGTAAAGACCCTCATGGAAGGACAAAGATGGACAAGGCGGAGCAAGTGTTGTGAAAGCCATAGTCTAAATTTATCTTAGCCCAATGGGCATGTAATAGAGTTATTATAACTACTATTTCATTATGCCATTATAATAGAAACATTTTCTTTATGCATGTTGCATGGACAAGGATGATTATCAATAAAGAAATATTAGCACTTTTGTTTCAAAGATATGATCTTGCATGGCATTGGCCCTAAAACATCATGTGATATTTATGCGAAATGATCCAAAGATGAATGTTTATAATGTTTATACCAAAGGATTATAATTGATAACTCAAGACCGTCATTAGCATTAGTCATCTTGTATGAATATGAGAAGTGCATGCCTAGAATACATATCGATGTTTTTTTGGTGAAGATACATATCGATGTTGATCAAGATTCCCTTGGTGTTATTGAACCTAAGGAAACATGAAAGTCTTATTTACTCACAATAAGACATGACATCCTTTACTAAATGTAGTGGGAGGATAAATTTTTCATTTGACCTTATGCATATGATGCATGAAGATCTTATGGAATGAAGTCCAAAGATAATTAACTAATACTTCATTTTCATTTACTGGTAATATGATGATTTGTACCAAATAAAATGAAAGCATTAATCTCTTGAAATTTTTCAAGGATATTGTAAATGAAGTGTGCCATTGATTAAAGTATTAATATACTTTTTTATGATCAAATGTTGAAATACTTTTACATCAATATATTGAGAACCTTCTGGAAAAGACTATGATAATGTATCACAAATCAAATCTACCTAAGCATGATGATGTGTCAGAATGAAGGAACTATACCATGATAGGTCATGATATAATTATCAATTAATGTAATCTTCTTATATCATCATAAATATAATGTGATTACTAAATAATGAACTGTCTAAATGGTTTATTAGACATCATATATGATATGATTTGGTAATGTCCCAATATATCTTAAAGGATTGAAACCTATATTGAGAAGGTAGTTTCTTCAAGAAGATTTATCCAAAAACCATAATTGTTGAAGATTACTATTAATCCCAATCCAATAAAAAAGTGTTTTGTTGATGGGATAACTGAGTTTCTAAAGAACCAGTGGGAGCAAAAGTATAACTTGAAATGTTCGAGATTAACTTAGAGGTATAATGAGAACTAAGAGAATCACAAGTTTTTGTGGAATCTCAAGTTCTTTATGTGACACAGAACAAAATATTTCTAGTAGAACACATTTGAGATTGAAGGATTATGAATTCAACGATTCATATGGGTTGGTCATACAGGATGATCCAACTAGTCAAGTAGAAGTTATTTCTGAATATTATGGGATCCACGTAAGCTAACAAGGTAGGACCTTGATAGAGCCACCTAAAAGGGTAATACCTTAAGGGTGCAATAGGGTCTTGAGACAAAGACCTACATGGATCACATAAAAGAGTAGATTGGTTGAATAGGTTTTCAAATCAGTTCAAGTTGTTGAACATGACAGAAATTTCCTTTACCAATTATCATACTTGTTTTGTAGTTAAATAGACCAAGAGATTTAGCATATGAAGATAAAATCGGATTCCTTAATGGAATAAATCAAAGGATGTATACGATACACAACCTACAAGGTTTTATAACTTCAAGAATGTAAATTAAGTCTATAAACTACAAAATTCAATCTAGGATTGAAACAAGCACCTCAAAGATGGACTTGATAAGATAGTCAAATAGTTTGACTTGAATCAAGATAAAAAGATGAAATCTATGTTTACAAAAGATTTAGTGGCAACATATATGAGTATTCCACATATGATGAGGAATAATATCTCGATATTGTGAATATTGAGAACTGCCATAGAAACACCTTCAATAATGAATGTATGGGTGAAACATATTATGAGATAAGAATCAAGATCTATAGAGATAGTTCTTGAAGGTTTCACAACGTGAGTTAAAGCACATACAAATATCAAAATGTTGAAAGAGTTCAATGTGGAAGGATTCAATGAGAGAGAATTCAGACTAGTCTCTCATGAACCATATATTCCTATTTTTGTGAAGAATGGAAATATCATGAATAAGATTTCATGGGCCAGCCCAACGGTGAATCTATCATGAATGAAATAAATGTGCTTCTCCTATAGAATCTTGTATGTATTTGACATGACAAGATAAGTCAAACTTCAATCAGGGTTATTGAAGAGTCATAAAAAAAGATATCCATTAGTACTTATGAAGTACTTAAGGATAAGATTGCTAGTCAATAAGGATGGCAATAAAAGGAAGAGTTGCATGTAAAGGGTTACATTGATGCAAGCATCCATAATGACAAAAATTATCACAAATTAAATATGTTTGATTTAAAAGAGAAGTCTTGATTAGATGGAAAGGTTCTTTAATAAGCCATTAATTATTCTACAATAGAAGTCTGGTATCCTTATGTTGTGAACACATAGTGATACTATATGGATCTAAAAGTTCATATGATGAACTTATAGATATTCCAACCATTGATGACTCAGTAGAGATATTGTGACAATAAGGGAGCTACATGTTAGGCATGGAATATCAGATACCATATTACGGTGATTTTGTCTCAAAGAAAAGAGATCAAAAACATGCAATATACTGACTAATAGCAAAGTGTTGCTAACCCTCGATTTTAGCACTAGCGCAGTAGAAGCATGTTGGACATGTTTAGATCGCTAAGGATGAGATCCTGGTGATTGGATATAAGTGTAAGTGGGAGTCTGTTGGTAAGGTATGCCCATAGATCCAATCATATGATGATTGACATGGCATAATTACCTAAAATGATTTGATTAATAATAAGATATATAAAAGGCAAGCTTCCAATTCATTTGTTTCACTCAGTTATGAGATAATGAGGATATGGAATGAATGTCTATAGAATTTTATTACTCAATTACATGTGTTTTCAAGTTACTACCCTTGTGGATGAGATCATACGGATGTTAAGAGTACATATACATATACTCATTATGTCCCTAATCGGTTGTTATTGTGGAAGATTGATAGACGACAATAACACATAAGATCAGAATGTGAGTTGGTTAATGACTAAATCTCCTTATTCATGATATGGCAATATCAAACCAAGCACATAGATACATGTTAGGGAACAGTGTATCGGATAGACCCATCTTGAGAGTGACACGTGGTTTTGTGGTCATAGTCGTCTCTCATAGTGAATGTGGTGATTGTGATTCTTATACCTGAAATCAAGGCACTCCTCACATGTCGTTGGGTACACTTTGACATCATCAAACGCAGTCTTGAAACATTGGTTGTTATAAAAGTGATGATTGGGTGACTTTGACACATGGGGATAGATTGTGAGTGATAAATATGGGATTTGTCCCTCCTACTAGAGTATGATATCCTAACCACTTGATAAATGAGACTAAGAAATGCATGCACATGCACATGTGAATTAATATATGATATTGAGGTCACATTATCTCAGATGGTCTGCTCTTGGTTCAAGAAACATGGATTGCATGCTGAGAGGATGACCAGCCATGCCTCGAGTTCATTCTAGATATCAGAGACAAAGGAATTATACAATCATTACAACACCTTGCACATATTGTAGGTTGAAGTTGTTCTCCAATTTTCTATTCACTTGGGTAGCACTGATGTGTGACTAGGCACCACTCTCTGCTTGTGATTTCATAAGCTAGTTATGGACATTCACTTACAATGTGACATGGGACCTATAGGGTCACACACATAGGAACTCATCTATAAGAGGAGTTTGATCTTGAATGTCCATTGGATTGATTACTAAAGTATTTAGGTATTCAATTCACACAACTGATTGCTCGATTGATTGATGAGGTCTACCAATGGTCGTTTGCGCAGCCAGACATGCATATCAAGAAGTTGGGACGGCCGTTTGGGGGTCAGATTGATTGGAGATCGATTTGGCTAAGTTTTGCCCTTAAACTGATCAGTTCAGCTCTACTCACCAGATGGTCGTATAGGTGAGTGAGACGGGTGTACCTCTTGGGTGAGACGGCTCGGTTGGGGCCAAATGAAGGTTCGAGATGTTTCCTAAATAGTTTCGATTGTATATACTTGGAGAGCAAGTAAAATTAATATGTATGTTAATTGGAATTGAATTTCCCAAATTTGTATGCGATTGGGAAACTACCAAACGACCGTTTGGAAGTGTGAGATGAGCGTCTCGCATACTAGACAACTATTTGGGTGTACGAAATAGCCATTTTGGTTGTCGCAGGTTGTGAAAGTTCAAGTTCTTCTGGTCATTTCCACTCCCACACAATCCCATACATATTGGGCACCCTGACCCAAATTGTGACACCCTTTGCCACACAAAGCGAGATTACTCAAAATAAAACCGTGGAAGAATGATTACCAAGAAGATTACTCAAAAACACAAAAAATTAAAACTATTTTCATAAAACTACCAAACAGTAAGAACCTTTACATACAGGTGTTTCCATGCTTCAAAGCACTTACTAGGTGTGCCACCATCCTGTTACCAGGGAACCTGTTCCAGAACATATATACATGTATCCATTATGGCTGTATACAAAAGGGAACATGAGACAAACACGTATCGAAAGCACATCCACAAAACGTCTACAAAACATCCCCAACGACCCAAGTGTACAGGGATGACTCTAGGACTCTATCAACAAAAGACATCCAGCAACACTTCCAACATGGTCATCTACTGCTCCTCTGGCTGTTGCTCAACCTCCATAGCACGATCTCTACCTCTTCATGCTCTTCCACCAAAAAAGGGTGTGGGAAACCCACGGGGTGAGCTTCTAAATCTTAGTAGGAGATATAACTCTCCACCAACTCTATTATTATCACAAATAAGATAAACTAAGTAGCAGTATAATTACAACATGTGAAATAGGTATTCATTACTAATAGGAAGAGCAATTACTGTTGAATTATGAAACATCTTAACAATTTAAAAGGAATATGAAGAACATGTATATTTCCTATCAACAATATTGTATAAGAGTCAAGCAAGGCCTCATCTATTGTTCTCGTATTTTTATCTATATAATTATACTACATGGTTGGTTACGCATTTTTTTATGCCCCGAGGATTTGAGTCGTATCACTCAAATCGCACTGACCACTTTATAGGTTGAAATTGGTGCCATACAAGGTCTAATGGAAGAGTCGAAATCCATGAACTCACCCCCTCAGTCAGTACAAGAAAATGTAGTGACATCATAAGTCAGACTGCTATTGACAACATATAGTCCAGTTGTACATATCTAGCCCACCTTGGTACAGGTCACGGCGCTAGTGAGCTACGACCATAGTCATACTCTTATTGGGGTATGACTGCAGCCAATTCTGTATCATATGTTGTTAAGCTACGACTGAAGTTGTACTCTTATTGGGGTATGACCACACCCAATCCCATATCATATGTTGTTGAGCTATGATCATAGTCGTACTCTTATTGGGGTATGACCACTGCCAATCCTGTATCATATGTATATTCAGGATACAAGGAGGTACCTCAACTTGCACCCTGCATATTCAACAATATGTGCTCCAAGTTAAACTTGTTTCACCATTCAGCAAGTACTGACACGGAATGGATATATGCATAGGGAAACTACTAAAATTAGGTTCCACTTGATTAATTAGGTTATTTAAGTATCTTTTAGCATCAATCAAGTTACAATGTATAAACTCAAAACACGTTCTACACAAACAAGGGCATGACACATCACCAGAACATACTAAAACATATAAGGTGTGATCTCATGACATTGTTACTTCATGTCTGCTTTTCAACATATGTCCATCACAAGGACCACATATCTTGGGGTGACAACCCCTCTTCTAAATACTGAGGAAATCATTAAGTCATCAAGCCATCATTAGGTCATAGGACCATTTCCTCCTATTTCTGTGTTACCACATCACATGTGCCTCACAAGGCTTATTCAATCATATCATAACCACTATAACTCATACCTGGCTATGTACATCAATTGGTGCTACCTGCATGGTTAGAAACTTGTAACAAGAAGAGCAATATATCATCAATACAACTATCCCATAAGATCCATGACATTCACATTACATCATTAAAATTAGGGCTTCCATTTAATCAATTAGGGTTTACAAGGTTGGATCAACAACCACCCTTAGATTGTCACTTCCATCACTATTACAAGGCATATCATGAGATGAATGTTATAGAAACATAACTCTTATTACAGCTCACACAACCACCAATAGGGTATCACGTATGAACATGTAACCGTATCATCATCATGATGTATCACAAACAACACCACATGATATCAGTTAATTAGAGTTATAACATAGAGTGTTAGGTTAACCCTAAACGTGTTGGGCAACCTCATTAGGTGGGGTATCGGTTTAGGATGTATTAGATGAGAAGACATGGGGTCAGGCTACCCACTTAAGGGGTGTATCAGATTACAGCACAAGGTGTATCGGTTTACATCTCTCAAGGAGTATATCAGTATCCACATGTAAAAGGGTGTGATGGGTAACAGGGTATTGGGAAACGCCATCCAAGGCATAGCAGACGTCAGCATACCGAGTGTCACGAGTTGTGACAGATGGCTAGGGTTAACATTGGTTGGGTGTCACAAGTTGTGTATGTTGAGCATCAATACGTCTCAAGGTGTGACGGCCAAAGTCCTGATGGCTAATGCCCTCCAAGCAATGCATCCATTACCATAATGGACCGACCTCCTAACACATGTCAGACTCGTCATCTCTAAGTCATGATGACCTACCACAAAGGGTGATGCTTGTGTAACACAAGTCGTGACGGCTAGCCATCAACAAAACTTATCCACCCTATCATTTCAACATCCCCTAGGCGAGCTAACCCTCTCGACTCATATCGGCCTATTCTCCACAAGGAATTACGATCTAAGCATAAACAAAACGTGTCGGCCTACACTTCACCAAAGTTGTGACATCCTATCACTTGGTGTATCAGCATGTTGCCTTCAGAATGTGACGGCCAGTCATAAGAGGTGACGGTCTGTGGCATCACAGGTCATGACGAACACCTTCCACACATATTGGCCTCATCATCTTCAACCTTAGAACATGTGTTTCAAGCAAGGCAAGAGAGGTGCAACAGAAGGGCAGCAACTAAGCACAACTCCTTCTTCAAAACAGCACTCAAAACTACCAAGAAGAACTACCAACATGAAAGAGGTAACGTTCAAGAGATAAGAAACAAGATATCATGTAAGGAGTGATAATAATGAGGAAGGTTTAGAGTTGTATAACCCGCCTCAAAGATCACCACCAAGCTCCAAGATCCAAGCTTCATGAGCTCAAGGCAGAAGATGAGCTTCCAAGCTTGGTCACCACAACACCTCCAAGGAAGAAGAAAGAACCAAGTATGGAGGGTTTGGGATGGAAAGAAAGATAACCAAGATCCATGGCTGAGAATAAGAAAGAAGGAAAGAAAGAGAGCTAGAAACCATGGCTTACCAAGGTAGAAGATGAAGGAAACACCACTCGTCCACCAAGCTTCCAAGATAGACTCCCCTAGCTCCTAGCTTCTTAAGGTCATCCACCAAGGAAGAGGAAACCAAAGATGGTCAAAAGGATTCTCTTGCATGGAGAGAAAGGGGCATATATACAAGAAGGATGAGAGAGGGATCATGGAAGAGGTGTCACCACCTTAGGAGTTTAGGTGGCACTTGTTCATGAGAAAGAGCCACATGCGCAACACCATGCAAACAAGGAGATAAGATCTATGCTAGGTCTCACCCACTAGGTCACCTATCATGGTAGAGCCTGATACCACATCTCCACATACCCCTAAATTGATAGATAGGTACCCAAGACACCCACAAACTGATATAAAACCTCTCCAAGGCTCTCAAGCCTGAGACAACACTTCTAGGTGCAAGGCACACCTCAAACATGTGCCCAAAACATCACCAAAGATGTCACCACACAACCAAGGTCTAAACAAAGTGCCCATCTCTCTCTCTCTCCTCTGGGTGATGCCAAGAGAGGTAAGGATCACTCTAAAGGTAGCAAACTTGCATATCAACCCCTAACTCTGAGTAAATTGTAATTTGCACCAAAACCTCACCAAAAAACACAAGAAACAGCCAAGCAAGCTCAAAACAAGAAACTCAAGCTTCCAACATGCCCTAATTACATCTCAGATTATTAGAGCAAGGTGCTAAGCAACATGCTTAAGCAAAACAAATAGGTTTATCCCAAAATGTGGGTTAGGGTCCTTACAAGTTATAAACCCCTAACAAGGATTTGGCCCTCAAAATCCTAAGAGAAAAGGGAGGGGTACTTCCTCCTCATCTCTTCCTCGAGCTCCCACGTGGCTTCCTCAACACCACGATGATGCCAAAGAACCTTCACAAGAACAAGGTCCTTCCTCTTCATCTTCTTCACTCTCTAATCAAGGATCAACACCGGACCTTCCACATAGGTCATATCCTCATCAAGCTCCACCTCCATATGCTACAATATTAACTCTGTATCTAGATGGCACTTCCTAAACATACTCACATGAAACACTGGATGCAACCGGTGCAACTCAGGTGACAGCTCCAACCAGTAAGCCACCTTCCCAACATGTGTCATGATTGGGTAAGGTTCCATAAACCTGGGATCCAACTTACCCTTCTTTCCAAACCTCAAGACACCTTTCCAAGAAGAGACTTTCAAATATACCTTGTCTCCCACTTGGAACTCCAAGGGTCTATGATGATTGTCTGCATACGACTTTTTTCTGTCTTGTGATGCCTTCAACTGTTACTAGATTACTTTGATCTTCTCTGTCGTCTGCTGCACAAACTCAGGACCAAGAAGTTAATATTCACCAATCTCGTACCAACACAACAGCGATTTGCAACACCTCCCATACAATGCCTCGTAAGGTACCATATCAATGCTACTCTGATAGATGTTGTTGTAGGCAAACTCTATCAGACTGAGGTGTACATCTCAACTTCCTAAAAATTGAAGAACACATGCTTTCAACAAATCCTCCAAGGTCTGAATGGTCCTCTCAGATTGACCATCTGTCTATGGGTGGAAAGCGGTACTAAACTTTTACTGTGTACCCAAAGCGGTGTGCAATCGCTCCTAAAAGTGACTCGTAAACTGAGGACCTCTATCAGACATGATAATAGCTGGAACATCATGTAAATGCACTATCTCATCCACATAGATATGGGCAAGCTTCTCTACTGTGAACACCGTCTTCATGGGAAGGAAATGTGCTGACTTGGTCAACCTATCAACAATCACCCAAATGGAATCATAACCTTTGGTTGTCTAAGGCAAACCAACCACAAAGTCCATAGTCACATGATCCGATTTCCACTGCAGTATAGGCAACGTTCGCAACGTCCCTGCAGGCTTCTGATGCTCAGTTTTAACCTATTGACACACAACACATCTTGCAACGAACTCAGTCACATCCTTCTTCAAGCCTGGCCACCAATACATATCCTTTAGATTATGATACATCTTTGTGCTACCTAGATGCATAGCATACATGAACGAATGAGCCTCTTCCAGCACCATCCTCCTTAGGTCATTAGCATCAGGAACCACTATCATGTTATGGTAACAAACTGTCCCATCATCTGACTCATGGAAGCCATCACACTTCTCACTGCCAAACTCTGATCTAATCTATTGTATCATAATATTTGTCTATTACGCCTCTCTGATCTACTGTCTTAGCATAGGCTTCACTTGTAGATGTGCCAACAAACCATCTAACAAGAAAACTTCCAACTTAATATTCATCTGACGCAAGGAGACCAACATGTCTCGCTTGTGGAACATCAAAGAACTCAACTGGTCTTTATCCATGGGTGAAGATGAAGACTTCCTTCTCAACGCATCTGCTACGACACTCGCCTTTCCTAGATGATAATCAATCGTGCAGTTGTAATCTTTGATCAACTCCATCCAACAGTGTTGCCTCATATTCAACTCCTATTTTGAAAAGATGTACTTTAGGTTCTTGTGATCTGTGAAGATCTGACACTTCTCCCCATACAGATAGTGCCTCCAAATCTTTAAAGCATGGACTATCATTGTTAACTCTAGACCATGGGTCAGGTAATTCTCCTCGTGTTTCTTAAGCTGTCAAGAAGCAAAAGAAACAACTTGCTTGTCTTTCATCAACACATACCCAAACCATTCTTGGACGCATCATAAAAAGACGATGTATCCCTTTCCCTACTCAGGCAAGACTAGAACTGGTGCGCTTGTCAACTTCTCCTTCAACATCTGAAAAGCACGTTGACATTTGTCATCCCAAATGAACGGTACATCCTTCCTCATTAACTTAGTTAGGGGTAAGGCGACAACACTAAAGTCCTTGATGAACCTCCTGTAATAGCCTGTCAAACCTAGAAAATTGTGCACTTCTGTCAGCATCTTAGGTTGTTCCCATTCTGTCATAGACTCTACTTTCTTAGGTTGCACACGCACTCCCTCAGAGGATATAACATACCCCAAGAAAGCTACCTTCTTCAACCAGAACTCGCACTTGCTAAACTTAGCATAAAATCGGTGTTGTCTCAACACAGTCAACACCTGATGAAGATGTTGTTCATGTTGTTGACTATCACGACTGTATATCAAGATACCATCTATAAAGACCACCACCAACTAATCAAGAAACGGCCAAAACACTCTATTCATCAAATCCATGGATGTTGTTGGTGCATTGGTTAGCCCAAACAGTATAACCACAAACTTGTAGTGACCATACCTCATACTAAAGGCAGACTTGGGTATGTCATCCTCCTTGATCCTGAACTGATGATATCTTGATCTCAGATCTATCTTTGAGAACACAGTCGCACCACGCAACTAGTTAAACAGGTCATCTATCCTCGGCAAGGGATACTTATTCTTTATTGTGACCTTTTTCAACTGTTTGTAGTCTATGCACAACCTCATAGACCCATCCTTCTTCTTTACAAACAACATTGGATCACCCCATGGAGACGTACTCGGCCTGATGAAACCCTTGTCAAGTAGTTCTTGCAAATATCTCTTCAACTCTACCATCTCTGTCGGAGCCATCTTGTATAGTGTTTGAGCTATCAGTTGATCATGGGGGCCAGATTGATCTCAAAATCAAACTCTCGGGGTGGGGGAACTCCTGGAAACTCCTCAAGAAACACATCCTTAAACTCCCTAACAATGAGCACCTCTTGAATACTAGGACTCCTCACCTCAGTATCCAGCACATGTGCCAAAAATGCCTCACAACCCTATCTCAGAAGCTTCCTAGCTACCATGATTGATACCATACATGTTGGAAGAATCTTCCTATCTCCTTGGAAGATCCACATCTCACCACCATCCACAAACTTCACTTGCTTGGAACTACAATCTAAGACCACTCTATACTTCTCCAAGGTATCCATTCCAAGGATCACATCAAATTCATGCATGTCAAGTGGTATGAGATCCACTTGAATATTGTGTCACACATTCTATAACACTACAAAACTGACCAACGGAGTTTCTAGCAACAAGCTATTCTTCTTACGACTAACAGGTAAAAGACAACTACTAAACACTTCACGTGCGGTAAAAGAGTGTGTTGCATCTGAGTCAACCAAAACAGATACAAAGCAAGAAGAAGACAAATCAGAATGAAATAACTCCATCTAACATGTCACCACTCATGGGTTGACCACCACTCGTGGGTTGACCACCACCCTCGGCTGACTCATAGCATAGAATATAGTTGTTTCTTGTTTTCACCTCCATCCTCTGCTTCCCTGAGCATATGATCTAGATTGTGACGCTTGGCCACATCCTTGTCCTCCGGCATTGTTGTTCTACTATCACTGCGAGCCCTGCTGGCTCTGCCTCAGTTGTTGGGTCACTTCATCATCCCTCATCGGATACTCATACTTCAGATGTCCTACCTACCCACACTGATGGCAAGCTTGGGTCTCATACTACAGTCTACATGGCCCTATCACTGATGATGATGTGACACTCTGGGATCCTGCATGCAGAAAACTACAACATCTGCTCTTACTCAGTGACCATTATGTTGAAGCACCAAACATATGCGATGTTGGTGGTACAGAAAACCTAGGCTTCTTAAAGCCCCCGAACGACTGCCCCTGAAAATGTGCAGACCATTTCCCAGCACTCGTCTCCCGCTTCTCCTTCATAGACTGTTCTTGTAACATACTGAATTTTGGGCATTTTGTTTTTTGGTCCTCTTTTCCATCTTTTCCTTTCATCTATATCCTCTTTGGCCTTTCCGTTTAATTTGTGGAGAATATGATGGTTTCATGAACATTTGTTCACCTTTTCTCTCAATATTTGGGTTTATGCACAAATACCTCATTGAAAGCTTAATTACCATAATTAAGTGCTCTAAATCTTAATATAACTTTTTGATGTGATTTGAAAACATAAAATATGCCACATAACCCATTTTGGTAGTAATATGAAGATGGGAAATTTAATTGGATAAATAATTTAGATAATGGGTCGTTAATGGGCCATATTACATATCTCATAAAAAGAAGTCTCAAAATAGGAAAAAAACTTCAAATTCAAAATCTACATATCAAAATTAGCCTACATGTCAAATTTCATCTAATTTGGACAACCTTGAAATATTATGATAACATTAGGAGAGAGAAAATGAATAAAAGGAATAAGTAACAAATAATGTGGTTATATAACTTCAAAATATATAAATAATGGAAAATTAATATTCTACACATCAAATATAACTTGTGGATAAAGTTTGGTCCAATTTGGATGTTGTTTGTGCAAGTTATGCAATTTTAGGTACATTTTAGACTTTTATACAATTTACCCAATTGGGAGGTTTTCTTTGCAAAATATCACATGAATTATAATAATTAGATACCACCTTACCATGGTCGAATTCTAAAACCATGGGAGCACATAGTTTCACCTTGGTTTGATGGTATTGCTTTCCAAGGGCATTTTAGGGTTTTTCTCTTTATAAGTGAGCTTACCTTTAGAAGCCATCGACCAATGGGGTTATTTCCTTTATGGAGGTCGGTTGAGAGGGCCTAGAAACGTCCAAAAACTGACCTTAGATATTTTAGAGCCTCCATGAGGTGTCCACTTGCAAAACCATGAAGCCCTAGGCTAATGACACATGGAAAGTCCCATGAAACACCTCATGCTTGAACTTTTTCTATAAATAGCCATGCATACCCCTTTCCCAACTCACAAATTCGAAACTCTAAGTCTCTTTTTCTTTCCTCTAGCTTAGAGAATAGTTCCTTTGGTATTTTTCCACGAAGTTTCTGACCCAAGGTAATAAAGGGAGCCTACCTTGGTGAAGAAGGCTCATATGGTTTCCAAATTTCTCTATTTTGGATTCTTAAGCTCCTCCTTGGTGATCTTTGTTCAAGAAAGGAGCTAGGCTTGGAGCAACCAGACCTTATAAGCTCGAGATCCTTTCTGTTTGGACCTTATTATCTTCCCTAGATGTGAGCTTTATAACCCCCTTTCCATATATTTCTTATTACATGCTTAAAACTAATGATCTTATGTTAAAATTGACGATGTGTCGATTTCTAATTGATCGATTTTCAATAATTCATAACTTTTGATTCGTCTATCTAAAAATTAAAGTAAAATATGTTCTGAACTCAGCAAAACATGTTCTTTTTAATAAAAATATTTCCAAGTATTGTTTTTCAGTTTTGTCGAAAAGAATTTTTAGAAAATGAATTAAATACCTAAAAATCACCAAAAATACACTTTAACCTTCATAACTCCAAAATATACAAAATTATATGTTTTCTTAATTAGAAAATCCTAAATAAGTCAGTGGTGATATTTTTGTGGTCTTATTCTGAGGTTTTTTAATATGTATTTTTCGGGTTAATTTAATTAACTAATAAATATGGAAAATACCCTAAAAAGTCAGTAACTCAAAAATATACAAATATATATGTTATTTTGATCAAAAAAACCCTAACTAAGACAATGATAATATTTTTGAGACCTAAATCGGTGATTTGAAGAAAAAGTTGACAACTTTAGGGTTTTAAGCATTTAATGAAGGAATATAGTTCTAATACATAAACATGGTGATGATATTAGGAAAAGTGGAACATCGAATCAATTAAGTAGTGCAAGTTGATAATTGGAATAAATATTAAAGGTATGTGTATCTACATCTTCAGTTGGGAAATTATTTATACCATTACCCATGTTCCCTAATGAGGTTTAATCTGGCCTAATCCATTATTCTTGAAATCTAATTTATTTACACCTCAAAATCAGTTGTAGTATTATCTTGTTTGGGTTTTATACCCCACTGCCATGTAATATAAATCCTTTGATTAATCTTGCCATAACTCTTTTGATAGCATGAAGTTATATGCTCTATTTAATTGTAAAGTAGAGGTACTTTTGTACAACCACCCACAGAGGTCATGTATAAAATCGCCCTAGGGGAATGTGTGTATTTCTCCCAATAATATGATACGTGATTGGGAATGTCTTATTCTCCCCTCACCTAAGGTTAGAGGTCCGATAGGTGCCTCAACCCTACTTAGTTAGGTAGACATATTAATTTACATGCAAACCCTTTATTTACATTTGTTATTGGCAAGTTTCCTTATTTAAAGCCTCATACTCTTGATGTATCATCTTACGACGAATCCCTAGCATGATTTACTTGTTATATTGTCACCTTTAGTATAGTTTAGTGACACATACTTTTATTTTCCTTTCCCTTTTGTTGGGTGCCTTCCCAACCACCCAGATATGGAGCAAGGTGATGGATCATGCATGAAGATCTTGGTTTTGTCTTGGACTTAGCTGATGGATATGTTGCTTGGAGACAAATGTGGAGTAGTCTAGTTTCCCTCTACTTAGATCCTCTTTTTGTATAAAGCATGTACACCCATGTTGGGGAAATTTTTATGTACACTTCATTTAAATTGAATATAGTCAAAATTTTATCTTCTACTACTATCCAAATTGGATTTTGTTTACCATTGTTTTTAGTAGAGAGGTGGATTGATTTTGCTTCTTTACAGCATGGTATCAGATCCAATGGTAGTCGGATCTTTGACTATTTCAGTTTGTCTCCCTAGTTAGAACCCTAGATTTGCATAATTTCCCTTAAGTTACATGTTTTCCCTAGATTTGATCTATGCTGATGATAGGTTAATTTAGGACCTTATAGTTTCACCTTAGATTCTTGATGAATAAAACTCTAATATACTCATAATTAAAATATGCATAACTTGATGTTGTTTAGGTTTACCTTTAGGCAACTATTAGGGCATGAAGTTGAAGCAAAGGTGTCTAGAAAGGATCAGGGTTCGAGGACTGGCAATATTTTCCTCCACGCCACTAGCTTGGTTTACGAGGACTCCCGTGCCCATATGATATCGGCCTGGTCTGAGCTAATATGAATTGCCCGAAATAGTTTGCTTTTAGGCAATAGTAACCTTAGAGTTTTGTGTTGTATATCTTTGGGTATCCTAATAGTTGACTTAAGTTTCACATGTATGTTGGTTTCTCCTAGAACCCTAATATGATAACCTTATGACTTGTTAGAGGATATATATACCAAGATGTTCATTATGTCCCTTAAGACTACATGCTTGGATAAGTTTATCCCGAGAACCTATACCTTAGAGTTTGGGTGTTTGGAAAGATATCAGAGTGCATAGTGGAAGCATGATGAATCTTGAGTATGGTTTAGTTAGACTCCTCCTAGTGTAGTTTGGCTTGATGGGTCGAACCCTTTAAAGGGTGGAGTACGGTTAGTTGATGATGTTTGAGTGGTTAGATTTCGTGGTCGAAATCCTCTTTAGGGGGATGGAACCCTATAACATCTTCAAGTTTATCTAATCAATCTTTAGAAACCCTAACTCCATGGATATGAGGTTAGTATGCCTGGATCTTCAGTTTTGACCAAACAAGTTAATAGTTGTAACCCTAACATGCTTGTTTATATATTAACGAACACATAATGATAATCTAAGGAATAATGCATGTGCTTAAACCCTAATTTATATCCAATACACATAATATAAATATCAATGCTATTTGTCAATACGTAATATGTTGATCATGTCGTGAACCTATAAGCCCTAATGATATGATGACTCAGATAATTATAGCATTATACAGATTTAATGCACGCTAAGGATGAATAAGTGAGAAATAATGGTCATGTGACCTAAACTCTAAGTTGTAATCATCTAACCCTAACATATACAGCCTTATTGCCTTTCATGATGCATTAATGATGTTAAGTGCCATAATTAGTTAACATACTTTGGTACACATAAATGATATATATAATCATCTAATCACATATTAATCAAATAATCAATATAAAATGCAAGTTACTTTGTTATCTAATACACATGTGATTAGTCACTTAATGTGAATCGATTCATTAACATGTAGGATGTCCCACCTTGATCATTTAATATACATGTAAAGGTTTCAATGTGAATATGAAGTAATTGGATTCACATAATGTGCAAAATAAATAATATAAATGAATAATGATTAATGGTGACATTAATGTGAGCAATAAAGATAATGTGACGATGTGAACATGTTTTATATGAATATAAATAACTAATGTGACATTAATTGGAAGAATTATATGCTTAACCACGAATTGGATAGAATGTATTATATTCATGTAAATTAATTTGTTATAATTAATAAAGTGATACTATGAGGATAAGGAAGTTTAAATCCATATTATTAAGGACAATGATCAAATATAATAATGAATGTTGAGATAATTGAGTGACCCCTAATTGTGATAAAATCCTTAATAAGATAAATGAGAAATACATATAAATAGTTTAATGGATGATAATGGAATATAAACATTTTGGAAATAAAGTGAATATGACATGACATAATTAAAATAATGATGATAATGCGATATCATAATGGATGTAATCCTAATGAGCCAAAAATATAAATAATGTTAGATCTCATCTTAATGGTGGAACCATAGGTTATCCTTGAGAACATGACCTATGTTGAGCTGTATGTGAAGATTCTGAACCCTTAGGTGTAGTTGAAGTATAAGTTTTTGTGGAATTTTATGGTTGGAGGAACAACCTAATGATGTCAGGTTGCACACTCACCCTTCCCTAATTGCTAGTGATTTCGGGGAAAAAATCCTCTTTAAGGGGTGGAGTGTTGTAACATACTAAATTCTGGGCATTTTGTCTTTTGGTCCTCTTTTCCATCTTTTCCTTTCATCTATATCCTCTTTGGCCTTTCCATTTAATTTGTGGAGAATATGATGGTTTCATGAACATTTGTTCACCTTTTCTCTCAATATTTGGGTTTATGCACAAATACCTCATTGAAAGCTTAATTACCATAATTAAGTGCTCTAAATCTTAATATAACTTTTTGATGTGATTTGAAAACATAAAATATGCCACATAACCCATTTTGGTAGTAATATGAAGATGGGAAATTTAATTGGATAAATAATTTAGATAATGGGACGTTAATGGGCCATATGACATATCTCATAAAAAGAAGTCTCAAAATAGGAAAAAAACTTCAAATTCAAAATCTACATATCAAAATTAGCCTACATGTCAAATTTCATCTAATTTGGACAACCTTGAAATATTAGGATAAGTTTAGGAGAGAGAAAATGAATAAAAGGAATAAGTAAAAAATAATGTGGTTATATAACTTCAAAATATATAAATAATGGAAAATTAATATTCTACACATCAAATATAACTTGTGGATAAAGTTTGGTCCAATTTGGATGTTGTTTGTGCAAGTTATGCAATTTTAGGTACATTTTAGACTTGTATACAATTTACCCAATTGGGAGGTTTTCTTTGCAAAATATCACATGAATTATAATAATTAGATACCACCTTACCATGGTCGAATTCTAAAACCATGGGAGCACATAGTTTCACCTTGGTTTGATGGTATTGCTTTCCAAGGGCATTTTAGGGTTTTTCTCTTTATAAGTGAGCTTTCCTTTAGAAGCCATCGACCAATGGGGTTATTTCCTTTATGGAGGTCGGTTGAGAGGGCCTAGAAACGTCCAAAAACTGACCTTAGATATTTTAGAGCCTCCATGAGGTGTCCACTTGCAAAACCATGAAGCCCTAGGCTAATGACACATGGAAAGTCCCATGAAACACCTCATGCTTGAACTTTTTCTATAAATAGCCATGCATACCCCTTTCCCAACTCACAAATTCGAAACTCTTGGTCTCTTTTTCTTTCCTCTAGCTTAGAGAATAGTTCCTTTGGTATTTGGCCATGAAGTTGCTGACCCAAGGTAATAAAGGGAGCCTACCTTGGTGAAGAAGGCTCATATGGTTTCCAAATTTCTCTATTTTGGATTCTTAAGCTCCTCCTTGGTGATCTCTGTTCAAGAAAGGAGCTAGGCTTGGAGCAACCAGGCCTTATAAGCTCGAGATCCTTTATGTTTGAACCTTATTATCTTCCCTATATGTGATCTTTATAACCCCCTTTCCATATATTTCTTATTACATGCTTAAAACTAATGATCTTATGTTAAAATTGACGATGTGTCGATTTCTAATTGATCGATTTTCAATCATTCATAACTTTTGATTCGTCTATCCAAAAATTAAAGTAAAATATGTTGTGAACTCAGAAAAACATGTTTTTTTAATAAAAATATTTACAAGTATTGGTTTTCAGTTTTGTGGAAAAGAATTTTTAGAAAATGAATTAAATACCTAAAATCACCAAAAATACACTTTAACCTTCATAACTCCAAAATATGCAAAATTATACGTTTTCTTAATTAGAAAAACCTAAATAAGTCAGTGGTGATATTTTTGTAGTCTGATTATGAGGTTTTTGAATATGTATTTTTTGGTTTAATTTAATTAACTAATAAATATGGAAAATACCCTAAAAATACAGTAACTCAAAAATATACAAATATATATATGTTATTTTGATCAAAAAACCCTAAATAAGACAATGATAATGTTTTTGAGACATAAATCGGTGATTTGTAGAAAAAGTTTACAACTTTAGGGTTTTAATCATTTAATGAAGGAATATAGTTCTAATACATAAACATGGTGATGATATTAGGAAAAGTGGAACATCGAATCGATTAAGTGGTGCAAGTTGATAATTGGAATCAATATTAAAGGTATGTGTATCTACATCTTCAGTTGGGAAATTATTTATACCATTACCCATGTTCCCTAATGAGGTTTAATCTGGCCTAATCCATTATTCTTGAAAATCTAATTTATTTACACCTCAAAATCAGTTGTAGTATTATATTGTTTGGGTTTTATACCCCACTGCCATGTAATATAAATCTTTTGATTAATCTTGCCATAACTCTTTTGCTAGCATGAAGTTATATGTTATATTTAATTGTAAAGTAGAGGTACTTTTGTACAACCATCCACAGAGGGCATGTATAAAATCGCCCTAGGGGAATGTGTGTATTTCTCCCCATAATATTATAGGTGACTGGGAATGTCTTATTCTCCCCTCACCTAAGGTTAGAGGTCCGGTAGGTGCCTCAACCCTACTTAGTTAGGTAGACATATTAATTTACATGCAAACCCTTTATTTACATTTGTTATTGGCAAGTTTTCTTATTTAAAGCCTCATACTCTTGATGTCTCATCTTACGATGAATCTCTAGCATGATTTACTTGTTATATTGTCACCTTTAGTATAGTTTAGTGACACATACTTTTATTTTCCTTTCCCTTTTGCTGGGTGCCTTCCCAACTACCCAGATATGGAGCAAGGTGATGGATCATGCATGAAGATCTTGGCTTTGGCTTGGACTTAGCTGATGGATATGTTGCTTGGAGACAAATGTGGAGTAGTCTAGTTTCCCTCTACTTAGATCCTCTTTTTGTATAAATCATGTACACCCATATTGGGGAAATTTTTATGTACACTTCATTTAAATTGAATATAGTCAAAATTTTATCTTCTGCTGCTATCCAAATTAGATTTTATTTACCATTGTTTTTAGTAGAGAGGTGGATTGATTTCGCTTCTTTACAGTTCTATCCTCCGAACAGACTCCATGAAAATGGCAAACCTCTCTTGATTCTCCAAAGAATCAGCCATGGTAGACAACTCATCACTCAACCCCTTCTCAAAATGACGAATCTGCTCGTCATTCATCGCCGCCATGTGCAGATAGAACCTCAACAACTCCATAAATCTTGCTTCATACTCATTGATCATCATGAATCCCTGTCAAATCCTCTCGAACTGGCTGATCTTCTCATCAACATACGTTTGAGGAAAGTATCGACTAACATACTCACATCAGAACTCCTCCCAACCGATCACAACACTAGGTCTCTTCTTCTCCTCTATGGCCCATCAGTGGCCAGCACTTCCCTCCTGAAGGTACACCATGTGCTTCACCTTGTCTGCCTCAGGGATACTCAAGATCTTAAAGGCCTTCTCAAGCTCGGTCATCCACAGATCCACATCTATCATATCAGTCGTTCCAGCATACTCAACCGCCCCAACACAATGAAGCTGCTCAAAAGTCTTCCCAGTGCCTGATGATTCCGCATTGGGGACGGGTGCCCTAGGCTGAGGTGCAGGCATCATGTCTGCCATATGTGTTATTGTTTCCATAAACTACCCAAAAAGAGATCAGAAGGAAGGATTTTAGATCATGGCTGGGTCAACCTGGGGGACTTCAAGCACCCGATCTTCATGTGCTTGGTTCTTTGCACCACCACCTGGTGCTGCAACACTGTTATGAGCAGCATGTTCTTCATGTTCTCCAGACATCTTTAAGCTTTCTTCTTCTTCTGCATAAGTAGAAGTTACTATAAGAAAGACTGGAGGATACTAGAATTTACACAAACCCTAGTCCTAGGTCCCTATAGACTCAGCGAACCTAAAGCTCTGATACCAACTTGATTGTGACACCCTTTTCCGCATAAAGTGAAATTACTCAAAACAAAAATATGGAAGAAATATTAATGAGAAGATTATTAGAAAGCACTAAAAATTAAAATTGTTTTCATAAAACTGCCAAACCGCAAGAACCTTTACATACAGGTGCTTTCATGCCTCAAAGCACTTACTAGGTGTGCCACCATCCTGTTACCTATAAACCTATTCTAGAACATATATACATGTATCCATTACAGCTGTATACAAAAGGGCACACGAGCCAAACACGTATCGAAATCACATCCACAAAACATCTATAAAACATCCCCAAGGACCCGAGTATACATAGACGACTCTAGGACTCTATCAACAAAAGATATCCAGTAGCACTTCCAACCTGGTCAGCTACTGCTCCGCTTGTTGATGCTTAACCTCCACTGCATGATCTCTACCTCTTCATGCTCGTCCACCTAAAAAGGGTGTGGGAAACCCACGGGGTGAGATTCCAAATCTCAATGGGAGATATAACTCTCCACCAACTCTATTATTATCACAGATAAGATAAACTAAGAAGTAGCATAATTACAACCATGTGAAATAGGTATTCATTCTAATAGGAAGAGCAATTATGTTGAATTATGAAACATCTTAACAATTTAAAAGGAATATGAAGAACATGTATATTTCCTATCAACAATATTGTGTAAGAATCAAACAAGGTCTCATTCAATGTTTCAGTATTTTGATCCTATATAATTATACTACAAGACTAATTACGTGTTTTTTTATGCCCTGAGGATTTGAGTTGTACCACTTAAATCCCACCAACCATTTGATAAGTCAAAATCGGTGCCATACAAGATATAATGGAAGAGCCGGAATCCATGACCTTACCCCTTCGGTAAGTACAAGAACATGCAGTGACATCATAAGTCAGATTGATGTCTGTGACATATAGTCCAACTATACATATCTAGCCCACTTTGGTACAGGTCACGACACTAGTGAGCTAGGACTGCAACTATACTCTTATTGGGTTATGACCGCAGTCAATCTCGTATCATATGTTGTTGAGCTATGACCGTAGTCGTACTCTTATTGGGGTATGACCACAGCCAATCATGTATCATATGTTGTTGAGCTACGGTCGCAGTCATACTCTTATTGGGGTATGACCGCAGCCAATCTCATATCATATGTACATTTCGAATACAAGGAGATACCTCAACTTGCACCCCGCATATTCAACAATATGCACTCTGAGTTGAACTCATTTCACAATTCAGCAAGTGCTGACACTGAATGGATCTATGGCATAAGGCAACTACTAAAATTAGGTTCCACTTGATCAATTAGGTTATTTAAGTATCTTTTAGCATCAATCAAGTTACCACGTATAAACTCAAAACAAGTTCTATACAAACAAGGGCATGACACATCACCAGAACATACTAAAACAAATAAGGTGTGATCTTATCACATTGTTACTTCGTGTCTACTTTTCAACATATGTCCATCACAAGGACCACATATCGTGGGGTGACTACCCCTCTTCTCATTACTGAGGAAATCATTAAGGCATCAAGCCATCATTAGATCATAGGGCCATTTCCTCCTCGTTTTGTATTACCACATAACATGTGCCTCACAAGGATTATTCAATCATATCATAACTACTATAACTCATACATGGCTATGTACATCAACTGGTGTTACCTGCATGGTTAGAAACTTGTAACAAGAAGAGCAATATATCATCAATACAACCATCCCATAAGATCCATGTCATTGACATTACATCATTAAAATTAGGGCTTCCATTTAATCAATTAGGGTTTACAAGGTTGGATCAAAAACCACTCTTAGATTGTCACTTCCATCACTATTACAAGGTATATCATGCGATGAAGGTTATAAAAACATAGCTCTTATTATTTCTCACACAACCACCAATAGAGTATCACGTATGAACATGTAACCATATCATCGTCATGATGTATCACAAACACCACCACATGATATTGGTTAGGGTTAAAACATAGAGTGTCAGGTTAAGCCTAAACGTGTCGGGCAACCTCATCAAGGTGGGGTGTCAGTTTAGGATGTATTAGATGAGAAGACATGGTGTCGAGCTACCCTATCAAGGGGTGTATCGGTTTACAGCACAATGTGTATCAATTTACATCTCTCAAGGAGTATATCGGCCTCCACGTGTAAAAGAGTATGATGGGTACTAGGGTATCGGGCAATGCCGTCCAAGGCATAGCAGGCGTCAGCACACCGGGCGTCACAGGTTGTGATGGGTAGCTAGGGTTAACATTGGTTGGGCGTCATGAGTTGTGTTTGTCGGGCATCAACACATCTCAAGGCGTGATGGCCAGATTCCTGACAGCTAATGCTGTAACATCCTAGGATTTGAGGCCTCAGATAACATGATCTTAAAAGGAATGATTGGACTACCCATATCACCAAGGTGCACCTCCTTTTCTGGGAGCCCATCACTAAGAACTCCATAGTTAAGCGTGCTTAGCTTGGAGTAGTACTGGGATGGGTGACATGTCGGGAAGTTGATCCTGGCATGCGCATGAGTGAGGACAAAGTGCGCAGTTAAGGCTAGTGGTGGTCTGTGGGGCCAGTCGTCATTCCTGAAACTCTACTAGAGCCTCGGGAAGTGGGTCCAGGTATTACAAATGGTATCAGATCCATAACCCCTCCAGTAGGTGGGGCCTGCATGGGCATGTGGCATGCCAGTTTTGAGCCGTGCGGTCCAGGCAGGTAGGAAAGGGTTGTCCATGGTTGACGTAGCCACCCCTGCACTGGTATTCCGTGATCGGGAGCTGGGTGTCCATGGGCCATTATGGGTCTGCACTGAAATGGGGTCAGATTATGAGGCCATATAGTTGAGCCTTGACGAGGACGTCAAGAGTCTAAGTGGGGGAGATTGTAACATCCTAGGATTTGAGGACTCGGATAACATGATCTTAAAAGGAATGATTGGACTACCCATATCACCAAGGTGCATCTCCTTTTCTGGGAGCCCATCACTAAGAACTCCATAGTTAAGCATGCTTAGCTTGGAGTAGTACTGGGATGGGTGACCTGTCGGGAAGTTGATCCTGGCATGCGCGTGAGTTAAGGCTAGTGGTAGTCTGTGGGGCCAGTCGTCATTCCTAAAACTCTACTAGAGCCTCAGGCAGTGGGCCCAGGTATTACAAATGCCCTCCAAGCAATGCATCCATCGCCATAACGGCCCGACCTCCAAACACATGTCGGCCTCGACATCTCCAAGTCATGACGACCTGCCACAAAGGGTGACTATTTGTACAACGCAGGTCGTGACAGCCAGCCATCAACAAAACCTATCCATCCTATCATTCCAACAGCCCCTAGGCAAGCTAACCCTATCAACTCATATTGGCCTACGCTCCACAAGGCATGATGATATAAGCATAAATAGAATATCCAGCCTACACTTCACTAAAGTCGTGACGTCCTGTCACTTGGTGTATCGGCCTATTGCCTTCGGATTGTGATGGCCAGTCACAAGAGGTGACGGTCTGTGGCATAATAGGTTGTGATGACCACATTCCATACATATCGGCCTCATCATCTTCAACCTTAGAACATGTGTTTCAAGCAAGGCAAGAGAGGTGCAACAGAAGGGCAGTAACTAAGCACGACTCCTTCAAAATAGCACTCAAAACTACCAAGAAGAACTACTAACATGCAATAGGTAACATTCAAGAGATAAAGAATAAGATATCATGTAAGGAGTGATAATAACAAGGAAGGTTTAGAGTTATATAACCCAGCTCAAAGATCACCACCAAGATCCAAGCTCCAAGGTCAAGCTCCAAGCTTCATGAGCTCAAGGCAGAAGATGAGCTTCCAAGCTTGGTCAGCACAATACCTCCAAGAAAGAATATGGAACCAAGATTAGGAGGGTTCGGGATGGAAAGAAAGATAACCAAGATCCATGGCTGAGAAGAAGAAATAAGAAAAGAAAGAGAGCTAGAAACTGTGGCTTACAAAGGTAGAAGATGAAGGAAACACCACAAGCTTGGAACTCATCCACTAAGCTTCCAAGAGTGACTCCCCTAGCTCCTTAGCTTCTTAAGGTCGTCCATCGAGGAAGAGGAAAGCAAAGATGACCAAAAGGATTCTCTTGCATGGAGAGAAAGGGGAATATATACAAGAGGGATGAGAGGGGGTCATGGAAGAGGTGTTACCACCTTAGGAGTTTAGGTGCCACTTGTCCACAAGAAAGAGCCTCATGCACAACACCATGCAAATAAGGAGATAAGATCTATGCAAGGTCTCTCCCATTAGGTCACCTATCATGGTCAAGCCTGATACCACATCTCCACGTACCCCTAAATCGATAGGGTGGTACCCAAGACACCCACAAACTGATATAAACCCTCTCCAAGGCTCTCAAGCCCGTGACAACACTTCTAGGTGCAAGGCACACTCAAACATGTGCCCAAAACATCACCAAAGATGTCACCACACAACCAAGGTCTAAACAAGGTGCCCATGTCTCTCTCTCCTCTAGGTGATGCTAATAGAGGGAAGGAGCACTCTAGAGGTGGAAAACTTGCATATCAACCCCAAACTCTGGGTGAATTGCAATTAGCACCAAAATCTCACCACAAAACACAAGCAACAACCAAGAAAGCTCAAAATAAGAAACTCAAGCTTTCAAAATGCCCTAATTACATATCAGATGATTAGAGTAATGTGTTAGTTAACATGCTGAAGCATTAAGCAAAACAAATAGGGTTATCCCAAAATGTGGGTCAGGGTCCTTACACAAACCCCGCCTATAAAAGGAGGGGTATTGGGGGCTTACCAAGACACAACGCAGACAGGTGAGAATCAATTCCTTTGACAACTGACGTCCTCTCTAGTTGTGGTAACCAAGAGAGCCCAGGCAAGTCCTACCCGATAGGGAGGGATAGCTAAAGGGAGATAACAACTGATAGTTGTCTTTGTGGGAGAGTAGGTTGGTGACTAGTACTCCAATGGGAGGGACAACTCCTTCATGTTCGTTATTAGTGAACGACATGAGTTCTAGCTGGTCCATGTGGACTACTCTAGAGGCACGAGTCCTTTGGTTGTTGCTCAGAGAGAAAAGTCAACCTTTAGTCTATGATGAGACCACTAGATCGCTATAGAAGTTGCACAGATAGCTATTCATGGTGAAGACCAGGAGCTGCACAGCCACCGTTCAAGAGAAACTTTTCAGCAGTTGCAAAGAAGCGATTTTTGTCATTGGACTTGCTCCAGGATCAGGTATAACTCGCTAAAACCATCCTTCCTATTTAATTGTAGTTTTCACAATCTTTCTATTATGAGAAAACAGATAAATAAATTTTTGTTTCCGCTACTATACTATGTGCCCATATTTCCGAACAATATCTTTAAGGAATGATAAATTACAAAAAAATTGAGGATCTAGACTTATTTTCTGCATATTAAGACTAGTTTAGGCATGAAATTGTAGTTAAATACTTAGCATTAGTGTCTAAATCTAGGAGTTATAACTCCCTTAGTATAAAAAGGTAGTGGTAGCAGAAGCAGATAATCGCTCATCTACCCAAACCAATAGCAGCAAAAGGGGGAATCCCCTAAGGGTGATAGAAGAAGGAAGGAGCTACACCATTGGAGATGGAAGGATACCTTCCAGTCAACAGTGATGTCTTAGAGGAACATGATAATGATGCAATAGTTCTCATATTATAGTAAAAATTTGTTTACCAACTATAGATAGTGGTTCCCTTTATAGGCTAGGGTAAGAAACATAAATTAAGGAACTATAAATAAACAATGAAAAAATTAAACTAATTGCATCAAAGCCCTCTAATAGTGAAGATATGTATTTGTGTTGATAGTGATACAAATTCTCCCATGTTGCCTCAGTAATGTATGTACATGTCCATTTAATGAGAACCTCAGTAGCAACTCTCTTTCTTCTTCAATCTAGAACCATCCTTTTATCCAATATCCATTTAGGTACTAAAGGTTATTCAATAGGAAATGTTGGAAGTTCCACTCCACCATAAGTAGTATTGCATTAGTTCTTTTCAAACAATGAAACATGAAATACATGATAAAACATTGTATAAGATGGGATCTTGAGCTTATATGCCACAAAACCTATCTTTTGTAGGACTTCAAATGGTCCATTTAATAATGGACTTCAGTTCTTATTTCTCTTTTTCATTGTTTATATAAAAAGGAAATTTCAAATATACCATATCTCCCACCATAAACCCCCTCAATTTCTTCCTTATATCAGCAAACTTTTTCATTATATCTAGAGATTTGTTTAGATTGTTTTGTAGAATAATCATAATCTCATCCTTGGTTTTGATTATCGATACCACCATCCACCTTTGAGTGAATTGGAACATAGGAGAGAAATGTAGGTGGTGGCCACCCATTTCCTGCTTACAAAGGTAATGTATTTTTTGAAGTATGTGGGGAGGTTGTATAACCTCACTCAATTAATGGTAAATGATTATCCCAATCATGTGATTGACTTTAATAGTAACACCTTTTTGAAACTTCATTTCTGAATGGTCTAGTTTTTGAATGAGTGAAACTATGACAAATGTGCAATTTGACATGATTAAAAGAATCAAATCAAGATATGAAAACAAACTTAGAAATCATAATAGAATTGGTGATAAACTATGGGCATAAACATAGTCCCCAATATATGGTGGAGAGGTGCTAAAGGCAACCTAAGTAACATCCCAAGGGACACCAATATGTGAAAAGATGATCCGATATGATATTCAAAAAATATAACTAACTACCATATTTCTCCCCAAATCTGCAATATTTTTTTAAATGTGATTTGACGATAGTGGTAGCCATCGGATGAATTAGTCCAAAGGATTCTAAACTATCATGATTAGAGGTCATTTTCACAAATGCATAATTCAACCAGAACGAATGTCCAATTGATGGGTGATTATCTATAGAGTACCTTGCTTGGTTGTTGTCATTGAGACCCTAACCCCAAACAATTCCATGACCCAATTTCACTAGATGAGCTCTCTAGATCTAAACATGTGTTATGTAGCCAAAACATGCACCCCTATTACTCTATTATCATATTCATGGTCACATGCCACCATATCCTGATCAAAAACCTCATGGGGAATGAGGCAAAGCATATGCCTACTAGGCGTGTATCCCACTATAAGGGATGGATCTCACTATGAGTTGGTTTATGATCTAATCAATTCCACCCGAGTTGAGACTTGGGAAGTGGGCCAGACCAGGCATGCTCCACCCTTTTTCTTGCTTTGACTAGTCCACAAAATGCCAATAAAATGCACATAGAAGACTAAAGATACAAGTTTGTGCCAAACACATCCCCCCCCCAATTTCCCATTTTTACTTATCCTTAAAATGCTAGTCAAACAAATCCAAAAGGCCCAGGCGGTGGGGCTTACACTAGGCATATCCCCCTCCTCTTCTTGAATAGTCAATGAATAGCCAGTCAAATGTGCCTAGAAGCCTTTGGAAGGTGGGATGCCAACTTGGCATGGGACTCCACTTCCTCTTAACTCATGAGATACTCTACTTAATCCTCACCCTAGGTGACGCCCTAGACACTATAAATATAACCTCCCAACCACCATCACAAAGGGTTGGTGATATAGAGAAGGCTAGTTTCAGGAATTCCGACCACATCTCCATTATGTCATTTTGAGAGGCTATCACCTTGCGAAGTGAATGTTTTAATATGCAAACAACTAGATCTATCATTTCCTACCTCTAGTCCTAGGATAAAAAATAGATGAAAGGTTCAGCACCACCTCCCAATGGCTTCAAGGCGGTGTAGTTTGGGTCTAACAACCATGTAAATCTCTCTCCTTCCCCACTTTCAAAATCCCTAGTAGTGTGATGATATGAGCACCCAGGGTTGATGATCCTTAATATTATCAATATATGTCCAAGTTGTCTACTTTGCATGCTCAGTTTCCTCCAATTATTTACATTAGATCATACACATTTCCTATCTTTCTTGATGTTATTTAGATTTTGTAAGTTTGATACTCATCTTATTTCATGTAAATTAGGGTTTAATGATAAAGAAATCAAGAAAAGAGATGAAAGGGTGTGAGTTCATCTTGAAAAACACCATTACAGGTTCCCCTCACCTTGAAGAATGATAACATGAAATATTAATATAATGTTCTTCATTGGAATCATTTCTAAATGTAAGTATATCATCTAGTTTGTCATGGGAAGAGGCTCTAAGGAACATTTTTTTTCTAATACTTCATAACCCTTGATGTATCAACTTGTATATTAAATATATTGCATTTATATTATTCTCTATGATGGTATGGATTTTTTCATCATCTCTTCTATATTTTGATCTAAACAAAAATTTGAGAGGGTGGGTTTGGGTTATATTAAGTCAACCAGGAGTTCTCTCTGAAATGAAAGTAGAAGAGAGAATTGTGGAAAGATTTACATGCTTAACAGACTATTGAGAGTTTGACCATAATGAGAGTGTATATTTGTTTTTAATAATACATGATTTTATATATGTGAAATATAAATTAGAGACTACCAAATCAAATCTCAATATGTTAATAATCAATATCTTTGGAAAGTTATCTACAAGAAAATGCACATTCCATGGAAGTGAAAGTCATACCTAACTCTTTCTCAAATGGAATTGAATATTAAAGTTAACTTCAGTGTTGAATTCAGTTTGAGCACATTAGTTTAATAATTCATTATCAAATTGATTTGTCTAGATAATTTGGTAAAGGGTTCAATGTGGCTTCCTTTCTTATTTTGTGATCAATCATAAAGTGATACATTGACACCTGAGGAAGCTTGAGGTTGTGTAATACATCAGGTTTATATTATGATTGGTTATGGTCCACAATACTAGTCTCATCAAAATTTTGGTGTCATTATAGAGGAGCAAGGAAAATGTACCAAAACTTAGGTCGAGCTATACTAGGTTCCCCTATGCTATAGTTACATAGTAGTTTTCTCTTAATTTTTACCATAGATTCTTCATTTATACCTCGTTCACATCTACATGTGTGTCAATATCTTTATTAAATTAGGTCCCTTGTATGAGACAATCATCAAGAGAAGGGATCTTGCATCTAGATCCAGAGTTTGAGTGCATGTTATGCCATATTTGACGTGAGAAAAAGCAAGGATCTACCAAGTTGGTGGAAGAGAAAGCACTTTGTGACCATGCCCTCCCCACCAACAATCACATCACAAAGGGGGTCATCAATTTGGTCATTGAGACCGACAACTATGAAACAAAGACACCCCTCATCCACATGAGATAACAAAACTAGTTTGTTGATGCAATCAATGAGGGCCCAAATGAGCATATCTAGTGCTTGATTGACCTATGTAATACTCACAAGATTAAATATGTATCAATTGTCTCTATTTGGGTGCATGTATAGCACTTATCTATGAGTTGGGAATTCCATTGGGTTCACCAACATCCCAAAGAACAACATAATAACATGGGGGCCTATCAAGGTGATCCTCGTCAAGTTCTTCCCTCCCAGCCTCATCGCCTATTTGAGGCAGAAAATCAAATAATTCAAGAAAAGGGAGAATGAGTATGTATATGAAGATTATGAGAGGCCCACTAGTATGTAAAGAAAGTGTGCTCACCATGGTTTGAGTGGCATATCTACCACACTTTCTACAATGGGCTACAACATTCTACAAATAAACCCCTACATGTGGTAACTGATGGTGTTCTAGTATGAATTATGTGTGTACAAGGCACAAAGATCATAGAATAGATGTCAATAAACCATGCCAAAAGGTGATAGAGAGGAATTTAGTTCCTATTATAAATACCATTGTGAAATCGTACTCTATGCCTCATGATGCTCTCAGTTCCAAGTTGGACTTGATGATGGACTTCATGAAGAGTGTGGCCCTTGATCAAAAGGACCCAAGGGGAGAACTCAATGTCATTCTTAAAATAAACACTTTAATGATTTTCAAAATTTCAAGCTTTCATGGTGGAACAAAGAGCAATCAATGCAAAAAGGTGAGAGAGAGGAATTTAGTTCCTCTTGTAAATACCATTGTGAAATCGTACTCTACGCCTCATGATGCTCTCAGTTCCAAGTTGGACTTGATGATGGACTTCATGAAGAACGTGGCCCTTGATCAGAAGGACCCAAGGGGAGAACTCAATGTCATACTTAAAATAAACACTCTAATGATTTTCAAAATTTCAAGCTTTCATGGTGGAACAAAGAGTAATCAATGTCAATGTTGCTCAAGTGTTTACAATGCAAGATACACTATTGGGCCAAATTTCCATATTGATTAAACACATTACATTGCAACTTGCCATGATGAAAAACAATAGTCAACAAGAGAAATGCAATGCCATTTATGCAAGATGTGGAAACAACTTCCGAAGGTGATGGTTGACAAGGGGAAGGGACCACAAGCCACAACTACACCACTTAAAGACAGTGAGATGGACTCTTCTATACACTTTGGCCCAGTGTAAGACAAAAATAAATGAGTGATCTCCTCTTGAACATGTGCCTACCCGGTGCAAATTACTTTCCCTATGTGACTAGTAAAGTCTCAACTTGAGAAGTCGTTCATAGAGTTCATTGAAATCCTAAAGAAGCTACATCTCAAAATTCCTCAGGGACACGGTTGTCGAGATGCTGACCTACTCAAAGTTTCCCAATGATATGTTGATGAAGAACTACACAACTAATGATTATGAGTTGGTTAAGCTTGTATGCACCTCCAACGAGATAGTGCACACCAAGATGCCCAAGAAGCTAAAAGATCTAGGTTTATTTATTTGTTTGTGCTATATTGAGATATTATATATGCAAAAACATGCTTGAGGACCTCATATCTAGCATATGCATTATGCCTCTATCCTTATGCCAAAGGCTATGCATCATTAGCATGAATCCTACAAGGTTGTCAATATAGCTTGGAAATAGCTCCATGACCAAACAAATGAGAATTGTTAAAGATGTAAGGGTCCAAATTGGAAAAAATCTACATCCATAGAAATTTTGCCATGATGATATCGAGGAGTACCCTACATATGCATTAATCTTTGGGCATTCATTCTTAGACATAGGGAGATCTCTTATCAAAATGGAAGCTAGAATCATCACTCTTATTTTTGGAAATGAAAAATTAAATTTCAAAGTCATGAAACCCACAGAGAGCCCCCTCTTACTAAACAATCTTACCTCATGAATCACATGAACATGCCAACTGAGGATTTGCATTCATCTCCATCACATACACCATTGTCAGGTATGCCTACCTCTACGCTCCACATCTAAGGCATTCCTCTTCATCCCTAGTTTAGATTTACTCAAAATGAGTAAAATTATAAGTATATGAGTGGAGGGTCGTAAGTCATCTTAGATTTCATTTTTTAATTGCATATTTCCTTTGAATTCAAAAAATAGTTTTCTATTCTTGCATTGTTTGCAATGTTAGGATTGTTGGATATCTTAAGACTATTTAGTCTTAGTGAATTGTAATGAATACAATATTTACTAATTTATTTCCATGTTTCTCATTCAAGTCAAAGTAGAATCATCTACTTCTAGAATTGTCATGTTACAAAAACTGAATAAGGAATTAATTTTGTATTCAACACTATCTTGTATAATTAGCTTTCTTGACCATTGAGAAACAACACCTAGGAATTAAAAGAAGGAAAGAATTGATGTTAGCTCTCAAATTTAATTGTTGCTTGAAACTGACAAACTTAGATTTCATGATATTTCACTTTCTAATATCTTCATTTCTTAGTTAGAACATGTTTGTATTACATTTGAAATTATTCATGTTTGATAATAAATATGATGTAATGACACCCTTATACCCATAAAGTTCAAAAAGAAAAAAAAAATCAAAATTAGAAAATTTCAATCAATCATCAAGGATGCCTCACTAGGTGGGGTAAATTTGGAGCATCATTACATGGGAGTGCACTCACTAGTCGAAGCGATGTGCGTTTGGTTGTAGGGATTGATTTCTTGCTAACTGACACCTACTCTGAGGAATTATATAGAAAATGAGAGGAAGAAAATATAGCTTTAAATAAAATTTAGGTTAAAATATATTATAGAGTTGTATATTTTATATTTGATTAGGGGATAATATGATGAGTTCTCTATTGTCTTATATATATCATTTAACTTTGAAATGTACAACAATATATGTTATATTCGTGTTCAATGATTGAACTCTAGTAGTTTGTGAATTTCTATCTTAAATTGCTTTTGGTTTCAAGTTAGCATCAATTTGGGAGTTGAATGAAGGAGGAAGGTGCTTGTTTTAATATAATCTTGAATTTTTTTATCTAGGGTATCATTGTTTATCTTTTGTTGTATTCCTAATATTCATGGGTCAATTTTCTTCTCAAATTTATCTCTTGATGATGATGCTTTGATCTTGCTTGAGGACAAGCAAGAAGAAAAGTTTGGGGTAGTTTGATAAATTTCATATTTTTCACTTCACATGCTCAACTTTTACAATTTTGTTCATTATAACATGTATATTTTCTATCTTTCTCATTTTTATTTAGTTGTTTTAAGTTTGTTACCTACTCACCTTACTACATATGATTTGAAGATTTAATGATAAGGAAAACTTGAATAGAGATGAAAGGATGGGAACCAAAATTCACAATCACCACTCTAGGGTACCCTCACCTCTAAGTATGATAAGATAAAGTTTAGTAATCAGAATAACCATTTTGGAATTCAAAATGATGAAAAGATATGCTTTATAGTGTCTTGGGGCCTCTAATCAATTGACTGGATGGTCAGTGGATTGTTTTGTAACAACAAATCACAAACAAGAGCAACAAATACCTCCAATAGGTAGATTGTTCACCAAATAGGTGATTGGGGCCTCAATCAATTGATTTTTCCACCAACTAATCAATTGTGGATATTTGCTAACAATTTATTAGTAACCAAATTGCTTTCTAGTCAATCGACTGGATTGTCACTTATTAGAAAGTATGATTATGGCTGCCTCAAAACACCCTAGACTAGAATGCTAATCTAGAAAATCTTATATATAGACTCCCCCAACCATGATGGAGGGGAAAAAATGTCTTGGAGTCAAAGTAAAGTGCTTGAGAGGGGGAAACAACTGATAGTAAGCAAGGAATGAGAATGAGCATATTCAAACACTCCACCAGCTAGAACGGGAGAAATTGAGATATTCAATCCCTATCTACCTTGGAGTTTCTTCTAAACTCTTCTCTTAAAATCACTTTGTGATGTTTACCTCCAGGTCATATATGTTCTTAATTGGAATCATGTCTAAATGCAAGTGGATCATCTAATTTGACATGGGAAGTAGCCCCATGGAGAAATTTAGAATGTTTTGAATAATTGTCCATGTATCGACTTTATTATCAAAGATATTTCACTTATCTTATTCTTAATTATATTTTGGATGTTTGGACATCATATCTAGTTAAGAAACATGAACAAAAACTTGATAGAGTGAGTCTGGTTAGGTTAAGTAAATAAGCAATTCTCTCTAATATGAAAATAGAAGAGAGAAATGTGGATAGATTTGTGGATTAGAAGAAATTTACCACCGTGGTAATATAACTTCATCTTTGATAATAAATATTTATTATATACACAAAATAAGGAATAGAATCTACCTAAGTAAATCTCAATATATCAAATCTACCTAAGAAAATCTCAATATATCAATAACCAATGTCCTTGGAAAGTTATATACATGAAATTGCATGTTCCATGGTAAAGAAACCCCACATCAACCTATTTATCTAATTATTTTGAATCCTAGAGTTACTTCCTTAGTTGTGTTCATTTTGATCACATTAGTTTAGCAATTTAGTCCCAAATTAATTCATCTAGATGATTTGATAAAGGTTTAATATTTCTTCCTTGCACTTGTGGGATCAACCCTAAAGTGATACATTGACACATTTATCTTGTGAGAGATCAAGGATCTTGTAATGTTTTAGGCTTATATCTTGATTTATTAAGGTCCACAATATCAGTCCCATCACCCCTCCCCCCCCCCCATTATCTTCATTTCAGAGCAGAAATCTAAAAAACTATAGGTTTATTTCATTGCATCATCACAGCATCGACTCCAAACCCTGAAGTATCATATTCAATATGAACTCATGTTCAAAGTTTGGCATATCTAGGATCGTTGCAGTAGTCATTAAATCCATCATTCTAGATAAATCATTTTCATATGCATCATGCCACTTGAAATTTCCCTTTTCATGCAAGTTGGACAAAGACTATGTCATTTTACCATGTCCTTCAACAAAAAAATCGAGTGCCTTGTCAAACCCACAAATCCCATCAATTGTCTTACATTCATTGGTATTGGACAACCCTGATACTTTATATCTTCAAGGGATCTACATCCCTCCATTGATATGATATGTCCTTGATATTCCATTGAAGAATATCCAAATTGGCACTTTCTTCTTCACATACATATGAATTTCTCTAAGTAGTGTCAACACCACTTGTTCTAGGTGTAGTTATGGGTTTCTATTTTAAACCAATACATCATCTTAAAAATTGATTTTCATCAAAAAAATCTAAAAATAGCATCCATCGATGACTCAATTGTTGTTGGAGCAATGGATTCCAAAACACTAAATACTCAGAATGACCTTGATGGGTTTTGAAGTCCATATTGTGAATGCCCTAATCACTAGTCAAACTTGATGATAGATAGTCCTTATGACGGATTTGAAGAATAATATTGAGCCATTTAAATATGATAACTCCTAAGTCTAAAAAACTGAGAATTTGTCAAAAACCATTATTTGATTTAGGCCCCTACAGTCTGCACAATCCTCTATGACTCATCTGACTTTTTCATCAACAAATTTGGATATATATATATGGGCTTGTGTTGTTTGTAATTAGATCCTTAATTTCTCCTCAAATGTCTTTCACTCCCGTTCTTTTGGAAAATGTAGACAAGTGGAAGGTTTTCAGTGACTTGCTTGCTTTTCTCGCCGACAAAGTTTGATGATCTTACTACTTTTTTGTAGTAATATAGTTGGTATTAATAACTTCTTCAACCATTCCACATTCACTACTCCATTGCCTAAAATATGTACATTTTTTGTAAGTTTCCATAGCCATGAACTGAATCACCTTTGTCTTACTATTTTCCCTTAGTTCTCGGGAAAACATGTTGCATATAAGATTGGTGATGCCCTTTCAATCCTTTTACAGTTATCGGAACGCCACATAATTTAAATTTCAATAATTGAATGATGAAGTGCCATCATATTTGCCTAATTTGACAAAGCTGCTTCACCTCAAAAACCACGACATTGTTTGCTGATTATGGAATTAGAAAGTCCCTTTGCATTAAAAGGTAAAAAAATAAATTTCTTTTTGACCTAATGTTCTCACCATTTTCCATAGTGATTGTATATTCTAAACTCAAATTAACTTGAAACAGTCACTTGATCACTACTCAAACAGCTTAAAAATTGTGGGTACTCCCCAAGTCTCATAAAACCACTAGTTTTACTCCATGGAATCTCACCCTTACACTCACTGTTTGGGTGTATCCTCCATAGTCAAGGATTGCAAAGACATCCCAGACTCTCTTCTGGTCCCTCCCACTGGTAGACCTTCTTTTCATCCTCATCTTAAGATTCTATATCATGAATCAAGTATAGCTTTTCAATTACCTTACATTTGTGATTAGTTATTGGTCGGCCACTGCTCTCTCTCTCTCTAGGTTTTTGCAACTCTCCCTTCTCTCTACCTTCCCGGCGGCTACCTCTGGGGGGAGGGAGCGCCTCCTCAGTGCTTTCCTCCCCTGGCCTCCAACGGCCTCGGGTGGTGTTTTGTGTGAAGCGTGTGGCGGATATCTGGAGCTAGGGTGCTGGTCGTGCTCACTGGCACCGCCTCCTTGGTGGGTTGAAGGGGAGATGCCTGGCACCGCAAGTTTCAGATCTGGGCTGTGGTTCTTGGGTTTTGCTCACACCTTTGTAGGCTGCAGTGATTCCCAGAGAAAGAGGCCATAGCGAGTGTGTCCTCTCTGCCAAGGTTTACTCTGGAGGTTTCCTGGAGCCGGCGCCCAATCGATCGACTCCTCGTCTGCCATGGGCCATAGCAGGAGTGATGCACCGCATGGTTCAACTCAGACTGGTGGATCGGAGTATCGGCCTTGTCGAATCTAGTACATTTAAGTGCGATGGACGGATAGGAACAAGTCCCAGTCCGGAGTTTGACCTTTGTGCTGATGTTCCGTCGTTGGTGATGCTAGGGGGTCTCCGCGCCACCTTCCTCACTGGCTCCTGCTATCCAGTGGATGCGGAGCCTTTTCGGCCTCGACTGGACCTTGCTACAACACCTCTTGGCGGTAGGTGGCGTCAATCGCTTGGCAGGGAGGCTTTCCTCGACTGATGTGCGGCTGCTACCCCCGCCGGATACTCTGCTTCGACGGCTCTACCACAAGGTTCTGGGCAGCTCGTTCTCTTTCCCCCCCTGCTGATCCGGTGGAGGCCTTGGGCACCTGGTGTTGCACGGGTTGGGTCAAGGGGGGCGACAGGTCCTTGCTTCTCCAGTATCCTCGATAGGGGGAGTTCGTTTAGGGCTCGTCCATGTACGCCTTTCGTTTGGTGTTGCTGCTTGGTCACCTTCAATTGCTCGACGAAGTGCTCCTGTGAAAACAGGGGAATTGAGTTCTTGGGTGACTGGCATTGGTTGATGCGAGTTGAGCACCCTCAAGGTTTTTGACCTTATGACCCTTCCGTGGATGGGTGTACTGGTATCCAAACAGGTGTAATACTCAGACTGAAGTGAGCTTGTTTTCTGTTGATAAGCCTTGTCTATAAGTGGCTAGTTGGAATCTCTTCATGCAACACAACTATGTGGGTGTGCAGACTGTCAGTGTTCATGGATTGACGATGGCTGGATGCTGAAGACCTAGGTTTGTCCTGGATGGGGTTCTTTTAGTCTGAATATTTTTCCTGATTAGTTACCTATTTTGGATGGAGCTGGGTTTGAAGTGGCAGTTCTCCTATCTCCAGGGAGATTGCATGACGTGGCAGGTCATGCAATTCTCATCTGCTCCTTGCGCATCTCTTAGCTATCAGCCAACTCAAGTTGTAGGATTAAGATATGTCTGGCGAATGGTCTCTAGTAAATTAGCTAGGGGTACCACATAGATATTTTTGTGGGTGTGGTTAATGTTTATGTGTGATCTTCTTCTTCTTTTCTAATTCTGTTCTTCCTGATAGGTCTCTATGATGCTCTTAGTTTTCTGATATCTGAGGAGTTACCTTGGCTCTGATTTGATGTGCTCTTCCTGCGTGGAGGCACATAGATCTAGTTTTATTTTGAGGCACTCTTGTACCTAAAGTTTTTGGTTTAATAGTAACACGTTTTTTCGTCGACCAAAAAAAAACATTTGTGATTAGTTCCCCAGTTCTCATTGCTCCTAAAACACAAATTTTTATGCCTTCTAAATTTCTTCTCTTCTTTTGATAGTCTTTTTGACCTAGCTAGATTCTTATCTTGACTAGTTATTTCTAGCATTGGTGCTTCTTTCCAAGAGCTCTTTATTGTTGGCCTTGAGATAGATACTTCTCTTCCTTGCGAGAGACAAACTCTCTGCTTCACTCATGCTTTAGTTGATCCCCCTCACAAGAATATAATCTTATCTCTAAATACACTAAGAAACTTGCATGTCTTATAAGTTTCATGGCTAAACCTATTTGATAGTTTTTTTTATTTGGATAAGTAGTTCCTCGCCAATTCATTGGACACAGCTTTGTATATTTACCGACAACATCTTCATATGGATATGCAAATTCAGAATGAAGTTCAAGATTCAAATCCACTCCAAGAAGAGAGAGGAGAGGTGCCGGTCACCCAATCCCATCACCGCAGTGCATCCCCAACCCAGTAATAAGGAGTGAGATTGATTTTTCTAGGTCAGAGTCCATACCGTTAAATAGGAAAAGGTGATGTGCATTACTTTCCCTTCAACATCAACTGACAATCTATCATAACCTCCCTTATCCGAACTAGAAGTGGAAGATCTGCTATCCGGATCTTCTTTTGTCTGTCATAATAGTCTCGGACCAAGATTTTACAACCACGAGCAGTAAAAGTCTAACTTTGCTCGACTCCATGTTGAAGTTGAGGTATATGTGCTCAGTTGTCACTACAATCTCAGAGCATCTCTGACAACCATCTGGTTCAATGAGTTGAGTTAGGGGTGGAAATCGGATATTGGTTGACCAGGTTTTATTTTGAGTCATCTCGGGTCAACACTTTTTGACTTTATTCTAAACTTGCCAAAAATGGATTTTCAGGTCGAAATTCTTAATCCTAACCCAACAAATAATTTTGGGTCTATCAGGTCCGACCCAATCTAAGTATCAAGAGAATTTGAGCTAAAAATGCTACGATTTATCTAATCACTGATAATTATCAAGTCAAACAAACTATCAATGTGATTGAGAAACACATATAAAGGTTGTTGTATTTTTTTAAAGAGTTACAAACACAAATTCATAAAACAATTTTCATAGTAAATCATAAACCAATAAAAACTATATAGAATTGTCAAAATAAATTTCATGAGTGATGGATTAGTAATTTAATAGGTCATAAGGTGTCTTAAACTTTAGTGTTTGTAATATTATGTGTATATATATATTTGTGAATTTCGAGTCAATATGGTCAATTAGGATCTAAAATTCAAACTCGGACCTGAACCTAAATTAATTTTGAGTTCTTTGGGTTCGGTCATTTTCAGATCGGGTCAAAAATCTTAGACTCTAACCCACATTAAAAGAAGAAGAAAAAATCGAGTTCAAGTCGGTCATTCGAGTCAGGTCTTGTTTTGGCAGTCCTAAGTTGAGCAGCTCGCAGATCTCTTCGCTAGAAACCCAGGTTAGTGCCAAATCTCCCGTCGGCATCATGGCCGTTGACGGCAGCTCCAATACCAATTTGCTACTATGCAAACAGTAGACGTATTTCGGCAGCTGGGATACTCTCCATAATGACCTTATATTGAGAAAGGAGTAAAGAACAGAGGACAGCAGCAGTAGGGAGTGCGAGGGAAGAAGGGATTTGGATTCACTACGAAGGGACAAGTTTTGTTAGAATCAATGATATTTGATCACAAAGGAGACTCCCACAAGTGGACCGGCTGGTATTTTTATACCCCATTTCCCCTGCCTGCTCTTAGCCCACGTGGGCTTTCTTCTAACAACTACATTTAACAAGTAACTTACCAGCGTACTCTCTACCGAGCTGTTTGAACAAATTCATAGACAGCCCTAGCCTCTAGCAGCTCCCAACTTCTCGGGGTTGCTGTTAGAACTATCAGCCAGCTCACCCTCCGAGCTGCTGCAACACTCTCCTTCGAATGTTACAAGAGTTTGATTCTCATTCTTAGTTTAATTTTTAGGACTGTGCAGGGGCGTTTGATGCGGCATGCGCTGCAAAATCGCCCCTACCGGCGCAGGCCCGGTACATTTTTTATCTTTTGCTTTTGTTTTAGGAAAAATAAAAAATGAGGAAAGTTAAAAGGGAAGATATTATTTTTGATATATTTATTATAATTTTTTGACAAAATAAAAATGAAAGAGGGTGTGTTACTAGTTCAAATGGGCGCTTTCTACTAAAATTTAGCCACATTACTAGTAGAACTGGAGTTATTCTACTAAATTTTGGGCTCTTTATTAGTAGAAGTGTGCATATAAAGTATTGACACAATGTGTCCAACAATTGTGCTAATGTGCTCAATTATGTGCTAATATGTCTAATTGTTAGGGTACGGGCATAATAGAGAATGAGCACTTAACATAATACGCCCATTATTTGTAGTACAACATCCAATTATGGTGGTAATGCGTCCAAATTTTGTGGTAATACACCAATTCTTTAAGTATGGACATAATAACAAATAAGCACAAAAATCTCAACATAATGTGCCCAATATTTACACTAAAGTACCCAATTATTATTCTAATACGTCCAATTATATATGGTGCTAATGCACCTAATTCTTTGGGTACGCGGTCAATAGCAAATGAGCACAAATCTTAACATAACGCATCTAATATTTGTAGTAAAGCACCATGTGACACCCTTTGCCACACAAAGTGAGATTACTCAAAACTTAGACCACGGTCAACTATTAACAGTGGATAACTGAAAATCACAGGATATTAAAACTGATTTGCAACATGTACCATGAGCTGAGATTTATTACACAAGAATCAACACTTGCATTTCATAACATATATTCAAAGTGCGACATCATTGTTTCCGATCATCTAGTTACATAAGATAACAATTCCATATGTATGTACATACCACCAAAGGCACACAAAGCAAAAACTACATGTCGATCATAACATCATCAAAACACTTCAGAGCACCCTCAAGGACCTGAGTGTACAGAGACGACACATAGGACTCTATTATTAGACATTATTCATATACCATGATCCACCAGGTGTAGTTCCTCTTCTTATATATCCTCAGGTATCTGACCTTTAGCTTGGCATGCACGTCCACCTAAAAGATTTTTAATAAATGGGGTGAGACAACAGTCCCAGTGAGAGATATAACTCTCTGCCAACTCCGTTATTATCACAGACAACTAAGTAGATATATTAACATACTGAGCAGATTGAACAGAATTAACTAAATGACATATATCTCATGGATGAAGTAGACAGAGCAGTAATATGCACTTACCAATGAGTAATAGAACAACTAATAGTTTAAAAGGAATATGAAGAACATGTATAACTATTATAAACTAAACAGTATAAAAGCAAGGCAAGGCTTCATCCAATGTTTATGTGTTTGATCCTATACATGTGCACTACACGGATGATTATGTATTTATTATGCCATGAGGATTTGAGTTGTACCACCCAAATCCAACCGACCACTGCTAAGTCAAAATTGGTGTCATACAAGATCTAGTGGACGAGCCGGAATCTACGACCTCACCCCCTCGGTCAGTGTGAGTGAACTTGTAGTGACATCATGAGTCAACTACTTCCAACGGCATATAGTCCAGTTGTGCAAACCTAGCCCGCATTGGTATATGTCTCGGTGCTATCGAAACTGAGCTACGACATGCAGTCGCACTCTTCCAGGGTATGGCCCGCAGCCAATCCTGTGAAATCTCATAAACATAATATCATTGAGCTACGGCCCAAAGTCACACTCTTTCCAGGGTATGGCCCACAGCCAATCCTATGTCACATATCCTGAGGCATGATCTGAGGCTCATGAATGGCCAAAGTCACCCTCAATTGCTTGATATTAGGGCATCAAGCTGTCCCCGCGTACTCAATACTATGCTCTCCGAGTTTCCCATAGGAGTTACTCGTTTCACCATCCAGTAAATGCTGACACTAAATGGATCTATGGCACAGGGCAAGCTACATGATTAGATTCCACTTGATTAATTAGACCAAATAAAGTGTCTTTTAGCATCAATAAAGTTACAACGTATAAAACCATAGCAAACTCTATAAAATAAGGGCATGACACATTTTCCACAAATGTAAACATATAAGGTGTGGGCTTGTCACGCTATCGCCACATAAAGTCTGTATCATTGCCATTCACAATACCATCACCACTATTGCACAGCCTCTCAAGGTTATCACCAAAGTCACATCACTATGGGATATCAATCCCTGATTCCAGTATCAGAGGATATCACCTCAACTAGGCACTAAGCCCTTTCCAGGTCTTAAGACCCATCACATCACACTTATGATTCACGGTTATCTCATCATGCCTTATTGGCATATAAGAATTACTTTTCCAATCATCACTTATGCCACATCACATGTACTTGCCATAGCAATCATTAGTTACTACATTCAGAGAGGGAATATGCCAAACACATTAAACACCTTTAAATAAAGCAAGCAATGCATCATAAGTTCTCTAATTTAGGATTAAGCTTCATGCTTATCCCCCATAGGGTTCTCAAGCATCATTCTATCTCAAATCTCTGACTTCACTACCTCCCATAATTTGGAGTGTATAAGTCTAAAAATTAGACAGTGTAACCAAGCATGCATATTCACATATTCATCCTTTCCATGTTCCCTTACTAAGACATATAGCCAATGCTTGATATTATTTAACCACTTTCATAGTATACATTAATTATAGCACCTCATTAACTCACAAGGTTAAAGTTATGTAATTAAGAGAGAAAGAGATAGTATACAATATCATGCTTTCTATTCACACACATTCAACAATATGACCTACCCTTAGAATCATGGTCAATACTCTTTACATGTAGTTGATTAGGGTTTTACCTCATGGTTACATCACCAAACCCTAATTACACCAATTCCCACCTTTCTAAAACTGATTTAGGTTGAACAACAATAGTTAGACATGCATAGATTATTGTGTCACCTGCTCTATCTATCACCATAGCATACATGTACATATGTATTACAACCCTGCATTATGTAAACATGTTGGCCGTGCACCATTCATAATGTCTCATGATTTTGTGACCCATATGATATTACCCCGTACAAATCATTAACCATATATCATGCTAAGGAAAGTCAAACCTTTAGATTACATATCTAGAGGATTTAACTTATAAGGCACCTATTAGATCATTAAACTTGTTCATATGATTTCTACACAAAACTAACATCCCTTGATCCTAACAAGGCTCATCACCACTAACATATATACTCACATAGTTGTGTGATTAACCTCACTTCACAAGTTTTTTTTTTGGTGAACCTAGCTCATCGTAGTAACATATATACTCATATAATCTTAACTTCACAAGTTAAGATTATATGAAAAGGAAACATAGTAGACACTTGTCATAGATTATAATCTTTCATTAAGATGAGCATATGGGTCATATTCTTCCATGATTAAGGTTATCATATGGATATTCAACCATTGAACCCTACATCCATTACCTCCCACATTGTTGGAGAGTTTTAGGGCTAAGCTCTTTAGTTAAGGATGGACCACTCATAGTAACATCATCCTAAGGTGTACTTGGTTTAGGATAAGAAATTAAGATTGATCATACAATATCCAAAACAACACTCCCCTACATTATGCATTGCTCATATGTGTACATCATTGGGTACCCGAGCATACCCTACAACCCTCATCATGTGATATCGGTTTCACCTCATCTACATGTGTCGACTTGACCACATCATGGTGTCTCGGGCAAGCTCATCCAAGAGTATCAATTTAGACCATCTTGTTCAAGCATATCGGGTTTACTACACATAAGGTGTGATGGGTTAGCTACACTTGATGTGTTAGATTAACCACACAAGAGGTATATCGGTTTAGCACTTCATGGTGTCGGGTCAACCTCACAAGGGGTGTATCAGTTTAGTCCTTCTTGAAAGTGTGACGGGCAACCTCACTTGAAGGTGTGACGGGCTGCACTATTTGAAGGTGTGACGGGCTATTAGGGTTAGGGTTCCAGCAAGGCATCACGGTTCACTTCCTCAAGGTGTATCGGGCAACCCTACATGAAAGTGTGTCAGCCTCTTGCTCAACCAAGGTCATCATGGTTAGGCACTCAAAGCATATCAGTCCACAAGGTATCCTCATGGTCATGACGGGCTAACACTATCAAAGCATATTGATTTAGCCATCATAACAGTTTAACCAACATATCGGTTTAGACATCTTCTAGGGCATGATGGGTTAGCACCCATCAAAGCATATCGGCCTAAGCATCTTCAAGTCATGACGAATTGTCACATGATGTATCGGTTTGAACACCACAAGTCATGACAACCACTCACAACTTAGTGCACGTGTGTGTCAACTTGGTCGTCTTCAACCTTAGGAAGATCAGCCACTAGCCCATCTACTATCATGGCAAGAAGATACAAGATATGAGTATCAAACTAATATGATTTCTTCAGAAAAATAGTTCTCAAAACCACCAACAACTACTAGCATACATGAGATAAATGATCTAGAGAAGAAGAACAACATAAGCATCTGAAAAGTGAAAATAATAAAGGAGGTTAAGAGTTATATAACCTGCCTCAAGAAAGTCTCCATTAAGGATTCAAGCTCCATGATCAAAGATCTGAAGCACACGTTCTTCAAGCTGGAGGATAGTCCATCAAGAGTCCCAACTCGACCTCAACATCACCTCAAAAAAGAAGGTGCCAAGGTTATGATAGCTCAAGAAGAAAGGAAAGAAGGAGAGTATCACATCCTAATCATCCTTCATCCAAGGTATGATCCATGGCTAAGAGATGGAGAAGAAGATGAAGAAGAACCCAAAGAAATGTCCATCAAAGAAACATAACTCACCAAGATGGAAGTTGAACAAGGAATCACCATGAGCAAGGAACTTGACCTCCCAAGCTCCATGGGGACTTCCTCTAGCTCCATAAGCTCCCAAGCTCATCCATCAAGAGGAGAAGAACAAGAATGGACAAAAGGGTTTACTTGTGTGAAGAAGGAGGGGGTTATATACTTGAGGGAAGAAAGAGAGATCAAAGGAGAGGTGTCATCACCTTAGGAGTGTAGGTGAAGCTTGTCCATGAGAAAGGGGGCATATGCAACAACGTGCAAGACGTGGTGATAGGATCTAGGCTATATCTAGCCCTCTTGATCTCCTAATAAGGTCATGCTCGATATGCCAAAACCCTACACACTTTACAAACTGATAGGGCATAGCCCCACACACTCACAAACTGATAGGCCTCAATCGTACACACTCACAAATCGATAGGGCATAACCCTACACACCCACAAACCAATAGGCAGCCTCTTCAAGGCCCTCTAACCCGGGATATCGCATCTAAGACCAAAACACATCTCTCTCATGAGTTCTTAACATTACCAAGGGTGCTTCCACACAACCAAGATTCCAGCAACATAGTTCCTTGATGTCAGGGTGATGTCACAAGACTTGACCAACATATTGTTCTTGCATCCAAGGTCAACACAGGGTCTGTTGCATAGGACACATACTCAACTTACCCTTGCCATTATCTATTATAGAGTCAACCCTATGTCAGGTGATACTTTCTTCTCCATAGCAACCACTATACATACTTATCCAACTCAAGTGAACTCTTTCTTATGTATCGCCTTCTCAACTTATAACATCGTATGATAAGATTCTCAACCTTGTAAGTTTACCATACCCCTCTCAACCTCAACATGTCTCTTTCAAAGAAAGACTAGAGATATGTTCTCTCATCTACTTGGAACTACAAAACTTGTCATGCTTCTGTTGCGCTACTCTGATCTGCTGACTCGACACTAGTCTTACTTTTACCAACTATCCTGCCAACATACTCACTCCCAGCTATGCATTCTGCTGTCATAAGAAGATACTGCTTATCTAAGGAAAACTATCTCATAGGTAACTCAACGTGTTATATGTCACCTCATATGATCTAGATAGGGATTGGAAACCCTGCTTACTTGCAAACCTGATAGGTGTACTCCAAGGGGTTGTACTCAATCTGATGAACTTTTCCCAAGACGATCTTACAATTGTCTCTTCAACATATTCATCCTTTTTTTATTACATTTATGTGGATCATAAACCCCTAACATGTGATATCCATACGTATAGGTTGGGTACGTGTAACCAGACTGATCCTAGGTCAACCCTTCTAGGTAACCAAACATCTAATCATCCTATCAAGCGATATGTTCTTACTCTCCCATACAATTGGCACTTCTTGGATACTAGGATCCTTCACCTTGGTATCCATCACACGTGCCAAAAATACATCACATCCTCTTCATATCCACCCTCTGCTGCTACTGCCAAACCCAAACATATCAAAAGGGTCTTTCTTTCTTCTCGAAACATCACCTATCACAGATATCCCTATCTTGGAACAAAAATCCAAGACCAACTGATACCTTTCAAGGTATCCATCTAAGGATCACTTCTAACTCATGTACATCAAGTGACATAAAACTCACTTGACTGTCACATCCTTGAAAGGAAAGAACACAAGGGAACATACTTGTGACGCCCTTTGCCACACAAAGCAAGATTACTCAACTTAAACCACGATCAACCATTAATAGTGGGTTGCCAAAAATCATAGGAAATTAAAATAGAATTGCAACAAGCACCATAAGTTGAGATTTATTACACAAGAGTCAACACTTGCATTTCATTATCATATATTCAAGGCGTTATAACATTGTTTTCCAATCAACATGTTACATAAGATATCAGTTCCACGTGTACATACCACCAAAGGCACACAAGTCAAAAACCAAATATCTATCATCACGTCATTAAAACACATCGAGAACACCTCCAAGGACCCAAGTGACAGGGACAGCACATAGGACTCTATTACTAGACACTATCCATATACCATGATTCACCAGGTGTAGTTCTTCTTCATGTGATGTCCTCAGCTATCTGATCTTTAGCTTGGCATGCACATCCACCTAAAAGATTTTTAACCAATGGGGTGAGATAAAATTCCCAGCGAGAGATATAAATCTCTGCTAGCTTTATTATTATCACAAATAACTAAGCAGAAAGGGATATTATTATAAGATGAGCAGACTCAGCAATTCTCTTAAGTAAAGCAACTATTACTTGTTCAAACAGTTCAGGCATCTACACTACATAGTAGATTATATTTAAGCTTGAAAAGGAATACAAAGAACATGTATAACTGTTACAAAATAAGCACTATAAAAGCAAAGCAAGGCCTCATCCAATGTTCTCGTATTTGATCATATGCATGTATACTACACGGCCGATTACATATTTCATTATGCCCTGAGGATTTGAGTTATACCACCCAAATCCAACTGACCACTGCTAAGTCAAAATTAGTGTCATATAAGGTCTTGTGGAAGAGTCACAATCCATGACCTCACCCCCTCAGTCAGTATGAGTGAACCTGCAGTGACATCACGAGTCAACTACTTCCGGTGACATATAGTCCAGTTGTGCAAACCTATCCCGCCTTGGTACAAGTCATGACGCTAGTGAAACTGAGTTACGACGTGCAACCGCACTCTTCTAGGGTATGGCTCGCAGCCAGTCTTGTGAAATCTCATAAACATAATATCATTGACCTACGGCCCAAAGACACACTCTTTCCAGGGTATGGCCTGCAACCAATCATATATCACATATCCTGAGGCATGATTTGAGGCTCACGCATGGCCAAATTCACCCTCAATTGCTTGATATTAGGGTACTAATCTATCCCCGCATACTCAATAGTATGCACTCTGAGTTTCCTGTAGGAGTTACTCATTTCACCATCCAGCATATACTGACACTGAATGGATCTATGGAAAAGGGCAAGCTACATGATTTGATTCCACTTGATTAATTAGACCAATTAAAGTGTCTTTTAACATCAATCAAGTTACAACATACCAACCACAAACAAATCCTTCAAAAGGAAAGGGCATAGTATTACAACAGTAGATATCATTGTTTAAACTATAAACTGATTCCCATCATCTCATAACAATGTATCACTGCCATCCACAAGGCCATCATCATTAGCATATTATCATGGGATATCAATCCCTCATTCCAGTACAAGAGGATATCACCTCAACTAGGCACTAAGCCTTTTCCAGGTCCTCAGACCCGTCACATCAACTTATGATTCAGGGTTATCTCATCATGCCTCATTAGCATATAAGCATTACTTATGACAATCATCATTTGTGCCATATCACATATACATACCACAACAACCATCAGCTATTACATTTATCTTTGTGATAAGGTTAATATTAAATAATCAGAGAGAGAATACATTTCAACACATCCAACACCTTTAAATAAGACAAGCAATGAATCCTAAGTTCTCTACTTTGGGATTAGGATTCATGCTTATTCCACATTGGGTTCTCAAGCATCATTCTATCTTGAGTCTCTAACATTCACTACCTCCCATAAGTTGGAGTGTATAAGTCTAAGAATTAGACATTGTAACCAAGCATGCATATTAACATATTCATCCTTCCCATGTTCCCTTACAAAACTTATAGCCAATACTTGATATTATTTAACCACCTTCATAGTATTCATTAATTATAACACCCCATTAACTCACAAGGTTAAAGTTATGTAATTAAGAGAAAGAGAGTACAATATCATACTTTGTATTCATACACATTCAATAATATGACTTGCCCTTAGAATTAGGGTCAATACTCTTTATATGTAGCTGATTAGGGTTTTACCTCATGGTTGCATCACCAAACCCTAATCACACCAATTCTCACTTCTTGAAATTAATTTATGTTGAACAACACTAGTAAGATATGAATCAATCATCGTACCATCAGTACCAGGTATCCCCCATTCATAAATGCATATGTGTATCATTTCATTAAGTTATGTGAGGGATACAATAGTGCATTATATAAACATGTTGACTATGGCACCAATATGACGTTTCATCAATTGTGTGACCCATATGTGATTACTTCTTACAAATCATTAACCACATATCATACTAAGAGAAGTCAAACCTTAGATTACATAACTAGAGGGTTTCACTTCAAACTATCCATAAGACACTTATTAGATCATTAGACTTGTTTATATGATTTCTACACAAGTGTTGTCACCTTTTATATCAAAAAGGCTTATCACCGCCCTCATATATATTCACATAGTTCTGTCATTAACTCACTTTACAAATTAAGATTATGTGAAAAGGAAACATAGAAGACACTTGTCATGGATTAGAAACTTTCATTAAGATGAGTACATGGGTCATATTCTTTCGTGATTAAGGTTATCATATGGATACTCAACCATTGGACCCTACATCCATTACTTCCCACATTGTTGGAGAGTTTAGGGTTAAACTCTATAGTTAAGGATGGACTACTCATAGTAACATCATCCTTTGGTGCGCTAGGTTTAGGAGAAGTAATTAAGATTGATCGTACATTATCCAAAACAACACTCTCCTATATAATGTGTTATTCATATGTATACATCATTGGGTACCTGAGCATACCCTACAACCCTCATCATGTGGTATTGGTTTCACCTCATATACATGTGTTGGCTCGACCACGTCATGGTGTGTCGGGTTAACACATCCAAGTGTGTCAGGTGAGCTCATCCAAGAGTATCGATTTAGACTTTCTAGTGGTGTATCGGTTTATCGTTAGTCTAAGCATGTCGGGTTAACTACACATAAGGTGTGACGGTTTATCTACACTTGAGGTGTCAGATTAACCACACAAGAGGTGTATCTATTTAGCACTCATGGTGTGTATCAGTTTATTACTTCTTAAAAGTGTGACGGGCAACCCCATCTGAAGGTGTGATGGGATGCACTACTTGAAGGTGTGAAGGGTTTTTAGGCTTAGGGTTCCAACAAGGCATCATGGCTCACTTCCTCAAGATGTATCGGGCAACCCTACATGAAAGTGTGTTTGCCTCTTACTCAACCAAGGCCTCACAGTTTAGCACCCAAAATAGACCAGCTCCACGATATCCTCATGGTCATCATGGGCTAACATCCCCAATGCATGACGATTTAGCAACATATCGGTCTAAGAACCTCTAGGGCATGACGGGTTAGCTCCATCAAAGCATGTCAGCCTAAGAAAACATATCGGTTTAGCCTACATATCGGTTTAGCATCCCCAAAGTCATGACAACTTGTCACATGGTGTGTCGGTCTATGCTCCACAAGTCATGATGACCATCCACAACATAGTGTGTGTGTGTATCAACTTTGTCATCTTCAACCTTAGGAAACTCAGCCACTACTCCATCTACCAATATAGCAACAAGGTGCAAGATGTAGGCAGCAACTTAAATGAAATCCTTCACCAAAACAATTCTCAACCACCAAAAACTACTAGCATGCATGAGATAAATGATCTAGAGATGAGAAACAACATAAACACATAAAAGAGTGAAAATAACAAAAAAGGCTAAGAGCTATATAACCCGCCTCAAGAAGGTCTCCATCAAGGGTTTAAGCTCCATGATCAAAGCTCCAAAGCACACATTCTCAAGGTGGAAGACAACATCACCTCAAGAAAGAAGAAGAAGATGACATGGTTATGATAGCTCAAGAAGAAAGGAAAGAAGGAGAGTGCCGCGTCCTAATCATCCTTCTTCCAAGGTATGATCCATGGCCGAGAGAGGAAGAAGAAGATGAAGAAGAGATCTTAAAGAAATGGCCATAAAAGAAACATAACTTGCCAAGATGGAAGTTGAACAAGGAATCACCATGAGCAAGGAACTCGGCCTCCCAAGCTCCATGTTGATGTCCTCTAGCTCCATAAGATTCCAAGCTCATCCATTAAGAGGAAAAGAACAAGAATGGGTGAAAGGGTTTACTTATGTGAAGGAGGGGGTTATATACTTGAGGGAAGAAAGAGAGATCAAAGAAGAGGTGTCATCTCCTTAGGAGCTTAGGTGACACTTGTCCACGAAAAAGGGCCACATGCAACAACATGCAAGATATGGTGATAAGATCTAGGATAGATATCTCCCTCTTGGTCTCCTACCATGGTCATGCCCGATATGCCAAAACCCTACTCACTCACAAACTGATAGGACATAACCCTACACACCACAAACCGATAGGCCTCAACCCTACACACTCACAAACCGATAGGGCATAACCCTACACACCCACAAACCGATAGGCCACAAACCTACACACTCACAAACCAATAGGCCACAACCCTACACACTCACAAACCTATAGGAAGTCTCTCCAAGGTTTTCTAACCTGAGATATCACATCTAAGAGCAAAACACATCTCTCTCATGAGTTCTAAACATCGCCAAGGATGCTACCACAAAACCAATATCCTAGCAAGGTGCCCATCTCTCTCTCCTCTAGATGATGTCAAACAAGAGAAGGAAAACTCTAAATATGGTAAATTTTGTGTTAACCCTTCACTTCAGGTAAATTGCAATTTACACCAAAACTAGCACATAGAACACAAGCATCGTCCACAAAGGCTCAACTTGAAACTTATTCTTTCCACAAGGCGCCCCTTAGAATCATTGTCTCTCTTATGATTCTAAAGCACTAAGGGCACACTAATCATCTGACATATTGCAAGATAACCTCTCATCTTGGGGTAAATTGCATGTTGGTCCAAAATAAGCAATCATTGCTCAAACAACATTCAAACAGGGCCAAACTTGAAAATAAACGTTTCACATGATAACAAATCACCTTAAAGGATTATATTAAAGTTCTAATCAACTTATTGAAGCAAAACAAATGGGGTCATCCCAAAACCCAGGTCAAGGTCCTTAGAATACTTCTCTTATCACTACATCATTACCCAGGGTTTGCTTATCAAGGTGAAAGGATTATCACTTTTTTTTATTATTTCATGAGTTTTCAACTATTCATGTGTCATTTTAACTTGTTTTCACCTTGGTTTCCTTGCCATCAGCATAGGAACTGTAAGGATAATTACATGTCATTACTCTTTCTTTGATTATTGCTCTTCATGTTCATGAACATTTCCTCACTTTACCACATTTTTCATCTTTACATCATGAAAGGGTCATTATTCTTTACATATTCTTTATTGAGCAGGGATCATCTTTCATGTTCCCTTTCACATATCATTAGAATTACACTTTATACTTTCTTATACTCGTGGATTGATCTGAGATTAACTCAGGTTCAATCTTATTTATTTACCATTTGTTCTTATATGTTTCCTCACTTCATCCTTATTTCAAGAATTCTCTCCATCTTAAGTGAATTTTACACCTTGACTTACTTGATTAGCACAAGTTCATCTATCTTTTTCTTCATAATTCCTTGAATTTACAGCTTCAAGAACTTTTCTTTTCATATTCACACTTAGATTTAGGTTTCATGGAGTTGTATTTCTCTTTAGTAACCAAACATTCAAGTTTTAGTAAGTTATGGTACAGTCATTATCTCTTTTTACAATATGATGGAGGTATTAACTTCATGATTCCCAATTGTTATGCTCTTTAGATTGTTTCAAAATGACTACTTAATTAGAGTAATCAAAGAGAAATCAATCTAAGAGTTCCATACTTACCTTTTCTTGAACATTTGAGTACCTGGCTAGGGCACTCAAGTACTGAGATTAGGCAGTATGCACCATATTTTATATCATGTTCTTATCTTAGACATTGTCCTAATCCTAGTCCTAGTGTCCCTATAGGCTCAACAGACCTAGAGCTCTGATACCAACCAAATGTGACACCCTTTGCCACACAAAGCCAGATTACTCAAAACTTAAACCACGGTCAACCATTAACAGCAGATTACCAAAAATCATTGGAAATTAAAATTGATTTGCAATAAGCACCGTGAGCTGAGATTTATTACACAAGAATCAACACTTGCATTTTATAATATATATTTAGAGTGCTACATCATTATTTATGATCATCTGTTACATAAGATAACAATTCCACATGTATGTACATACCACCAAAGGCACACAAACCAAAAACTACATGTCGATCATCACATCATCAAAACACTTTGAGAACACCCTCAAGGACTTGAGTGCACAGAGACAACATATAGGACTCTATTACTGGACACTATTCTTATACCATGATCCACCAGGTGTAGTTCCTCTTCTTATATATTCTCAACTATCTGAACTTTAGCTTGGCATGCAGGTTCACTTAAAAGATTTTTAATCAACAGGGTTAGGCAACAGTCCTAGCTAGAGATATAACTCTTTGCCAACTCTATTATAGACAACTAAGTAGATATATTAACAAAATTGAGTAGATTGAATAGAATTAACTAAATGACATATATCTCATGGACGAAGTAGATAGAGCAGTAATATGCACTTGCCAATGAGTAATAGAACAATTAATAATTTAAAAGGAATATGAAGAACATGTATAACTATTATGAACTAAATAGTATAAAAGCAAGGCAATACTTCATCCAATGTTCCCTTGTTTGATCCTATATATGTACACTACACTACTGATTACGTATTTATTATTCCCTGAGGATTTGAGTCATACCACCTGAATCCAACCGACCATTGCTAGGTCAAAATAGGTATCATACAAGGTCTAGTGGAAGAGTTGGAATCCATGACCTCACCCACTCAGTAGGAGTGAACTTGTAGTGGCATCACGAGTCAACTGCTTCCAGCGGCATATAGTCTAGCTTTATAAACCTAGCCCGCCTTGGTACAGGTCACAGTGCTAATGAAATAGATCTTTATCCCGCAGTAGCACTCTTCCAGGGTATGGCCCACAGCCAATCTTGTGAAATCTCATAAATATAATATCACTGAGCTACTGCCCGAAGCCGCACTCTTTTCAGGGTATGGCCTGCATCCAATCCTATGTCACATTTCCTGAGGCATGATTTGAGGCTCACGCATGGCCAAAGTCACCCACAATTTCTTGATATTAGGGTACCAAGTTGTCCCCGCATACTCAATAGTATGCGCTTCGAGTTTCCCGTAGGAGTTACTCGTTTCACCATCCAATAAATCTTGATCTATGGCATAGGGCAAGCTATGTTATTAGATTCCACTTGATTAATTAGACCAATTAAAGTGTCGTTTATAATCAATCAATTTACAACATATAAAACCATAGCAAATTCTATAAAATAAGGGCATGACACATTTTCCACATATGTAAACATATAAGGTGTGGGCTTGTCACTCTATCACCACATGAAGTATGTATCATTGACATGCACAATACCATCACCACTATTGCACAGCCTCTCAAGGCTATAACCAATGTCACATCACTATGGGATATCAATCCCTCATTCCAGTATCAGAGGATATCACCTCAACTAGGCACTAATCCCTTTCCAGGTCCTAAGACCCATCACATCACACTTATGATTCATGGTTATATCATCATGCCTTATTGGCATATGAGCATTACTTATGCCAATCATCACTTATGCCACATCACATGTACTTGCCATAGCAATCATTAGTTACTACATTCAGAGAGGGAATATGTCAAACACATTAAACACCTTTAAATAAAGCAAGCAATGCATCATAAGTTCTCTAATTTACGATTAAGCTTCATGCTTATCCTCCATAGGGTTCTCAAGCATCATTCTATCTCAAATCGCTGACTTCACTACCTCCCATAAGTTGGATTGTATAAGGCTAAAAATTAGATAGTGTAACCAAGCATGCATATTCACATATTCATCATTTCCATGTTCCCTTACCGAGACTTATAGCCAATGCTTGATATTATTTTACCACCTTAATAGTATTCATTAATTATAACACCTCATTAACTCACAAGGTTAAAGTAAAGAGAGAGTATACAGTATCATGATTTCTATTCACACACATTCAATAATATGACCTACCCTTTTTGTGAACTCAACCCCCCCTTGTGCATTTTTGGTTCCACCGCTGGCAGGACAGCATGATTTTTGTTACAAATTTCATATTGGGAAGTGTCTACGCAGCGGTTCTAGATTGTGAACATGCACGTGCAGCGCAGTAATAGCGTACAATCCTTCCACCAAACACCCAATAAACAAGTAACCTATCTTGCTTCTGCAATTCCTTTGTTCAGCCTGGGATCCAGGTGGTTTTCGGGCCTTTTGGGCGCACTGTTTAAGATCCCACAAAGATGCACATCCGGCGATTCCGGCGTTTTCAATCGCTACGGTATAAATTGTGGCTACTCCAACCGTGAAAGGGTAACATTGAAAACTGGAAAGTCACGCTAACGCTTTCTGTTTGTCTTTCACTCGAGCTGGCTTCAGCTGGAGCATTTTTTACAACAACACTCACAGATGCAATATTCGGTCAGCACTTTAGTCATATGCTACTATAAAACAGTATATCCAAGCAGACTATCATACTCTAAAACAGTATATCGAAACAGGCAGGCACTTATCATTTGTATAAGTTTCCATCTTTACAAACCTTGTGGAATGATGCCCTTCTACACCCCTCTGCTTTAGCAGTCCCCTGAGAAGTTGTTCATCATGCTCCCGTCAAGACGTAGAAGATTGATATTACATAAGATACATCCATCAATAATATGTTCTAGAGTTTCGCTAAAAATTACGGTGTTACAACGTGAGCAGGCCTTAATAACAAATTCAATGATGTTTATATCTTAAGACGGACATTCCTGTGCACTATATAGCCCCGGAAATGATTTGAAATCAATAATCGTACATGTTCTTAACATACAACAAATAACCTTGACATGGACTAGGGAACCTACTCTATTCGTCGCACCCTAATAAACCAGAACAACAAATATGTAACTATCAAATCCAAGGAAGACATGCGCTATATGATGACCACTTCATGGCATAAGTACGCCAGTAATTGACGCCAATTCTGGATGGTCGTGGCTCTTTTAGCTTTTCTGTATCCTCAGATTTCACCCGTCCCTAGAGGTCGTCGAGAAGTATCTCCCGACGCCCATGCACGATAATCCTTCACCAACTGCTTCCACAAGCAAAAACAGAAAGTCGCTTAAGTATGTGAACATCAACAAGTAAACAATTGACCTTGCAAAGTAAGCAGCTTATAATTGAGGTCAGATAGTACGCCTTCATATTACAACTACGGAGGAGAAAAACAATCATGCCGTCATAAATCAAAGCTTGAATAGAAATAATAGAACCAAGCCCATTCATTCTTGATACTCTCATGAGATGTACAAGATTAATTGAAGAACATGAGTTATATAGGTGTGATCATGACGTCAACAAATTATTCTAAAGCAACATAAAGGGAGATCAGCGTTTTGTATTATAAACATTAGTCCCTATGTTTAGAGTGAGAAATCGCTCATTTAATTACGAGTTAAGGCCATGCGCTAACAACAACTAATTAGACTAGCATTTATAATTGGGCTTCGTTAGGATCGGCAATTGCTTCAGTGGTTAATCTCAGATTACATTACCTATGGGCAACGTTGCCCACGGATAGGGGCGTTTTCCGTTTTGATGTGACAAACATAACCATATATGTTGCTAATGTGATGCTAGTCGAACGACTAATTTAGCACTAAAACACCCTCAACAGTTATTTTAATATAGCGTAAGGTGTTTCTATAAATAGGGAGCTGTTGGAACTCCCAAGATATACATCGGACACGTGTTGACATATATCAAGTCAAAAACCTTCCTATGATTATATTGAGATCCTACTCAGGTTTCTATAAATAAAAAAAATCGGTCTAACATGGTATTTAAGAATGAGAAGTGAAGCCTCCAGCCACCACGTATCTAAAAGGATCTTAATGAGGTCACTTCTGTTGATCATAGACAAATTTGTATGAATTATGCTGATTGTATTGTGTTGCAACTTACTCCTAGCCGATGTACTCTGAAGTCTTAATCTGACATGGCTCAAGCTTCTTGAGCTTACAACTACACCGAGCATCCTCTTCAAGTAGTTTCCATGACGTGCTATCTTCATCAAGCCACAACAGTCCACACTTCACAAAGTTCATCAGGCAGATACTCTTCTTCTATCGTGTTCCTTCTTAACTTGGGGGCTTTAATGTACCTTTTGTGAAGAAGATGGTGGCTGGACCGTCAAAGAGGAGTTGTTCGTCAAGCTAGGGGGTGTTATTCAACACTATGTAAAAGTACAGGTGATGGTTTCAATCCTTTGGCCCACAAAAGAATTGATTGCTATCCTGAAGCTTGCAAAGGAGGGTTTCTTAAGCCTGAGAAAAAAGAACAATGTAATTAGTTGTACCTTGGTCCACATAATTGTTAGGAGGCGTTGTCACTAGGTAGTCAAATGTACAATTATTTCAAACCGACTCTATATAAGTGTACCCACTTATCTATTCTTACTTTGTTTATTTAGCTGAAGTCATGAGCCATTATTATTCACCATGTCCTTCTCGCGCAGGCAAAATATATGAAATTCAAAATGTATTTCCTTTGTCTTATTTATCTTTCTCCAACAAGTTGTGTTTAATTCTATCTTTCTTAGGGTGATTGTTCTATTACCCCACCCCTCTGGAGCTTCCAATCTACACCAAGGTACATATTTGGTGTGGTCGTCGGTGGTCTAATATTGCCACTTTCGCATTTCATTCACAATACAGATGTCATCTTGCACATAGTTCAAGAGATCGTAAAAAGGTGATGTAATACCACATCGCTGAGTTTGGAGTGACTCTTGGCTTATAGAGTGTATGGTCTCTTCACCCATTGTCAATTGATTTTGAGTTGAATATCCATACTCACACATGTTATCAAAGTAGACCCCAGTCCCATAGAACAAGTGTGAGAACCACACTCTACCTACTTAAAATGTCAAGTGCAAGCGCACAAGAAAGGTGATTGCACTTTAAGGGGGGTTGAGAATAACACCACGCCGCTGAGCTTGGGGTTGATCCTTGAGCTTATAGGGTGTGTTATCCATTAACCCATTGCCAATTGATGAGTCGAGTACCCACACTCACACAGGTGAAAACTCCAATTTGCTGAGAGTTATCTGACCCATCCAATGCTCTCATATAACTAGTTGTCTAGCAAGTCCAAGGAAGCACCTTTATCTCCATCTGGTACGTCAACTCCCAACCGTGCAACAACTAGTTCCCGTTTGGATGATACTTTCAGGAGTACATCTGTATTCCTAAGGTTTAGGAGTCTTAAGTGCAACAAAGCGGAATGCTGCTGTTCGGAAATTTCTTCTTTGGGCAGAGTCTGCTTGCTTTCCGACGCCGGACTGATCTGGAAACCGTGGACTACTTGCTTGCCAAGTTGTCCGGGCTACGGGCGTTCTTCTGAGACTCCTCAACTGCTATGGAGAAGCCAGGTCAGCATGCTTACAGGCAGGATGGGAGAGGTCAGGACGGTAAGGATGGGGGAGGTCAGGACGGGGAGGATGGAGGTCAGGAGGAGGTGCGACAGTTCAACGATGTCGCAGATCCGTAGGCTTTGCAGGGAGGAGAAGCAGTGATTTCTGCTGCTGGCAGAAGATCCATAGGCGGAATGGATATGAAGGGTAGAGGAGGAACCCGAGGAGGGAGGGATGGAGGTAGAGGATGAATAGGAAACTGTACAACACGGAGAGATGGCGGGGTAGGAGGATTCTGTTCGAGGAGAGAGGAAGGACGAGTGGGGACGGGACGTTCTGAATTCTGCCGATCCTGGCGTGATTTAGAGTGTGGCATTTAATCATGCGAGAATACCAGCCCAAAAATACCAGTGATCGCCGACTACACTGTTGAATATCCAAACCATGTCTTTGTAATAACTGGTACTTGGAATACTGCATCGAACTACAATCCCTCCTTGAATTACAGAACCCAAATGGCCCCCTAGGGATATCCAAATCACCGTCTGAAAAGTATCCTAAGCACCGATGACTGTCGCTCCCAGCCATTTCCATTGGAGATTAATTTTCCATCAATAAAAGTATCGCACAAACACAAGAAATAAGATAAAACCCCATGAACAAAAAATTCAAAAAAAAAAAAGGTGGACATGCCCGAGCCGTGTCCACGGCGTGTCCGTGTCCGACACGGGGTGAGGACGGCCACGGGACCTCCCGGGAAGTGTCCATGCTTCCTAGTCAAACCCTCCAATCTTCTCGATGATCTTTGTAGTTATTATTGTTGCACACATAGTTAAGGCATAGAGAAACTAGTAGGAAACCATTTTTGAGATGACCGTTTCCTTGGTTTCCAACTAGAGAATAATGATAAGTTTATTCCTCTACTAGATTTCCACAAGTTTTGCAAAATTTGGTGTAGACTTAATACCATTTCACCTCTCCTACTTTTTCCCCTCTTTACAAATTGAAGTATTTGGAAATAAGCTCATGTTATTTAATCCTAGAATGTGATCCAATTGGGATTTTGATAAATACAGAACACCACATATATAGAACACATTTAAGTCCAAAACATTTTGTATAGAATATTATAGATGGAGTATGTGTGTACCAAAAAATTGATGTTTTATGCCAAATTCCCTCACAATCTCGCTATCTTTTAGCTTATTTTGCGTCTAAGTGTCAGTTCAAAACTTCCTCAAAGTTTTCTTACATTTTCCACAAACTTCGACTTCTATGCCTATCAAAGTTGACACTAAGATGTCTTGTACAATTCCACGTGACTGTGTTTTTCTACATATCAAAACATGTACGGATGGCTAAATATAAAGATATATTTAGTTTTTAAGATAGATTTGATGAAATCTATTAATTTTCATCATGAAATTGAGCTTAATTTTTGTCAAAGATGCGTTGAAGTTTATTTATAAAAAACCTCGAAGTTCCCTTGATGTTTCCACAAACTTCCACTTCCACACTTGTCGAAGTTGACTCGAAGTCAAAGTTATGTTCCATGGGCATCTCGCATTGCTATTAGAACAGAAGGTAGTATGAAGTCTAATGACTATGAGATTTAACTAATGACAATAACTTGCAATGTCATATATAATCATCAAATTGTCTAAACACATAAGTGATACAGCCACACATACGTAATGCAGCCGGTGAAATAATAAGAGACGGCTAATTGTTGTATTTGATAAGAGAAAACACTACTCATATATATTGGAGAACAGGGAAGCATACTTAACCCTAATGGGTCAAGACATACTTGGGCCCATATTACAAAACTCTTAGTAACATAACTCTGTAATACTCCCCCTCAAAGCTGAAGTTGGGAGAATCCCAAATCAGCTTGCAAACAGAGAGTTGGACTAAAAATAAAGAAACAGAAATAAAATGATAAACCAAACTCATACAAGAATTTTTTCCCCACAATATTGCATTAAAGCACTCAAACACTCCCCCTCAAGTAGATACTCCAAGCAAGCAAGTCGCAGTCGCAGAAGCTTCATGATCATCTAGAGGGTAAATCAACAGAAACAGCAGTGCTTCATGGTCTTCATCACAGTCGCTTACGTCGAATCCCAGAGAATGTTGGGTCACAGCAGTGGTGTCGTCAACGTACAAATAAAGTATGGACAGGTCAATGTACGAAACAAAGCACGGACGAGCCAGAGAGTGCTGACACAAAACAGAAAATCGACGTGCAAACAAAGCACGGACAAGTAAAAAGGTCAATATGTGCAAGGCATGGACAATGTCAACGTGCAAACAAAGCACAGACAAACTAGAGAGTGTTGGATCACAGTAGAAGAAAGTCAATATGCACCAAAAGCACGGACAAGTAGAGAGTCAATGTGCGCAAAGCACGGACAAGCCAGAGAGTGATGGTGCACAGTGAAGTGGACGTAGTCGGATAGAAGACCATCACCAAACCAAAGGCAAAAAGCAGCAGAATTAAGCTCCAGATGCAAAGCACTCTAAGAAGCATATAGCAGTAAACATCACCAATAGAAGTCCACAAGTTCTTCAAGATCCATAAAAATATGTTGAAGCAGAATATAATCTTCCTTTCCTTCATCTCGTCTCTCCTCTATTTATCCCCCTCACACCAACCACGGAAAGAACCAAGAGTTGTTGGGATGGATAATGATAAAGAAACACCCTCAAAAGAATGTAGGTCGTAGCACTGTCGGGGGGGTTGAGGGGCGCGGCTCCCGATTAGGGGGTCGAGGGGAGGCCGCCCCTCACGGGGGCTCGGGGGCAGAGCCCCCAGGAAAAAAGTCGATAAAGACTTTCAAAGAGAAATCAAGCACAAATTTGTATAAGATTAATGCCATGGTGGATAAAACCCATCCAAATTCACTCCAACAAAAAATGACTACATCCACAAACAATTAGATCTTGCTATGTGACATATCCAAATGGTATTAATACTTGGTAGAGGCTTGGACTTGGTATGGAGTTGATCTTCTCTTACAAAAAGTAACAGGCCACAACAATGGCCTCTTGTTGATGCTCGATGAAGGAGACCTGCTCCACAGAAGGTTGTAACGGATCCCAAGTCAGCTGAGAACCATATACATGTTGGATGTAGCAGCAGCACCGAGGGGTTAGCTAACATTGGGGAAGGTTTGGCTAAAAACCAGGTTGTCAGTTTTCCTGCTACCAACCGATACAGGGGACGAGACCAATTATTGCCGATTTGTCGTTGTTGTTGTTGTAAAAGAAAAAAGAAATGAACGTTGATAAGGGCAATTACTGCAGGGGATTGTGATGGGCGATGCTGGTGTGGATAAGAGTGTCAACATGGAACAAGATTTGTGGGATTGCAGTTAGAGATAGGGAATGATTTGCGATTAGTGGGAGGGAATCAGTGGCAGATTTGGCTGAGGAGTCATGTTTCAAGGAGTTGGGCATGTTCGTAGAGGAGTCTGTCGGTAGGCCTTGTTGTGCACGCGTCTAATGCAGCAGAGTAAGCCAATAGGAGTGATTGTTGCACTTTAGAATTAAACGAGCGCATGGTTAATAGCTGGTTTGGCCGCTTCACCCATGGCTTGGAGATGACCGCCGCTTCACGGGACAAACACCGTGCGTGAAGATGTGCACGAATACGGACAACCAAGAACAAAAGAAAAGCAGTAGATCGGCCAGTGGACAGCAGATTTAATTATTGGGTGTTGGAGGTTGGCAGTGTGTAGGGGGGTGGCCAGGGAGATGCTTACGGCACAGGGGCAAAGATCAACTGAAAAAAGATAAAAATATGACTAAGGAGGTCAGAAAAGATGCCCGGCGGGCAGCCAAGCCAAGAAAGGAGGCTACCGCCCGCATGTGGAGGAAAATTTTTCTTTCTTCTCTAAGATTAGGGTTGGATCACTGCTTTGATACCATGTGAAAGAATAAGATATGGCTAATTGTTGTATTTGATAAGAGAAAACTCTGCTATATATAGGAGAACAGGGAAGCGTACAAGACACGACTTAACCCTAATGGGCCAAGACATACTTGGGCCCATATTACAAAACTCTTAATAACATAACTCTCTAATACATCCTTCATATAGGCACGCAAAGTGAGATTTAACTAATGATAATAACTTGCAATATCATTTATAATTGTCAAAGGAAAAAAAACTGAAATCGCACATTTTTATAAAAAAAATTACCTAAGTAGCACCTTTCCCAACTTATTTCCCAATATAGCACACTTTTAGGAGAAAGCGTCGCATACATTGTCGTTTTACTGGTCTTGCACCTGAAAATGCCAGAAAACTAGGCACTTTTCCGGTTTCCGCCAAATTGGCTGGCGTTTATACCTAAAACGCCAACTGAGATGGCGTGTTCTACCAACTGAGATGGCGTGTTCTACTGCTTTGTTCTGCTTTGCACAAACGTTGCAGTACCTAACACTGATGGACTGCATCGTTAAGAAAATCTTGTTTCTAATACAAATCCAGCCGCTAGAAGCCAGACAGGGGCAAATGCCACCGCATCAAAATGAGGCAGTGGAAAGCGGCAGATTCTAAAGCCTTGGTGATCTAACGCCTACGGCGTGGTACTGGCAAGGAGGGGCTAATTCTTCATCACTGGTGTCGTTGGACTATCTGGAACGGTTGTTGTTCGTGGAGCATTGCCCAATCGACAATTGGTAGTTTTCCTTCTCTCCATCGAAACTGTCATCCGTATTCAGACTCTCTTGTGCATAGCGGCAACATCTCGGCGTTGTTCTAAGCCCAGAGATGAAGTCGGACACAGACACCATGACCAATTATAATTGGGTGTCCTTATTCTACTTTGAGCTTGGTGTGTACATGGGGAATATCCACTGTCGTCGACTCTTGCAACCAATTGTCTGTAGAACACACCATCTCCATCGGCGTTTTAGGTATAAGCGCCAGCCACTTCGGCGGAAATCGGAAAAGCACCCAGTTTTCTGGCATTTTCAGGTGCAAGATCCGTAAAACGCCAATGTATGTGGCGCTTTCCCTTGAAAGTGTGTTATATTGGGAAATAAGTTGGGAAAGGTACTACTTAGGTAATTTTTTTATAAAATGTGCTATTTCAGTTTTTTTTCCATCGTCAAATTGTCTAAACACATAAGTAATACAACCACAAATAATACAGCCTTTGTATAGGCACACAAAGTAAGGCGAGAAGGGCGGTGACCAATGTGGGACTAAACCTATTGGCCTTAAATGAGTCCAAAAATAAAAGGAATATAATGTAATAAAAATAAAGTTAATGAAGCCTAAACAACGACAAGACGACATAAGTACCCAGAGGCAATGTTTGTCCTACAACAGACAATCAAATAAGCCTTGGGCATTGCAATGAGTGGTCTTTCTGTTCTTTGATAGCCAAACAAGAAGGCGGAGATATTAGCTCCTAGTAAGGTCTATTCTAATGTCAGACAGGGGTTTAATGGCATTCATAATCATGATAAACCAAAATTAAGATTTACCTTTTGTTGAGTAATTCAATTCAGAAGTCGTGAACAGTTGATATTAGTAGGAAAGGAAGACCCATCTTATATAAGGTGGTGGTATCATACAGCAAAGACAAAGAAAGCATACATCATTAATCAATGTTAGAGAATAGGCTTAGTTTAATAAACTGTATTAGTGAGTCTTGTAATACGGGCTCAGGTTTTAGCTCGTTAATTTTTTTCCCCGAGGGCCGGGGGGGGGGGGGGGGGGGCCTCGTTAGGTATTAGTTATTATCAAGGTGTTTTGGGTTCAAGTTAGGATTTCGATATGACATTAGGTTTCAAGTTAGGATTTCCTTCTTTAGGTTCGAGTTAGGTTTTTCCTTTTTGGGTTGAGTAACCACCATACACATAATCAAAGATATCTCTGAATAGCCAGGGAGGAGTGGTTCAAGTGGTTCGGCACGGTGTCCCCTCATGAAGGGACACGGGTTCGAAACCCAGCGGCCGCCTCCGAAATGGTACCCGTTGTGCAGGCCGGCCAACTGTGCGCTTTAACCGGTTCCTGGATGGGCGGGGCCCGAGAGTTTTACGCTGTCTGGGGAGGTCACAAAAGTGGCGCTTCTACGAGGGCGGTTCTCTCGATAATCAAAAAAAAAGTTATCTTTGAATATACAATCATGAAGATGTTTTAGGGAAAATCCACTCCTATCCTCTTAGAGGAACTCACACTAAAATAGAGTAGAAACCAAACTGGCATGACTAAGGAAACCCACCAAAAAAACCCTAGCATGCATTCAAGGTAGCGTACCCAAGAAATGAGATTTTAACAGTAATCAAAGCAAAGGTATGGTAATCGTAAAAGAAATTGTTATTTGGGGAGATTATGCTAGTTCACCAAGTGAGTGTATATTAAAAGTTAATTTGAAATAAAAGCTCTAGCTTTCTTTCTTAAATATATGTTTTCCCATTATTAATTATGCTACATGTTCATGATTTGGTATCACACATACTAACACTCTGTGTTGATGTTTTATTTATCAACTTTTTTCCGATTGATGAATCTATGAAAAAGATCCATATTATGAGAATGCTTGGGATAAGACCAAAAAGGATCTTAGGAGCATTTCTTTTCCTAATTGTTATCCGGTATATTTAGATATGTTTTTTCTTCCTAATCAAATCTATGTAACTTCACTTTCGATTTTCTATCTTTTCATGTTAAACTCTCTTTTGTGATGTTGAAAATTGAATGTGTTCTTTTTGTTGATTATCAAAGCATGGTCTGCATATATCAGTATAATGATCCCTTCTCTATTATCCACATGCTAAACGAGGTTGGTGGGGGGTCACAGTTGGGATCATTGGAGCCCTCTTCAAGTAATTAAGCTTAAAGAGAATTCACAATTCCAAAATTCTATAGAATCTTGGATAAGCAATTAGGATTTTCAAAAGGTGTTGATGTCTAGGATTGGATTACTGTGTTGGATTCTAACTTAATAACCCCGCACTACTAGTTAGTATGTGTGGTTCTCCTAAAATGTATGTCCTAGGATTTATGACTCCGACCCGGCAAAAACCGGAGTTGTCCCGAAATAGTCCATATAGGCCTTCTCATTTTGAAAACTTACTTCCCTTCTCACCTCCCTTCTTCCCAAAACCCTGAAGTCTGCTTTCTTCAAGTATTATGTCTTCAAAAGATCCTATCAACAATCTAGTTTGCAAAATTGCAACTAGGCGATATTAGACATCTTATGCATTGTACATTTTATACATGTTGAGTGATATCAAGGAAGCACGGACACATTTTTAGATACGGGCACTGACACAGACACGGACTCGGGACACGAAAAATTTCTAAAATATGGGACACGGACACGGCATTGAATGAGGGCAAAATATTTTTTTAATATATACATATATGTAATGCATAAACTGAAATTGACTTTAAAATTTGTCCAGATCAATGTATCTATGTATGTATAATCTTATATGCATATAGATGTGTGTCTTCATGTGTGTAGTAGAAATAATATGAAGTAGAAAACTAAATGTGTGTTTTTTGTAAATGTAGTGTGTGTGTGTGTGTGTGTGTGTGTGTATATATATGAGTTTGTATTACTCATTTAACCAACTTATCAGGCTATAATTTGATTCATAATATCTGATTCAGCAGATTTGTTTGTACTTTTGATTTGATCTCAGCTGTATGTTACATTTTCTCATTAATAAGACATAAACATAGCTGTATATTCAACATTTGCACTCTAAAATAGTCTATTGCAGCAGCAGCTGCTGCAGTGATATGTCCAAGAAGTGTTTGGGCAGTGTCCAGCTGTGTTCGGGGTGCGGAAAAAGACCAAAATGAACTGGACACGTCCCAGCCGTGTCCAAAACGTTTTAGGCCGTGTCCGGGAAGTGTATGTGTCTAAAACGTGTCTGACACGGACACGGGGGCTGTCTAGAAGTGTCCGTGCTTCCTAGAGTGATATAGTTTATTTTTATAAAACAAAAAATATAGGTAAATACTAATGAATGTTAAGAAAGATAGATATTTGCTCATTATATTTGGTTCGGCCCAATCTTTAAAAAAGGATTGGGCCGAGTTTTTAATTACACTTAGGAGAACAAATAAGAATTATCAAGCAAGTTGATCTGGCTTATCCATGTCTTCAAACTCGAATTTGATTTCCTTCCACACTTCACAAGCAGCGGCAAGCTCAAGGCTCCATGGCGGGTTCACTTTGCCTATCTCTCAAGCCATAGGCCTTGCTCTATCAATCAATAGGCTCCCTGGTCCTTGTTTGTTTGATAAAGAAGGAAGTTTCAACTCCGTTGACCATAGGGGTTATGCTCTTGTCTTGTCCCTACGCACAGGAGCAGGAGCACCGGCTCTACGAAGTCCGAATTGAATCTTTTGGTCCCCCGTGCAAGGAGAATTGTTGGGCGGGAAGCGAGTCGAGTAAAAAAACAAATCCCGCAACGGATTGTTCATGTTACGACTATTCAATAAAGTTGTCAAATCGACATTACGTATAAGTCTGGCATGTGTATGTAATAAGTCCACACACATCCGCCACATAGAGGATATCATGCTTGCAATAGAGTACATTATTATGTATGAATTTAGAGGGATATTTTGATATTATACACAAATAGATAGCAGACTTGAAGTCCTATATTACAAATCGGCATTATGTATAAATCTGGCATGTGTATGCAATAAGTCCACACACATCCGCCACAGAGGATATCATGCTTGTTATTACGTATGAATTTAGAGGGATATTTTGATATCATACGCAAATAGATGGCAGACTTGAAGTCCTATTTAACAAATACTAATACAAACAAAAGCTCGTCTTGAAATCGCGCATACTAATGATGGAACCAAATTCTTTTGGGGCTGCATCTAACATTTATTTTCATGCTCCATCCCTATGCAAAACTGGATAAGAAGATTTTTCGTCCAACCTCATGTATGGTGAAACAGTAATCATATTGGATCTTTGTTAATAAAGAAAAACCTCAAATTACAAGCATGGTTATTACTGGATAAACAGTGAATATTATTATGATCAAATTCGTAACTATCTGATTGCCGGGTGTGATACATAACAATGCAAATGTGCAACTGAAAAAACTGACAACATATTATCATAAAGTGGACTGGATTAAGTAATAAAATTCAATTAACCTGCATCAAGAATCGGGGAAGCATGACTTTCAACAGCTGTTCTAGGACCTGCCTACCAGATGACTCTATAGCCTCAACAGGAATCAAACGAAATGCAAAGGGTATCTCAATGGTGACCTGAAAAGGTGATGAACGATTACTAGAGTTGTCTAATCGGCGTATACACAGCCACACTATCGATTATGACTCGCCTCAATTGTAGTGTCTGTGGTGAGTTGTTGCGTGGATGCGTTAGCTAGTTTAGAACTGCAAGATATCTTATTCTCCATAGAAGCTGCATTTCCCATATACCAAATAAATGTTAAATGATGCCTGAAAAATAATTATTCAATTGAGATTTAACTGACTAAAACTTTTCATGGTATGTAACTCACGATTCCATCAATAAAGTTAGTCTGCAAATGAAACCTATCGAAAACCCATAATTAACAGCAAAGGCAATATGCAGAGGCACAAGCATAAGGGCCTCGAACTATAGTACTACATACAAACTTTATCCAGATCAATGACTCAGCGACCAATATCTTAGGCTCTTAGCATTAAGACATTTCAAAATCATACTTCCAAAGATGACTACCTGGATTCACTGAGAGGACACAAATTTGCAAGTCAAACTGAATCCAAATATCAACAAAGATTAGTGCCACACTATAAGTCCACTTAAACGGTCTGACATCTTAGCAGAGTAGAAGAAATTTTATGTATCATGATTCCTCTACGAAGCAGATTAGAAAAACTATTCAGGTCCTACAAATTATCTAACAGGAAAGTTGCAATTCCTGATCAATGGAAAATAAAATATTAAGAATTGAGGGAGTTTCTTTTTAGGTCATCGGAATTAGATATGATGGAGCAGGAGGAAGGGGGAAATCCAGTCAAGCATGGATTCTGATAGTTTGAAAATAATCTGCTTGGTGCAAATTGGAAAAGAAACAACACAAGTGAGAGAAATAGTTGCAAACCCGATTTCAATATGGGGTTTGGATTTTGGAAAAAGATTTCTGTTTCTCCCTTTTGTCACTTATATATAAGAGGGAATGGAAAGGAGAACTTCATTTCTAGACAGCTGGTTGACTGCCACGGCCTTCAATTGCCTTGCCCTTTCTTGTTCCCGTCGCCTGCTTTTTCTCTACTATACCCCACGCCTTCTTCATTTCCACCAACCTCCAACAATATATAGAGAACAGTGATACTATGGACCTCTGAATGGACAACTTATAAAGCAGGGAAACAGTTGTTGTGAGGTCCTGATGGCTTGAGGTGCCTAATGACCTCGTTCGGAGGTGAATGTGGTCTTTACTACCATGGGTGGTATATAGCAAGGTGCCTTTATGTAGAAGGTATGTCTAATGTCAAAACCGTTGTGTTCTTCACAAATGGCACAAACCCATGTTTTAATGCATCCTTATGCCGCATAGTCCCCTGTATATTTCCCAATAAGCCATTCTGCTCTCTTATTCCCAAGAGAAGAAATTATTATGAATCGCTGAAAAGTAGTAGGATGAAATATCTGCTTGATATCCAGAAGGCCATGGATCTCTTTGGGAGGATGAGCTCTTACCCTGAAACCTAAATTTAACTCGTGTTCCAAAAGAACATTAAAGTTTGTAATTTTTTTTTGAAGTTACATTAAAGTTTGTAATTGTATTCAATGACGTGGAAATTATCTAAACTACTAAATCTTTTGAACCAATTGAAGCCAATAAAGCTTTCTACAGAGTCCTAAGTTTTTTCTTTTCTTGTTAACATTACCAGCTATTTTGGTTATGAGCTCAGGCCCATATAGTTAATCTCTCTTATTTCTCTCCTCATATAAGTGATGATCCAGTTACCACTTAGGTATCCATGTAACTGCATAGATCCTAACAAGTGTGTTATGTAATCTATGAATTAGAATAGGCTTATATTGGAATTTATTAAGAAGTACAATATGCCTCTCCTTATATAGTGTGGAAGTGTGGCTATTCAACTCAAAAGCAATTGGCGATTAGTGAAGGGACCACACACCTTATAAGCCCAAGGATAACCCCCAAAATCAGCGGTATGGGTTTATTCTCAACATCCCCCTCACGTGTGGCCACTTCTTTATGTCATTGTGCGTGTTTTTTTATAGTGTGTGGACTTTCCTCACACTTGTTTTGTAATGCCCTCTAATACCATGTAGAAGTGTGGGTATTCAACTCAAAATTAATTAGCGATGAGTGATGGCACCACACACCTTATAAGCCCATTGATAACCCCCAAACTCAGCGATGTGGGTTTATTGCTAACATAGTTCATGGAGAGACACAAAGAAAGAGATAAACCAGCAATATGGGAATAAAAGGAAAAACATAACAATAAATGATAAAGAAGATGTTAACACTCCCTCTACGACCTACTTGTGTCATTGTGTGTTGACTTTCTGCTTATTCGTGTTCTATATGCACATCAACGATTACATGCGACCCAACACCCTTCAGGTTGTGATGTCTGCTATGTAATGGAAATTATATGAAAAGAGATGATAATGAAGGTTCTTTTAATGACTTATACATGTATATGATAGAGCTTCACGTTTTATTGCTACTGTGCATCTTGTAGACTTATACATGCGCAATGGATTATTTATTCCAACTACTTCATTTCTGCTACTATTTGTATGTGCTACATATTCTGCATGTCGACTCTAGTTCTTCTTGTTCCAACACTCTCTGGTCTACTTGATGACGTCAGTGATTGAGATGAAGACACTTGTATTGTGCCTCTGTGCTACTACAGATGCTACTTCACTATATTCAAGAAGCTCGCCTACTACATGCCCTTTTGTACTTGTTGTGGGTTATTGGCATGAGGAGTGTTTGGGTATTAAGAGTGCTTGGTCGTAATATTAAAGGGGAGTAACGTTCTTGTATGGTATTATCTTTTAATTTTTGGTTTGTTGTTTTAAGCTATATGTTTTCAAGCTGATTTGGGATTCTCTCGACCTCTATCTTGAGGGCAAGTGTTAGACAGTATGAGTATTCATTAGTTTAGTTAATGACGGGCTATTTGTAATATGAACCCAAGTCTATTTTGTCCCATTAGGGTTTTGCTCGAGTCCGTAATGCTTCCATCTTCTATATATAGGGAAGGAATCAACCCATCTAATAACAACACACACAAGGGAAATTTTCCCCTTAATCTCATTTTTCGACATTATTTGAAGATGAAAGAGGTAGTTTTGATTTATAATGGTCGTCTAGTTCCAGCTAAAAAAAGAGCTCATTTTGATAAATAGATACCTTGCACCGAAGCATCTCAAAATTAATCGCATAAAAGCTACTCCAAATGACAATTTGTGTACATGTTAAACAGAAAAGGTACTTCCATGAGCTCTCAATTAATCAAGATATTATTCAGAAGATCAAAATCCTAAGGTTGGGTTTTGTAGTTATTGATATAAAATAGAAACAAATGAGTCCTAATTGTACTTTGCTAGAATTGGTTCTAGCCTAATCTGAGTGAGGCCTATATCTAAAGGTACAAAAAGTTCCTACACCCACTCTCATAATAGTGAATGCCTTTATGCAACCCAACCATTTAGATGTGAAGGACATTGCTTAGATTAAATGTACTCAAATATCAACTAAATGTCGTGTATGTAAGATAGCAACGGGAACATTTAAATGCTAGATTCCATTTGTAACGATGCCATTGATTTACATATAGCTCTCTTGGGATGGGCATACCAAACAATTAGGACTATAATGAATTTTGAAACACAAGCCTTGCACGATGAACTTCTTATTCATAAGGTTATAGACCACAATCAAGGATTCGTAATTGTTGATATTGATATAATGGGGAAAGTACCATGTGTATGTTATTGATAGAAGGACAGCCCATCTCCTATAAATAGGATAGGAGGCAAGTACAAGGAAGCAGGAAACCCTAGTGGGCCAAGACACAATTCGGTCAATATTACAAATAGAGTCGATTCAATTAACTAATAAATACCTAGACTCTCTAAGACTCCCCCTTAAGCTGGAGTTTGGAATGGTCCCAAGTCAACTTGCAAATAGAGAGATAGACTAAACAATAAAGAACCATAAACAAAGATAAGGCAAGACCATACAAGAACATTTCTCTCCCTCAGTATTGCAATAAAGCACTTAAAATTCAAATAATCCCCGTCAAGTAGATAATCTAAGGCATGTATGCAGGATCTTCTCCTGGCATTTGGAGCAGTAGTGAACAGCATGATGTAGACGTCAGGGTCTTCATCACAGTTGCTAGAGTCACGGTCCAAAGAGTGTTGGATCATAGTCCCCAGAGAGTGATGGGTCACAGCAGCAATAGTCGACATGCAGATAAAGCACAGATGGGTCAACGTGCAAACACAACATGGTCAAGCCAGAGAGTGTTGGAACACAGTAGTGTAAGAGTGCTTGATCACAGTAGTAGAAAAGTAGAGACAACATAGCCGAATAGAAGACCATCTACGCAAATCAGTAGGCAACAGAATATCATTCTAGGCAACGGAAACATCATTCCAGATACCAAGCTCTCAAAGAAGCATATAGCAGTAGATGCAGCACCACATAGAAGCAAAAATAGCATGAAGATCCATTTAGATAGCAATAGAAATAAAGTCTTCCTTTTTTCATCTCCTCTCCTCCATCACGCAAATCACGAAAAGAATCAAGAGAGTGTTAGAGTGCAAAGGCGCAAACAATGGTAGAGGTAAGGATATGTAGACAAATATATGGAGGATTGGAACCCATAACATATGTTAATACCCAATGAGGGATCCAGATAAAAAAAATGAATATCGATATGCGTGCGGTCCGAAAAGACACATTTGTTCGGCCCTTAGACCAATAAATGTAGGTGTGGTGTGGGGGCCAAATCCCTGCAGTGTGGACTAGATCAAAAATCAAATCTGATTAAGGATTCAATTCGGCATAATATATATAGAGGGGGCAAAAAACATAAAGGGAATAAAATTATGAAAGTAGGGTTGGTAGTAGCAAAGAGCGGTGGGGAATGGTGGGTAACCGTGATGGAGCCAGAAGGGAGTGGCAGGTTACGATGCACAGCAAAGAGTGAGTAATGACAAGCTATGGCGCATCAGCCGCAAGGGGCACAACAATAACAAAGATGTGATAGTGGAAGAGCCGCTACGGCATGGATGGCAGGCCTCTTGAACGGTGGTGGCAGGCTTGTGATGCGGGCAGTAGCAGAGTGGCCAAAGGGAGGCAATAGTAGTGGAGATGCCTTAGGTGGAATGGTGACCTCCAAGGAGGTTGTAGGTAGCCACGGTAGCGGCAAGAGAAGCAGTGACGGTTCCAAGTAAGGGAACTTAAAGGCGACAACGCGGAGGAAGCATAGCAAAGGGGATAGGGCAGCAGCATCAGGGGCAACAACGGCGATTGAAGTAGTTGTCACTGCATCTTTGGGGCGGAGATGAGCAACAAAGCACTGACGGTTGTAGGTAGCCAAGCGGGGGAAAGAAAACAATGACAGCTGCAAGTAGGGGAACTTGGAGGCGGCAGCACGGAGGCAGCAAGGCAGTAGAAAAGGGGATAGGGCAGTGGCATTGCGGGGGCAACGACAGCGATTGAAGCAATACTCATTGCATCTCCGGGACAGAGATAAGCAACAAAGCAGCCGCACAGCAGTGGCTAGGAGGCATGGCGGCGGAGGGGGCTTAGAGGAGGCAGTAGCAGTGGAGACGGTAGTAGTGGCTCGGGGAGGAGAAGACGTAGGCAGCAGTAGGCAGATGACTATTGAAGGTCAAGTTGTTTGGCCAGCAACCAAGCTAAATAGAGATGGCAACCGCATGCAAGAGGAGGCCTCTCTCCTTCTCTCCTCTCTATGGTTTCCAAGAGCATCAGGCTCTGATACCAGTTTTATAACGATACAATTGGGAAAATCTCATGTCTATGTTATTGATCAAAGGGCAGCCCCTCTCATTTAAATAGGATAGGAGGCAAAAACAAGGAAGTAGGAAACTCTAATGGGCTGAGATACAATTGGGCCCATATCGTAGATAGACTCAACTTAATTAACTAAATACTTAGTTAGACTCTCTAACAGTACCAATGCCAAATAGAGACTAGGTGTAGGAAATTTCCTACATCTAGTTACATAAAGTCTCCCTCTCCCATATATATATATGTGTGTGTGTGTGTGTGTGTGTGTGTGTGTGTGTGTGTGCGCGCGCGCGCAAATATATGCACACATACACGCAACTATGAAACACAGACACTCATATACCACTGAAGCCATATCAAGCACTTTTCAAACACAGACATGATCCAGACATGGCTCAAAATTAATTCTAGCCTAGTCAAGTGACTTTTTTGGCAATGTAGACATACCTGAACACGTACCCTAGACACAGCACAGATGAGCTGGCCTAGTTGGCAGAAACTAAGGTCATTTCCCCTAATTTAGCTCCTTGTACGCCATTGTGCTATTCCCACACTGATTTAGTTTCTCTTACAGCTCATCCTCATACTAGGAAAATAGTAGGGAATTACATATCCAACTGACAACCCTTCCAAGGCAACGACAGTTTCCACATCCACGGCCGATCTCAATATCTCACTATAGCGATAACCATCAACAGCCACCCCAATCGAATTTGTTGCATTATCAACTACTATCAGCGGGGATGTCCATTATGATGTTTGTCACCGGATGATTGTTGGATGGTTGAAATGGAGGAGTGCAACTGGAGTATTCTGTGATAGGAAGATCCCTCTCAGGTTGAAAAGTAGGTTTCATGGAACAGCTATACGACCAGCCATGCTCTATGGGAGTGAATGTTGGGCGGTGAATAAACAAGGTCTCAACAAGATGAACGTGGCTGAAATGTGTATGCTGAGATGGATGTGTGGGAAGAAAAGAAAATATCACTTGAGAAATGACTATATCAGGAATTAAATGGGGGTGGCGAGCATAGAGGACAAGTTGCGCGACGGCCGACTCAGATGGTACAGATATGTGCAACGCAGACCAACTAGCGCGCCTATACGAAGAAATGTTATTGAGCCAAACACTATAAATAGAAGAAGAGGAAGGCCTAAATTAACATGGGATGAGCTTATAAAGAGAGATTTTGAATCTCTACATCTCAACCAGAATATGGCCCATGATAGAGTTGAATGGAAACGAAGGATCCATGTAGCCGACCCCAACATAGTTGGGACTGAGGCTTAGATGATGATGATGATGATGATGATGATGATGATCAACTACTATCAGCGACTGCCCTTCCTACTACAAGTAACTATTGCTACGCATTATATTGTTATTGAACACCATAAGAGTATTGTCATTGTGGGGGTGACCAGGGAACCTTCCATAGGTCTATTGGTCCTTCTTGTGTAGCCTATTGTAATTCCCAAGAATATATACTCAGGTGCATATAACTATATAACTTATGTGAAGTAACTTTGTATTTGACATATATGCCATTGTATGCAACATAATCAAGTTGCAGTTTAATTTGATGTATGATACTTCACTTAGAATCGTTTCAAAAATCATCTCATTTGCTGACTTTAATTAATGAGTTCTTGATGTGACATTTTGATAGTTGGTACATATGCTAGCCTCACTCCCTCCCTTCCTCGATATATATACAAGGATCCATATCATGAAATAGTGACATACTAAGATTCATACTAAATTGGATGGAGTGGATATACAAGATGTGAAAAGTTTTGCTAATTTGGCTTTTATTAAAATAAAGATAAAGATACAACATGTGAAATGACGCATATCATGAACCACACGTAGTAGTGCAGCTCGAATAGTTTGTGACCAAGAAAATCCTCTATGATTGAGAAATGATTTATATAGAAATGCTATATGCAGCCATGGTGTATGAGAATGAACGTTAGACAGCAACGAAGTAAGGTGTCAACAAGATAAATGTGGTCAAAAAGTGAATATTGAGATGGATGTGTGGAGAAACAAAGAAACATTGCTTTAAAAGTAATTGTATAAGGACTTAAATGAGGGTGGCGAGTATTAAGAACAAGCTATGTGTGGCCTCAGATGTTGTGACAAGTACAAAGCAGACTGAGATATGCACCAACCGAAAGTTTATGGAGCAACCATAGTCAAAAAAAGGAAGCAGCAGGGTTGTATTAACTTGGGAACAGTTTGTAAGAAGAGATTTACAATCTTTACATCTCAATGAGAATGCGATCTATAACAAAGCTTATCGAAAAAGGAGGATTCACATTGTCGACCCCAACATGGTCGGGAATGAGGCTTAAATGATGATTAAGAAGAAATCGTGATTATTATAATTGTATCCGATTGGTAGAAGTGTATCAGCGCCTCCAAAAGAAAACTGCACCTTTCTTGGTATCGAGATCCCTTGCTCAATGCAAGGATGGTAAAAGAACGTGTGTGAGAAGGGTAAGAACTCTTGCTCAATGTCAAAGGCTCAAAAACATTGATCGTGGATTTCCTTATTGGAAGGAATCAAGGGAACTTCTTACTTAGCCTACTCCCTGCATTGAGGAATCCAAACCACTACTTACGGAATTTGAAGTGCTAGATTTAAAAGGATTCTCCCTACTATTGCATAAATTGAAATCCAGTTTACTAATAATCTTCAAAGGAGGTTGACTGACTGTAGTAACAGTCAGGGTGTTTTGTGTTTATGTGCTGCTTAGCCAAAGCATCTGAAGCAGAATTTTGGAGTTGATTGGTCCAGTTGAGTAACTTGAGTTCAACCGACCATTGTCTTCTCAAGAACTGGGTGGCCTTTCTTGCCCATGCTGTCAAGGATGGTATATGTTGTCTTCTTCCTGCTTCATGGCCTCCACTACAGCTTTACTGTCCGACGTTATCACAATACATCTCCAACTCCTCTCCCAGGCCACATCTCCACTACCAAATTGATAGTGCATAGCTCTTCTTCTTGGACTTAGTCAACAGCCCTGCTCCTCACCCAGCCACCTAACTACCTGCCTCAGTGGTCTATTTCAATCACTGCCAAAGCCACCTTGTTCCTTTTCCATGCTACATCACAGTGAAGCTTAATATAGCCTGCCATTGGAGGACTCAAGGTCATGGCCCGCCCCTGGCTTGTGGAATGAAGAGAGCATCACAGTGAAGCTTAATATAGCCTGCCATTGGAGGACTCAAGGTCATGGCCCGTCCCTGGCTTGTGGAATGCAGCGTCTTCCTTGGATAATGCAACCTCAATCGGCCGCATCTGACATCGAATCAAGTTACACTGGCATTTAGTATTTTAACGGCCACTTCTCAAAGATCTCCTTGTTCCTGCCTTGCCAGAAGCTAACAAAGAACAAAAGCTGATAAGCTGCTACTGCCTTAAGATTCATCTTCATGGATTCTTCTTTATTAGCAGTAAAGAAACCCAGTAGATATGCGTCTACTCCCATCAATTGCCAAACCGACTTGGCTCCTTGGCACAGTCCTCCGACTCCCCTGTACAGGAATCACATTTATAAAATCGCTGATTGCTTGCTTATAATTGGGCAAAAACATGCTTAGTAGCAGAAGCCAACCTAGATAGGGCCCCATATGGGAATAAGAGATAAATCCTGTGTCAAATGATAATGTTGACGACAAACAGGTGGAGCTGACCTATCTGGCCAAAGGAGTTTATTGGTGGGGGTGCTGTCCAAATGAAATTCTAGATGAAAAAGGGATTACTGGGTGATATCCAAATGAAATCAATGGAACACTAAAAGGTCCAAGTCAAAATTGTGATTCTGATTGATTATAACGGGCCGCTGTGATTGATTATCGCATCTCTGAATGACTATAAATGCAGACAAACTTATCGATAGTTTCTAATGATTCAGATAGTGTACATGAAATCCCTTCTTATTTAAGATTGCTGATCAATATCATAATAAAGAAAGTTAAGATGGTAAAATATAGGATAAGTTCAAACCGTCCAAAATAGGACAGACAAGCAAAAGGAGAGGCGAGGAAAGGTCTTTCCCAGAGTAAGATCTTTCTAGAGACTGATCTCGTCACAGCAATAAAGGAAGTACCCAAGCTGAACACATCAGAGGCACTTGGTGGGCATACAATCCAGCAATGCTAACTTAGTTGAGAAGATAAAATCATGAAGAAACGCCTAGTGGCAACTAAACAAGAAACGAGATGAAGTACCTGAGAATTTCTCATTCTGTGCGACCACCAAAGGCGACCCTTCCAACTGCACAGACCCAAAGCACAACGAAGAAACAAAAGGAGATAAGCAGAAGAAATAAAAGCCGAGAATTAGCAGTAGACACAGCATGAGACATGCGGCTACCGAAAACGTGCGAGCCGCACTGGAAACTGCAGACGAAGACGATAGAATCGACTGAAAAGGAGAAAGCAGTGACCTTGCAGGACAGAAGCCGGATACAGCAGCCATACGGCTCCTCCTCAACCCTGACGAGCAGCACAGGGCACACCTCAAAGTTGAAGAACTTGAGCCGGTAGACATAGCAGCGGAAGGTGTTCTCGTCGACCCGCTCAATCCTCTCGGCATCCAGAACGGAGTATTGGCTCGCCGGAAGCTTCATGTACTCCACTGAAACCCGCAATACACACAGAAAGGGAGGAAGCTCAAATCATTACTAGTTCGCGGTACAAGGAAGTAACGGAGGCGAAATTTCAAAAAACAAGGAACAGAAACGAGGCTGTGCCACGGATCTGGTGCTCACGTAAGGGGCGCTCGAGCTGCTGCACGGTGGAGGATTCTGTCCGCTTTGCCACAAAACGGGCCTTTGGGGCTGAAGAGACGGCGTTCGTCGAAGAAGAAGAAGAAGAAGAAGAGGAGGATGATGAAGAGGGTGAGCTGGAGGAGGAAGCTCGGAAGCGAGGGAGTGAAACGGCCACCGTGCGCTTGTGAACGCCGTGAGGAAACTGGAGGGACGTAAAGGCCGGACGAGAGGCGGCAGAGTGCAGAGCCATTGGGATGTACCGAAGCCTCAGGCAGTCAGGCTCGATGAGCCAACTCTACGGCGCTGAGGCGAAGCCAGGCGAGAGGGAGGCCGATGACGCTCCGGAATCCAGATGGACCAGATCAGATATAATAAGCGCAACAGTTCGGATCGCTTAATATTCGGTAACCAAACCAAGGCTTTTACCACAATAGGACACAATCCAGGAAAGTGATCGCTCCCTAACTTCGACGCCGCAGAGATCTACACCGCTGCAAGCGGGGCCACGTTAGCAAGTCGGTCACGGCCAACATTAGCGAGTAGATACAATATAAGACTTCGCTAATATATTAATTAAATCATTCTTAAAGTTGGTTTGTGACACAATAAACACTACAGATCCATACGGAGATCGAGGCTCGAGAACGTCTTCAAGGAACCGACATATCTAAATTTCAGCAAGAATTGAAACAGCAGGGACACACCAACAGAAATCTCCAGATCTCAATTCCAATTCCTAAGAAATCCAAATTGGGGAGCCGAAAGCATAGTTCTATTGATTCTTTGAGGACAATTACATCGACCATGCTGTTTTTATCCAGAGAGAGATTCTCTGCAACCTCTAATTACATGAACAACAACCCTAACCCTAATCCTATCAACCCTGATGAACATCCATCATAACGAGGGAAAGCACAACCATCGGATCGTCGCTAAAAGGAAACGGACAGACGACGACCGCCTCATCCGATCCGATCTCGTCGACCGACCTAAGAGCTGGTAAACTTGGTGACGGCCTTCGTGCCCTCAGAGACGGCGTGCTTGGCGAGCTCTCCAGGGAGGACGAGCCTGACGGCGGTCTGGATCTCTCGGGAGGTGATCGTCGGCTTCTTGTTGTACCTCGCGAGCTTGGCGGACTCCTGTGCGAGCTTCTCGAAGATATCGTTTATGAAGCTGTTCATGATCCCCATCGCCTTGCTGGAGATTCCGATGTCAGGGTGGACCTGCTTCAGGACCTTGAAGATGTAGATCTTGTACGTCTCCACGCTCTTGGCCTTCTTCTTCTTCTTCTTGTCACCGGCTTCCTTGGGCAGCCTCTTCTCGGCCTTGGGCTTCTTCTCAGCCGGGGCCTTCTCGGCGGGCTTCTTCTCCTCCGGCTTCTCGGCGGCGGGCTTCTTCTCGGCAGGCTTCTTCTCCGCCTTCGGGGCCATCGCGATCAGGAGAGGAGAGGAACGTGTCGAAAGGGGAAAGTTGAGGTGGGAGATGCGAGTCGCACGCTTGTGTTGCTTACGGATGGATTGTGTGATGGTGGAAAGAAATGGGCTCCGATTCTTTATATATAGCTTGTTCGGAGCGATTTTATTGGCTGGAGGGGTTTGCCGCGGATCAATGACGCCAGCCGTTGATTTACTTTCTTGCCCATCGGGTAGTGGGTATTCGAGGCAGCGGCCCCTCGTTCGCGCTGGGATATTTGGCGCCTGTGACGATGTGCGTGGATTTGAGGTCTTCCAATGAAATTTAAACCCGAAATTCTAATTCCCTGCAGAGTGTAACAGTAATGCTTGAAGATTATGACTCCGCGCTTACCATGTCACTTCACTTGTTTTCTCCTCCACGTTTTAAAAAAAATTGAAAGCTCATGCACGTTTTAATTAATTCTCCACGCAAAATCCCTTTTCTAGGAGTGTTAAACCTCGGAAAAGAACACTCAGACTTATAAACATGTCGAATTGAGTCTCATGGAGAGAATGTTGGTTGAGTTGCTTAAGCATTATAATTGAAATAGATAACCATTCATAAAAGGTGAACATGGTAAAAAATGTGTTGAAAGCATTGAAATCTTCATTTTTTTTAAAGCCACATTTGAGTTGTATTCATTAGCATGTGTCACAAGGGATTCGTTGTTTACCTTAAGGATATTCAAAATGATTGAGTTGTCTTAGTGAGATACACTTTTGGCTCAGTTCCCGATGAAACTTATATTGAGGCAGCAAATTCAACAATTGTAAATGGTATACCCAAAAATGTAGATGATCATGAGAGCACTTGTAGATGGAAAGTGGGAAGGTTGCCACTTTGTTGATGACGGGCTTATCTATTTTATTATGGGTAAAGAATGTATTCTTAAGGGGGATGAGTTGGGGAAAATAGTGCTTGATGAAGCACATTTTTAGGTATATTATATTATTCACCTTGTTAGTACTAAGATGTATAAGAATATAATAGAGTTTACAAGAGTCATGTATGAAGAAGATGTTATTGAGTATGTTTGCATATGTGGTATTTGCTAACAAGTAGTGGTTAAGCTCCAAGCCCATGTTTGAGAACGGGTTGGGATTAAAAAGGGGTTTAGTAGGGGTTAGTCTGGATACAATTTGGTTTTAGTTTGGTTTTATTTGGCACCTCATTTCGGGATGTTTGGAAACCATGTCTAGTTTTGGTATGATTGTCAGTGTTGGGTTGATAAGATGGTAATCCATACTAGGATTTCATAATCATGCTCGGGCATGAACTGACTTGGTCTAGATAATGGGATTACAGAATCCAAAATGGACCCCGCTAGTCCAAGTTTTACCAGACAACATGGGATTGAATCTAAGATCTCATTATCTTGATTTAGTCCTATGTGGCATAAAAAGACAAATACTATTCTAGTTCAGTCCAACTTAAATCCACATCCAAAGGGAGCCAAAGTCATTTAGTATTGTCGTGACTGTGATGATCCGACAACAAATCAGACTGTCACTGTGTAATTAATTGCGGAATTAACCAATAACAACAGAATAACAAAAAATCACTAAAATTAAAACCTTTTGCAAAGAGATCCAATTCCTGGAAACTCTTATAAAGAGAACCAAAGTACTGCATACATTATAGTTCACATTATACATACCATGTACCATCTCTTCTCGAGGAATATTTACAACAGTTGCTTTGCCAAAACTATACATAAGCAACATAAAACCTCGAGGCATTCAAGCCAAAATCTCACATCGATCATGAAAACACTGAGTACTGACTCCAAGGACCTGAGAGTACAGAGACGACACATAGGACTCATATCTATAAGAAATGACAGTTAGTATCTCCACCTGAGATGTTACTGTTGTCCCTGATGCTACTGTCCTTCCCCTGCTGTATGGTCCCTACTTCCTCGTCCGCGTCCACCTAAAAATGTTGGTGACCAACGGGGTGAGACCCATGTCCCAGTAAGAGATATAACTCTCCGCCAAAAATATTATCATTGCAGATAAACAGTAATAAACTGAGCATAGGATTCTTTTATATTGGTAAGTAGAATTTAATCATTGTTTAAGCAGAATAGAGCAATATCATCTTTTAAAGCATTACATCTATATATGATAAAGCAGTAAATCATCTATTTAATAAGGAATATGAAGAACATGTATAGAATTTATCCATTTTAGGATACATTAAGCAATGTAACATCAACCAATGATTTTCGTATTTCATCCTTAAGCAAATACGCTACACGGTTGATTACATTTTACAATCACACTTATGCCCTGAGGAGATGAGGTATACCGCTCATACTCCAACCGACCACGACGGCGTAAAGCATCAGTTCCATACTTAGGTCAATGGAAGAGCCGGACTCCATGACCTCATCCGTCTCGGTCAGTGCGAGACCACATGCAGGACATCTCGTGTCTCTGCTAAATAGCTTTCTAGGGTATACTGGCAACTTCGCTATAGAGCTACAATGGTGGCTGCATTCTCTTCGCAATTGAGAGATTTCATGTTTATCTCACATCGATCTGGCATTAAACATCATCGGGAGATTCGTGATACATCCATCCTAGCACATATAATCAAGGATTGAGAGATCTCGTGTTTATCTCACGTCAACCCCACATTAGGGCGTAAGGATATTCACGCCCATTACCCCCACATATTCAAAAATATGCCCTCCATGTGATTTCGTGGGAAAACATGTTTCACCATCACCAGCTACTGACGATGATGGATCTATGGCCAGGGCTCTACATGATAAGATTTCACTTGATTAATTAAGTGCATTACCATATTCTTTTAGTATCAGTCAAGTTTTCAAGCATGTATTATTATGACAAATGCTATAAAGAAAAGTGTAATACATCTATCAAGTACTTTTCAAAACTTTATAAAACATTGGGATCTCAATCCCTTATCTCATTACTGGGAATTCTCATCCCTCAACAATATCATCATCATGTTTACTGGATCTGGGTATTCAAACCCTTAGTTCATCCCTGAACATTTTTATCACTTATCAGGTAACTATTACCTCCAGGTCATCTGACCAAGGTATACATGACACTTCTCACATAGTTTACAAGGCACATTAAACAATATAGCTCATACCTGGCTATGCTCATCAACTCCTGATACCTGCATGGTTAGTATACTTGATAACAACCATATCAATTACATATCTACACTATGCAATACAAGGGTAACACCACTATTCCCTCATTAGGGTTAGGGTTTCCCATTCTTTATCAATTAGGGTTTCTCATATCATTACCCAAAATTAGGGTTAGGGTTTCCCATTTTTTATCAATTAGGGTTTCATGATCACATTATCAAAGATCAAACCCTAATTCATACTCTACACTTATTAAAAGTATCAATGTATGCACATTACATGTTTATTACACAAGTATGAGTTTCTCTCTCATCCTCTCTAGGATGTTGATTACGCCATACTTTATTAAGTTGGCTCAACCTTTCACTAAAGTACATGCACCTATGCTTATCATAGTGTAGAGTTTATTACTTTCATAAGCATCAAATGACAATCACTCTAAGTATACTATTCACTTAAGTACTTTAGAGGTACTTCCATTGTAATCAACCTTGAGATACTTTACAAACACTCATAGGGTTATTTGATATTACATGGTTTTAAGACTATTTGGTCTCTAAACAGTTTGAGATTATTTAATCTTCAAACGATCTTGAAAACCCCTTTAACCTTCAAACGGTCTTGAGACCTTTTTGACCTTCAAACGGTCTTGAAACCCCTTTGACCTTCAAATGGTCTTGAGACCTCTTTGACCTTCAAACGATCTTGAGACTCCTTTGACCTTCAAATGGTCTTGAGACTCCTTTGACCTTCAAACGGTCTTGAGATCCTTTAATCTTCAAACAGTTTGGAATCTCTAAACGGTTTGAAACTGTTTGACCTAGATTAGGTTGAAACCGTTTGCACTCTAAACAGTTTGAAACTGTTTGACCTAGATTAGGTTGAAACCGTTTGCACTCTAAATGGTTTGAAACCATTTGACTTGAAACCGTTTGCACTCTAAATGGTTTGAAACTATTTGACCTAGATTAGGTTGAAACCATTTGCACTCTAAACGGTTTGAAACTGTTTGACCTAGATCAGGTTGAAACTATAACATCCCTGACCTGGGTTATAACCTAACCCTAGAAGTTTTGCCTAAACATGTAATTATATACTTGTGAATACTCCCTGGCATGTAATTAAGTTCCTCAGGAAGATATACTTTCAATTTTTGCTCCTCTATAAACAAAGTTGTAGCATTGTTTTGTAATGCAGGGACCTATGTGCAAATTACCCAGTTAAAGGGGTTAACTTGCAATGTTCACAGTTTAAGATGTTCCTTTGATAATAAGACATCATATGAGTGAATATGATGAGGTATGATGGATTTCCCAAGCTTGGGCATCAAGATGCAGCTTGTGGAATGATCCTTGTGCTTAAAAACCCTAATTTAGAGTAAAGTGCAATTTACCCAAATTGAGGGGTGCAACTTGTAAAATACACCATCTAGAACATCTTTTATGACTCTTGTCATCATTTAGAGTAGAAATGGTGAAAGGGACACATCAATGAATAATCAGATAAGAAAGATGATCCTTGTGGTAAAAATCACCTAATATGGGTATGGAGACCTTTCATGTATGTACCCTAGTTGTAGATTGGCTTTCTTCACCCTTAGATCTTGATATTTCATGAGCTTTGCATAAGTTTAGATGATTTAGGACGTGCCCTTGAATAAGGAGGGACTTGGATGAGAATTTCAAGTTCTAGAGGTCCTGATGGTGTAAAATAGCCTAAAGTATATAAGCTAGAATCCTTGCAAACCAAACCAAACCAAACCAAACGTATCACTTCTTCTCTTCATTTCTCTTCTTTCTCAAAATGGCTAAGGCAAAGCTCTGGAGGTCAGGGAGACGACCAAGTAGTTCCAAGGTGAGTAGGAACCATCTTCTAGCTCGAATTCATGGAGGAATTCTTCTTAAAAGGTTGGTTCTATGGTTAACTCACTTAGGTTCTTTGTTCTAGCCGACCATCTCCATCTTTTCCTTGGAGAATCACCTCTGGCCGAGTTGTGGAGCTCAAGACACCATTAGAGGCTTGAATCTTGGAAGCTTGGAGCTCTAGGAACAACGTTCTAAGGCAGGTTTTATAATTCTAAACTCTTTGCTTTATATGCATGCTTTTGTTCTTGCAATTTCAAGTTTTAGTTCTTCTTCTACCTCCCTTCTTCCTTGCACTTTTGCAAGCAAAATGGTGGAATAACCGACCTTGACAGAGGTTGAAGATGATGGGCGTGGATTCCTAGGTTACTTTACCAAACGACCTTGGACCCTTTTGGTCCAAACGGTTGCAAACCGTTTAAGGTCAAACGGTTTCAAACCGTTTGATCTCAAACGACCTTGCAAGACCGTTTGGATTGAAACGGTCTCAAGACCGTTTGATAGGGTTGACCAAGGGACGACCGTTTGAGGGTCTGTTGTTAATATATTGAGTTTCATTCCTGCAAAGAATCAAAGTTTAATTCTTAACCAATTGAGAGTTGAAGGTACTTCAACATCCTAACCCTAATCGGGTTGAAATTGTTGTTTTTAAGTATAGATCTTGTTGAGTTTTGGGTTGAAGGACCCAAACGGTCTCAATACCATTTGGGGATTCATCCAAACGGTCTTAAGACCGTTTGGTGACAACCCAAGACCATTTTAAGGTCTAGGGTTGAGCTAATTTGATGGATTGAGGGTCCAATTGCAATAAGTTGATGAATTGATAAAATTGCTGATTTTAGACCTAATTAGGGTTCAACCCTTATCCAACCGACTTGGTTTTTGGTCAAACTTTGGGCAAACGGTCTCAAGACCGTTTGGTCCAAGTTTGAGCCCAATTGGAGGTCAATTGATAGGTTCAACCTTGATTTGATTCACCTTGTTGAACATTGATGATTATCCGATTGAAACCCTAATTGAGATGGACTTAACCCTAATTGACTTTCAATTGAGGGTTAATTTGGTGTCCAATTGATTGAGTCTCATCCTAATTGACTCAATTTATAAGTGGATAACATGGCTTTGACCAATTGAGGACTTCAACATACATCACCATAATCGATTGTAACTTTTGAACCATGTTGGAGGTCCAAACGGTCTCAAGACCGTTTGGGCTCAAACGATCTCAAGGTCGTTTGGACCAATCGATCTCAAGACAATTTGATCAAACAGTTTCAAACCGCATAAGCCCAAACGGTTTGGAAGTCAAACTTTCCAAACGGTCAACGCACCCAAATGGTTTGGGCAAATGACCTTGAGGTCATGCGGTCTTGGAGTCAAACTTAGCAAACGGTCAATGCACCCAAACGGTTTCAAACCGTTTGGTGGTTGAAGGTTGAAACCGTTTGGAGGTTTTCAATGTTGTTTATACTTAATCACTTGAAGATGTAATTGGTTCAATAATGGTTTGATCTAAACCCTAATGGTAACCTAGGACATTAAGGGACTAAGTAACTAATGAATTGACCCATGATGGTGATCAATAGGGTAATTTACCAAAATACCCTTGAGGGGTTCAATTGAGTAATACCTTGTTCTAATCAAACCCTAATCACTTGATAGTGATGTTTTGGCTTATGCTAGTCAATGAGGACTTAGCCCAACCTAATCTAGAGTGGTGTAATCACCATCTATTAGTAAGAGGAGAGAGAAAGTATCATAAGAGAGAAAGTACCCTTTTATGGTGGAAACTCAAGTAAAGTACCTTCAATACACATGAATGTGCATGATTAGGGTATGATCCACCTGTGAGAGATCATGGAAACCCTAATTATGATAATTAATGAATCTTAATCTTATCTGAGGGCTTTAAATGAAGATGTTTCTCATACATGATGATGTTATGAGTTCAATTCACCATGAGGTGAATAGTAAACCCTAATTCAGGGTGATGACATGTAATGTGAATAGTAAACCCTAATTGATGAAAATTGGGGAACTTGACTCTTCTAAGAGCTTGAAAGTATAACTTCTAGAATGAATTATTTACTTTTATCAGTTAAATTAACCATGCAGGTTGTCATGAGATGATGATCATATCCAGGTATGGATTATGATACTATATTCATTGAAAGCATGCCTTAGCTTTATGAATAGTAAAATATCCTGATGCCTTGTTAGTGGCATCTAATGAAATTTATGGGCTGTGAGAGCCATGAGTATCATCAAGGTCATGCTTAACAAATGACTTGTGATGTGATGATTGAGATATGATAATTGATGTGAGTTAGGCTTGTTACATTTAGTATTCTGTTTTCATAGCTACCATGCTAATGATTAAATGTTTGAGAACATGTATGATATTAAAAGAATACTGAAATGTACCTAACTAATCAAGTATAATCATACCATGCAAAGCCCTGATCATAGATCCATCATTGTCAGAAAGCAATATGATGGTGAAACAAGTTTTCCCAAGGGAACTCCTGGATCGCATACTTTTGAGTATGTGGGGGAATATGGATGTGTAAATCCTTACATCCTATTGTAGGAATTGATGTAGATGTTTCTTAATCCATCAACCCTTCACTACATGCTGTAACATCCGAGGAAACACAAACACCGCATTGATCAGAGGTAAACAAGAAACCTCTCGATGACAAAGAGAGTACAGAACGCCACTGTAACTCTAAAAATAGCGAAGTACCAGATTACCCTGGTAAGCTATAGTAGCAGAGACACATAATGTCCTGCAAGTTATCCTCACTCTGACTGAGGAAGACGAGGTCATAAGAATCCGGCTGTTTTGATGACCTAGGTATGATATCGATGCGACTTAACAAAGTGATCGATTGGAGTATGAGCGGTATACCTCATCTCCGCAGGGCATAATAATGTTTGAAAAACATAATCAACAGTGTAGTATATCTGTTAGGATTAACTACGAGTTACTTGATTGATGTTACACTGTGTAGTACACATATTCTTATTATTTGTTAAATGATGAACCTCTGTTTATTATCAAACTGTTGTTGAATACTTTGAAAGCTTTTAGTGCTTAAGTTATTCTTTGAATTGTTATATAAAGCTTCTAGTGGAGAGTTATAACTCTCGTTGGGACAATTATTTAAAATTGTCTCACCCCGTAGACTTCAACTTTTTAGGTGGTCGTTGAAGACGAAGAAACCAGCCTACAGGTGACCAATCCCAACAGCCGCAACACCAGGAGCAGTAGTGAATCTCAGGTGGAGATACTGACTGCTGAGTCATGTTGTTAGATAGTCCTATGCCGTCTCTGTACTCTCAGGTCCTAGAAGATATTGGTCTGAGATTTTGTTTTAACTCTTCAGATTTTGTATCATGATGTGTATAATTACTCAAGAAGTAATTATCAGAGATGTAAATAGTTTAAATCCTTTTTCTATGGAAGAGGTTTGTGGTTTCAAGCTCTTATCTCAAAAAGTTTTAATTTCCTGTGATTTTTGTCTTCCGCTGTTAATCGAATGCTTCCGCTAAGTTTAACCCGTGTTTATATCGTGGTTTGGAGATCGGAGTCCACAGAAACCGTTTGCACTCTAAACGGTTTGAAACCGTTTGGCCTCTAATAGTTTTGAAACCATTTGGCCATCCAAGGTTGAAACTGTTTGGCCATACAAATTTGAAACTGTTTGATATTGTTGATCTAGAGGTGTGTGCTAAGATGATGTCATCATCATCAAGCTTTAAACCTCCGTTTCTACTGTCCATACAACTGATGAATTCATTGATTCATCAATTACTCAAGAAAAAATCGAGAAGAAGGAAAGATCAACATATATTGCAAGATTGTAATCAAATAATAATATCAATGGGTTCAAGTTATATAACCCGCCTCCAAAGTAACTTCAAAGCTCCAAGCTTTTCGTCTTTAATGGTGAAGATGGATCCTCCAATTATCCAAGGCACATTCTCAACCCTTTTAATGTAAAAGATTGCCAAAATTAAGCATTGGATGGAAGAGAGAAGAAAAGAAGAGTTATAATTCAATTTTAGCCTTCAACCGAAGGTTGAAGATGACCATGGATCTTACCTTCATCTTGGGGAACGATCTCCTCCTTCTCCTTTCACTACGACAAAATCAAATAAAAGTCAAGGCCAATTAGTCAGGGACATAGTCCTTGACCGACGTAATACTTCTCCCGAAGTCTTGTCCCTTACCATTAATAGTGTATCCCTGACCCATAAATTCTATTCAACCCCACGTACACCCCCTACCAAATACAATTTGAAAGTTTCGTTCCCTCCAACCCGCACGCATAGTGAAAATTTGCCTGCTATTTCCCAGGCTCATTTGCCTTTTGCCCTAGAGTATATCGCGCCTCCTCATCTGCCCTTTTCTCCCATATCTGCCGCTTCCCCTTTCATCTCCTCTCATTCTACTGTTCACATCCTGGTCATACGACTCTACGACTTTTTCCATCTATAACAGATTCTCAGAGCGGTCCACTGGTGTCGCCTCCTCCCCACGTCGGATGGCCACAGACATATCGGTTGCACCATGGAGTCGAGGTCTCACTGTCCTCTAGCAATCATGTATGGGAAGCGAGGTTTGGTTCTTCAATCATATGCATCGTCTGATTAATGTAGCTTGCACTTGTCCTGCTCCCTTTGATTTCCGTTCTAGTCATTCTATCATGCTTTGAAGGATTCTTAAATTAATTTATCTTCCTTGTTCTATTAAGCAGAAGAGATAAGCTCAAACATCCGTAGTACAGAGCACCATGATCAGAAGAACTTTACAATGCGGACTTCATACTTTAGTATGCGACCCCAATGATTCTAAAATGTTGACTGTTGACCATCATATTTTCTTGGTCCATCTTCACACAGTAATTTTCAGATTAGTACTGGGTTTTTTGTTCAGGAAGAATAGATGACCAACTTATACTTGCTCTAATATTCGCATCTAACGAGTTTTTTTTGTTTCTTCACATAACTATGACAATGCTTTTTATATGTTAAATAATGAATCTTGCCTTGTTGGTGGCTGGTGTTGCCTTTCTCATGTAAGCATAGTTTTTGTCGTGAGGTTTTCATGGATCATGCTTAAATCATATCCATCCTTTCGTAAAGATCATATTTGATGCTCAATCTTACATGAGAAGAGTCTCTCAAATTTTCTAATATAGGTATGATAATATGATGTCACCTTGTTGTTTTAAATATAGATTTAGTGAGACAATTAAATATACTTATGTGGATTGACATTTTTCTCTGACATTTGGAGCATTCACATTTTCCAGGCACTATAGACAAATAATAGTATATTATGTGTTATACTTCAAGACTATCGATGTACGAATATATAAGCTCTAGCTAGAGGAATATTGGAAATGACACACATTCTTTATTAGGTTGGTTCTTCTATTGCCTTTTTCTTACCTTACTTTTTACATGGTGATTTACTTACTCTAAACATAGTTGAAGAACTCTATTTCACACTAGTTTTATGCTTTTGTTATGGTGCTAACAACTCTTTATGACTTTGTATATTCTTAAATTATAAGATCATAATACAAACCATTTTGTATTGCAGAATGTTTACAATACTCCATTAGAGAGATGAACAGATGGAGGTATCAGAGAAATACCCAAGAAGTTGTTGGCACAAGTTTAGGGAAAGCACATGAAGTACTCATATTGGGTGTCCTCAAGTTGAAACATATGTTAAACATTATGACACAACTAGTGGAGCATATACAATGTAGTGCCATACTTATTTTGAAGGGGGTGATTTATTTGTTGTCCAAACATAGTGCTCCAAGACTGTTTTGTAATGTAGACAATACAATTGTGATTTGAATGAAATATTCTTACATGTCAAAAAAATTTGTTCCATGTGATTTATGATAGATAAAAATTTCATGGTTATATTTAAATATGATATATTCAAATGCAAATGTTTGCAAGTCATTTTCATTGATTTTCTTTGTTTATGGACAAGTCTTGAATATATATATATATATATATATATTTATATAGGTTGACTGCTCAAGGCTTTCATTTCTATTGGTCATGGATAGGGCCTGACCAACCACTATTAGTCACCAAGCTTTTGCCGAGGATACGTTTATCAGGGATTTGCCCTGACCACCATCTATTAGTCAGAGATTCATAGGTATTGGTCAGGGACTTAGCCTTCGGCTTTGACTGATTTTGTTGTAGTGTTTGCTTCCTTGGTCGTCGGCCTAAGTGAGGAGTGAGTGTGTATTGCGAAAATAGCCTTTCAATTAGGTGAATGGTTGAGTATATATAATTGAATTCGTAAGAGGGAGAGAGTAGGAGGGAAGTCATCAGCCTTCCTTACTAGGTGCCACATGCCCCCTCCACTTTCTTATCTCCAAAGCTATCTTTCTTTTCCTTTAATTCCTTTGAATTATCCCTGAATTATAGTCGACCGTTTAAGCTCCTTAATCAATATAATACTATTATCCATTAGCACCTTTATGTTAGTGAACATTACTTTTCAATTAAAAATGTAGGTAGATATTTTTCACCTAGTTAGGATTATTTCGGCGCCTCTCAAGGTATTTTGGCCACCATTCCATTATAGGATTTCACCCATAGATTTTTAGTTGATGGGCACTTGATTTAATTTATATATTTTTGCTACAAAATAACTTAGGGTTTCAATTATGCTTATTTCTTGATTATTTTATTATCAAGAGTATCACTTCTCAAATATGGTTCAAACAAGACGTCCCTTTCTTTTTATTTCTCTAAATGATACCAAGAGACAGTAGGGACACTCTTGAGTTGGTATTTTACATATTAAACCCTAGGTTTTGGGTAAATTACAAATTACACCAAAACTAGTATTCAATGCACAAGTATTATTCAAACAAGCTCCTTCTTGGAACTTAGGCTTCCACAAGCCATACCTTAGCATCATTCTCATTATTATTATGCTATAGTACTTGAGGAACATTTATCATGTAACATTTTGCAAGGTAACCCCTTATATTGGGTAAATTGCACTTTAGTCCAAAACAAGCAAATATTGCTTCAACATTGTTCAAATAGGACCAAAATTGAAACATAAGCTCTCCTTTAGTCTTAATTACTTTTTAAAAGATAAATACAAGAATATAAATGACTTACTTAAGCAAAATTCCTAGGGTTAAGGCGTAACCCAGGTCAGGGATGTTACAGTGACCTTTACCAATATCATAGTGTAAGTGAGGTCATATCTTGACAAGTTATGCAGTTGGTTTTCCAAAGACAGTCAAAGGGTGGGACTCTATCCAGGTAATTCCATATGGTGACTAAGTCAACACACATTTTACCTATCAACACCTCATGCTACAGTAGACAAAATGTCACTATTATGTAAATTAAGATGTATGAGGTTGCACGAGATTCAACTATTTGTCATATTTCATAACAAGATGTGATAAATTGCACGCAACTATGGGGATGCAATTGCATTTCAGTGTAGTTTTCCACTGACAAGAAGACATGAAATCACAGAGGACCGTGCATGTCATAGAAGGTATGGTTTGATCTTGTTCTTTGAAGTTTGTTAGTATCTCAAAGTTACAAGGCCCCTAAACTTGCTTAATGAGTTGAATAAGCTTAATTATCATAATTGAATGCTTATAATCATAATATAACCTTGTGATATGCTTTGAAATCATAATACAAGGTTAAGTTTCAAATTTGGTCCGATTTGGACACTGGTTGAGCAAGTTATGCAGTTTTATACACATTTTGGACTTTTCTACAATTTACCCAATTGAGAGGTTTTCTTTGCAATTTATCACTTGCATTATGTTCCTTGTATATTCTATAATCATTCTTGAGCTTGTTGAGACATGGAGAACCTATTTAAACCTTGATTTGAAGGTGTTTTCTCCAAGGGTAAATTAGGGTTTACCCCTTCATGGATGAGCTACCTTTAGTAGCTATCAACTAATTAATTATTTGATTGGCTGGGAAATTAGAAAAAAGAAAGATAAGTAGGTCTATACATATGGTGGGGGAGATTCTTGTGTGTGTTCTTGTATATTATTAATAAATTAAGGCCATGGACACTTGGATATATACTAGAACTTCAACTTTTTCTTTTTCTTTATCTTAAAGTTTCATATACTTATCCCTAAGCACCAAAATGAGCCATTTGCTCTCCACCACTTCCCTCCTTCTACAAACCTCATCCTCCCTCTGTGCTACTGCGAATTTTCTTATCCAAGGAAGAAGAAAGTGGGGACCTTCTTGGAAAAATGATCTAGGGTTGCAATTGACTTCCTTTTAGGGTTTAAAAAGCTCCCTTCTAGTGATCTTGACCTAAAAGAGTAATAATCCCCTTATTTCCTCCATTTATTTCTTTGTTATCCTTCCCCCTACCTTTATTCATGTTAGAACCTTGCTGTTCCATGGTAGAAATTGCTCTAAAGCTCTAAAACCCTACCTTTCTTGCTCATTATGCTTAGGGTTTGCTCAATAGATGAAGAAAGGTGCTAGATGGACGAGTTCACAGCTTATGATTGGATTTTCTACCCTACCTGCTTGTGTTTTCTTATGTGTGGAATTTTATCTTCTCATTAGAGTCATTTTTTATAACCTGCTCCACGTTTATTTCTTACCATAAACTTGCTAGCTCATGTTCTTGCTTGAAAATGATGATCCATGCATTAAAAAGCTATGCTTGACTTGGATTTTAATTTTTATAATATTCCTTGTTCTGATTTCAGTTCTAGATGAACATGTGATCATATGTACATTATTCCTAAGGTATAATATGACTTGGATCAGGTTGTTTTGACAACCTATGGTGCTAAGCACCTATCAACCAATGGTCAATTTTAGGGTTTAAAGATGATTTCTTCTATAAACCCATGACCCGATGATGGTACCATTGCAACAACCCTATGGTGTTGTCTTCATGACAACTCATGGTCGGGATCAAAGGTGTCATATGATGGTGACAACCTATGGTCACTCCCTTAGGTCAGGTTTTGGATCAATTAGAAGTTTAATGATCAACCATTAATATAAGTACCCTACTAATGTTATCAATCAATGGTGACATTCGCTTAATATTTGATGTTGATTAATGAATATAGTGTTGATCTAATAACCTATGGTGATTTAATGGTCACTAATGATGGTGTATCAGGTCTCTAAAACCTATGTTGAGTTAAGCATTGTAGTTGTAGCATCAATTAAGCCTTAGACCAATGGTTTCTTGGGTCACTTGATGCAATGGTCAGACCTATACTGTAATTGATGGTTTTAACATATGAACTTGACCCAATGGTCAAGATCTACTATTTATTCCTCCAATAAAGTAGAATGATGGCTAATGTAATATGTTGGTCCTAATAATGTGATTTAGATGTTTTCCTTTATATGATCAACTTAAGGAGCTTACTTGTTGACAATGGATGGCTTGTTTTAAATGAACAGTCGATTATGGGTTTTACCCTACTCTCAATGGAACTTTTTGTGATGTTAATCAAGGGATGTCTAGGTTTAAATGGTGACTCTTTCTAGATCACAATTCAAGGACTTCATAGGTGGTTTATCCAAGGTGTTTACTTATGTAAACAACCAATGGTCTTACCTTTTAAACATCCAATGGTTCTGGGTGACATTGTGATATGGTGATATGGGTTGAATGATGATGGAACAAATGGAGGGTTACCCTTAACAAGGTAGTCTTACCTATTCAATCATATGAATTGAAGGGATGATAACCATATTGTGTGGATATGTAACTCTAATGAGGTATAGCTTGTTATACATAGCTTTAATATAACTAAATGATGGTAATTGGGTATGAATAGTCCTTGAATGACTAATGCAATCATGGGGTACTCTCTTATTGTTGTTGAAACCCTAGTATGCTATAACCTGATGGTTACTGAGACATCCCAACTCGAACAAAACACGATTACATACTAACCAGTGGATTACCAAAAATCACGGGAAATTAAAACTGATTTACAACAAGCACCATAAGATGAGACATGTTGCATCTGAGCCAACAATTTCTTTTCATAACATATTTTCAAGGTGCTACAACATAATTTCCCATCATATCGTTACATAAAATAATTGTTCCATGTGTTGATTTATTACATCAAGGTACATAAGCCGAAAACTGTACATCAATCATCCTATGAGAAACATCGAAAAACTCTCCCGAAGACCTGAGTGTACAAGGACGACACATAGGACTCTACTACTATACACTATCTATTCCACCAGGTACGATACCTCTGCATATCATCTCAGCTACATGATCTTTATCTCTCCAGGCACGTCCACCTAAAAATGTTATTTAACCAGCGGGGTGAGACACACAGTCCCAGTGAGAAACATAACCCTCTACCAACTTTATTATTGACATAGATAACTGAGCAGATAGATCAATTTAAACAACAGGTAATAACTAACCAGTTATGCAAGAAGGAATATGAAGAACTTATACAAAGATCATAGAAGAACATTACAAGGCCTCATCTAGTGTTTCTTATTTGCACTAAGCAAAGATACTATACAGCTTGATTACGAATCATTATGCCCTGTGGAAGTGAGTCGTATCGCTCAAATCCAACCTTCGATTACAAAACCCAAAGTCGGTGCCATACAAGGTCAATGGAAGAGATAGAATCCACGACCTCTACCCTCGTGGTCAGTGCACGAGAACCAAAGCAGGACCACAGTCTCTTTCTTAAGTGACCTCAGTCACAGGGTCAGCTCCACAAGCTACCCTTTCTCTATCCCACCTTGGTACAGGTTACGACGCTAGTATATCTTGATCCACGGGCCTGCTCACCGTGCTCCCGAGCCATGAACGCATTCATGCTCTATCACACTGAGCCATGGGCCTGTTCACCATGCTCTATCACACTGAGCCATGGGTATGTTCACCATGCTCTTCTACACATCTCGAGTCTACAACCGCAGTTGTAATCTAATCGTCCTATTTTCGACTAGGAAAAACCTCGCATATTCAACAATATGTGCTCCGGGTTAACCCGTAGGAGAACCTGTTTCACCATCACCAACTCCTGACGATGATGGATCTATGGCCAGGGCAAACTACATGAAAGTTCATCGATATTTAGTTAATGCATTTTAAGTGGATTGTTGTGGCAACCAAGTTGTATTAAACAACCATATATAAAACATAAAAAACATTAAATTCCATTATCTTGTGTCACACTATTACTATTATTCTCAATGCCCTCAACAATCATCATATTGCCATGGGATATCAATCACTCAGTTCATCACATAATACTATTGCCTCTCAAGGCTTCATCATAATGGGATATCAATCCCTCATATCATAATGCCACTGCCTCTCAAGGCTTCATAATCATACATCATCATGGGATAGCAATCCCTCATATCACAACTAGAGGATAACATCTCAATCAGGCACTCAGCCTTTATCAGGTCACCAGACCTTTCTCATCATATCGTGATACATGTTATCTTATCAACAAGGCACATCATCATTACTCAGATATTGTGCATATACCAAGTGCTACACAAAGCACGTGATCATATAATCACCATAACTCTTACTTGGCTATGAATTCAATTGATAATACATGCATGGTTAGGGAGCATAGCAAAAGAGATAACTGGATCACCACATACAAATCTTTAGAGAACATATCATGTCATTAAGATTAAGGTTTATAGGTTTGGAATAATCATCCATTATTATGAACACATGAGCATAATTTTATAGATGGTGTATTAAACAATACACATTACTGTTACCATACCATGGGTATCCCACCATACCCTACATCTCATGTCATCATGCATGCACGCCATTCTTAAGGATTCATCTTTAGGGATCATACAACCATGATCTACCATCAAGCATTATCAAAGGTTCACCTACCATCAACCATAGGTAACCACCATACTAATGTTCACAACCTATTCGTCATGTCTTATCATCATGATCAAAGATATGGGATCAAGGTAGCAAGATAACACACTATCATATAAGGCTCAAGATAACTTTTAGGTTTATCGGGTTAGGGCACAACCCTTCACTAGAGGTGTCACCTACCCTCACCAAAACCCGACAACGACCAATGAACCCTCATTAAAGAGTGTCGGGTAGGGTACCAACCCTCACCCAAGGATATCAGGTAGAGCACAATCCTTCATCAAAAGGGATATCGGACACCAACAACCCTAAGCACCATGTCTCCAGGCATATCGTGCAAGAACACCTCCAAAGGCCATATCGCCCAGACATACCTTAGGCCATCATTGTCAAGAGACCACCTTCTAAGATATCAAACAACTCATGGATCTAAGCATGTCGGATTCCATGTTCACCCAACACATTTCACTTCCTCTTAGGTTAGGCAACCTCACAACTGTGTCGGCCAAGGACCTCATAGCACCAAAACCACCAAGGTTCTCTCTAGGTCATCCCTACCAGGATTGAATTCCTTCTTGCCCCATCTATGTTCACCTCTATCAATAAGATATAGGTGTAACAACCTCTGCCTACTTGTTTCACCCAAGCCTCACTAGTCCTTGTGTTACTCATGACACCATATCGTCCAAACTCTCAACTTGTATCGCCCCAGGCCTACCGCCCAGGCTCAAACCCATATCAGCTAAGCACTCAACCCTACAACCATCCAAGCTATCAAGTGTAGCATATACTCATGTCGGGTAAACAACCAAGAGAAGACATGTATTGGGCAAAGGCATATCGGCCAAGGTATCATATCCCCCTATAGGGTATCAGCCAAGCATTCATCCTTAATGTCGCCCAAGTCATCCGATACACACACACTTATATCGGGTTAGGGTTGATGATATCAGGCAGCATATCAAGGGACCATCCACTACTACAGAACCTACCTTTAGTGTCGGTTATTTATGGCCTTTAGTGTCGGTTTCCGAGCGACGCCTATGTGGGCGACACTAAAAGGTCACCCATTACGCGTCGGTTCCAGAACCGACACCCAAACTCTTCGCGCGCGACCGAAAACGCGCCATCAGGGGACTATAAGCGTCGGTTATTAGATAAGAAACCGACGCCCAAACCCTTCGCGCCACAGAAAGGGCGCCATCTTGGGCGCTATCAGTGTCGGTTATAAGCCAACAACCGACGAAATATGTCTTCGCGCCAAAAGAATATGTGTCAGTTACATTTAAATAATCGACACTGTAAAGTTATGTGTCGGTTGTTTACAATTACCGACGCCTGTTATTGGCGCCAGCTTGGGCACTATCAGTGTCGGTTTGTATTAAGAAACCGACACCATATATGTTTGCGCCACAGGAAATAGGCGCCGGTTATATCTAAATAACCGACGCCTATTGGTTTTTTTTTACAGACATGCAGACCTGTTGTGGCTGGTCGCAGGATGAGAAACCTGCAGTTCAGTTAACTGAACTGCAGGTTTTATGACATCCATTGATATCAGCCAACAACAGGCTACAAACCTGCAAATTTAACAACAAAAATATTCACACATGCATTTAGCAATACAACCTACAGTTCCATTTTATTTTCACACATTTTGAAGCATTCATGTAGCTAGCAATCTGTAGTTCCATTCATTCACATTCACACATGTAGAAACATTCATATAGTAACCAACACTTTCATTCATTTTCACTCAGACACATGTAGAAACATCTAGACATGTAGAAACATTCACACATATTATAATTCAGAAATTCATTTACAAAATCCCCACTATTTGTATGGTTGTTGCCCATTCTTCTCTTACTTCATTTAATTCTCCCATCGTATAGGGAGCATGTGCATCTGGTAAGTCCGTTCCTGTAGTGGGGTCAGCTTTAAACACCTGTAAAGAGAATGATGTATATATATAATTAATGAGCTATAAATAAGATTGATATATTTCATATTATCTAATGAGACTATATAATACCTGAGCAATACAATCGATGTCCATACAACATGACAGACTAACACATATATAGTACATAACAAGAGCAGCGTCGAATTTACATACAACACTAGCTTAGTACATATATAGTGGGACTTATAAGGTGACGATCCCACCTGGTAAAACAGGTTACCGACAACTACATGTTACGACTGGGAGGTCGTGATTCAGCAACAGTATGCATTAGCAGGAGGACAAACAGATCACCATATGTTTGTCCTCATATGGTGATCTCTTGTCCTCTTGCTAATGCATACGTTGATGAATCACGACCTCCCAGTCGTAACATGTAGTCGGTAACCTGTTTTAGCAGGTGGTATCGTCACCTTAGTCCACTATATATGTACTAAGTTAGTGTTGTATGTAAATTCAGAGCTGCTGTTGTTATGCACTATATATGTGTTAGTTTGTCATGTTGTTATATGAATATGAATATGAACCACTTGTGTGTGCTGCACTTTATGTATTGTATCTGTATCCTGCTTCTCTTCATTGGGGCTTCTTCCTGCATATCTTGCATAGCTATGTCATGTCCGTCCTGCATAGCCTTCTTCCTATATTTATTTTTCAAAGAGAATACAAACAAAAATTATTAGTGTAGAGTTAGTGAAATACTGATCAATGTCTAGAATTGGAATAGATCAAGAACCTACTCTCAGCATCGCGTATGTAATCTCGGGTGAGATTGGTCCTATAGTTCTTTAGCACCCTCCCACAATGTTTAGCATTTGTATTAACTAGAAGATAATGAAACATCAAATCAAAAAATGATATTGATATTAAAAAAGTAAACATTTAGCTTCAATAAAAAAATATAAACATGCATGCCTCTAAAATTGTGATCTTTTATCAATTAACAATCCTTCATTGTGATCTCTGCGCACATATAAGTCATCATTAGCTTCAATATTTTCTAGAGTTGGCAACCCAACTGAGAATGGACTGGAGTCATCATATTTATCATAGTACTCTTCTTCATCTATAGAATCTTCAATGAACTGTCTTTTACCATGAAGAACAACCGACCATTTATCATTTGCAGGATTATCGATATAAAATACTTGTTTCGCCTGTGATGCCAATATGAATGGTTTAGCCTTCTCGCCAATCTTTTCAAAGTTCACTAAAGTGAAACCCAATTCATCCACTATAACTCCTTTGGTGTTATCAACCCAATTACATTTGAAGAGCGGAATTCTGAAATCTATGTAGTCAAATTCCTATATCTCTTCAATGACACCGTAATATGACATTTTAGCTTCACGTGGACTCTTATCCTTTGCACTTGCAAAAAACATAGTCGATGCTTGAAGGGTGACCCCACTGTTTTGGACGACACTCTTATCATCTTGGCGCTTTGTGTAATATGTGAATCCATTAATGTCATACCCTTCATAAGACATAACAGTCAACTTTGGTTTAAAGGCGAGGCATTTGATAGTTTTAGTAATATCATCTGGTGTTTGATATAGTTGATGTAAGACTTTATCTTCAAACCACTTAATAAAAGTCTTGTTATGCTCTCTAGCAAGCCACATTGTATTGGCTCGAGGATATTGTCTTTTGATGAAATTGGTATGTTCCTCGATATAAACGTTCACTTCGTCCATGTTGTGTAAAATATACAAATGACCTTGTTCCAACTGCTCATGGCTGATTACTTTCACACGTGATCCCAAAATTCCTTTGCCAAATAGCTCGTCAATATTCTTGTCATTATCAGGAGTGTCATTACCACTGAGAAAGTCATTGCAGAAATCCATAACCTCTCTCGCCACATAACCTTCAACAATACTCCCTTCAGGCCGATAACGGTTTCGAACATCACCTTTAAAAATGCTCATGTATCGTTCAAAGGGATACATCCAATGCAAGAAAACCGGGCCCAAGATTTTCACTTCCCTAGTCAAGTGGACAACAAGATGTACCATGATATCAAAGAACGAAGGAGGGAAATACATCTCAAGCTGACATAGGGTAACGACCACTTCTCTTTGCAAATTATTGAGAGTCTCAGGGTCAATAAATTTGCTGCAGAGACTGTTGAAAAAGAAACAAAGTCTGGTGATTGCAAACCTTACATGCTTCGGCAATATAGATCGAATTGCCACGGGCAATATTTGTTGCATTAGAGTGTGACAATCATGAGATTTAAGTCATATCAACTTCAGATCTTTCATTGATACCAATCTACGGATGTTGGATGAGTAACCATTTGGCACCTTAACATTTATCAAGCATTCACAAAAAGCTTTCTTCTCTTTTCTAGACAACGTGTAACATGCGGGAGGTAAGTATGTTCTTTTACTACCCATTTCACGTATTTCTGTTAATTCTGACCTTATTCCCATTTCACGTAGGTCCAGTCTGGATTTTATCCCATCTTTAGTCTTACCTGGTATATTTAACAGAGTACCAATGATGCTATCGCATACATTTTTCTCAACGTGCATTACATCGATACAATGTCTGACTGTCAAAGAACTCCAATAAGGAAGATCCCAAAATATTGACTTCTTCTTGAATGAAGAATTGTCACTCCGTGTAGTACCTTGTGATCTCTTACCAAATTCATTGACAAAGTCTTTTATTCTTTCATAAACAACCTCCCCTGGTATAGGTTTAGGTGCACTGCGTTCCTCATTCAATCCATTAAATGCTTTGCGCTTCCTACGATACGGATGGAATTTTGAAAGAAACCTTCGATGACCGAGATATACATTCTTACCGCCATATTTTAGTCTTGTTGAATCAGTATTCTCTTCACATATAGGACACGCTTTAGCTCCTTTGACACTATATCCAGACAAATTCCCATATGCTGGAAAGTCATTAATAGTGCAAAACAACATAGAATGCAAACGAAATGTCTCTCTTCGTGAAGCATCATAGGTCATCACACCTTCACCCCAGAGTTTCTTTAAGTCATCAATCAGAGGTTCAATATAAACATTGATGTCATTTCTAGGTTGTTTAGGGCCCGATATCAACAACGACAGCATTACGTACTTATTTTTCATACACAGCCAGGGAGGAAGATTGTATATAACAAGCATGACTGGCCAAGTGCTATGTTGGCTGCTCAATGTCCCGTATGAATTCATCCCGTCTGTACAAAGCCCAAGTCTTAGATTCCTGACTTCTTCACCAAATTCAGGGTATAATACATCAATCTTCTTCCACTGTGGGGAATCATACGCATGTCGTAGGATCCCATCATTAATTTTCTTAGCATCTGCATGCCACCTCAAATTCTTTGCATCTATCGGATTGGCAAACAAGCATTGAAACCGTGATATTATAGGTAGATACCACATCACCTTGGCAGGAGAACCAGTTTTGGACTCCCCCGAAGTCGTCAATTTATACCGTGACGCACCACATTTTGGACAATCTTTCAAATCTGCATAGTCCTTTTGAAATAATACACAATCATTAGGGCATGCGTGTATCTTCTTGGCATCCATTCCCATTGGGCACAACAATTTCTTTACCTGGTATGTTGAGATTGGCAGCTCGTTTCCTTCAGGAAGAATTTCTTTCAACAAAGACAGCAATGACGTGAAGCTTTTGTCGCTCCATATATTGTTAGCTTTCAACTTATACAATCTCAACACAGCGTTAAGCTTTGTAAACTTAGTACAACCTGTGTATAACGACATCTCAACATCATGCACAATGTTTCTAAAAATGGGAGGTGGATCGGTGTGCTCTACCCCACAACTATCCAGCATCGCATCAACGATGTCTACTGGAACTGGTTCATTCACATCTACGTCATCGTAGGCAATTTCTTCTTCCATACAAGCACTGCTATCGACATCCACTGGTTTCGGGTTTGAAATCTCTCCATGCCAGTGCCATTCTGTATAGCCTTGTATAATCCCGTTGCACATGACATGAGTCATGATTTCGTCACCAGTGTTGACTTTCAAGTTGTTACCGCAATGTCTACATGGACAGTAGAACCTATCTCCAGGTTGTTTCCTATGTTCCTCGGCAAATTTAATGAACTGGTGAAGACCAGAAATAAACTCTGGGGTGCAGCGATTGCGAATGGACATCCATGATCTATCCATTCTATGATCAAAGAGAAAACAAGTATATATTAGGACAAGATTAGGGTCTAGGGTTAACAAATACATGTGATGTCATTATTATATATAATAAATGTGTACCACCTATCCATTCTTGAACACCTAATCTCACTAGTAAGTGTATAATGTGTATTGGGTTTTCAAGAAAATTTCGGCAGCATTTCCCCGTTGTTTTCCAAGTACATATGTACTTAGAGAACAAACAGGGAAATGCTGCCAAAATTTTCTTGAAAACCCAATACACATTATACACTTACATCCTAAGCGAGATTAGGTGTTCAAGAACAGTCCCAAACCGGGGACTATCCAAGATTTACTCCTAATGAGTAAATCTTGGACGGGTTTCTAGGCCAACAAATAATGTATTGTCATTCTTATACCTAAAATCCTAGTTCTTCAATTTAGGGTGATTATTGATGTCTTTAAAAGCATGATTGGCAATTTAGGGAAAAGTTCATCATTTACATTCCAAGCATGTCACATGTGTGCATTACAGTTCATCATTAAGCAAGATATAAGCAAGTATGTCATATTAAAATAGACTAAACAATATGAGAAAATAGTAGTGTAATCATGCAAATGGGAACATTCATGGGAACACACACTTCAGTTATAAGCATTCATGTAGCAACTTTCAGTTCCATTCATGGGAACACACACTTCAGTTATAACAATAACTAAACAAAGGGGTTGGTGTACCCCTAAACATGCGCATAATTAAAAAAACTATTACTACAAACAAGTCTAGATAGATAGACAACTAAATACTACACCAACATGGTCCCGCATGCATCAGTAACTTCTTTTTGATGATGAAGCTGTGTCACAAAGCTCCTCACTGTATTTAGACGAATCTGAATTGACAGGGGCCTCAGATTCAGATTTGTCTGAGCTGATATGCGACGTCGTGCGCTCATACCGCAGAAGATGATCGGGGGTCTCGCAGTTGCTGTTGGTTATCCAAACTTTGATGGAATTATCGCCAACTGGACGGAGAAAAAGCCTGTTCCAATGGACCACATGCAGCTCTGCAATCCAATCACGCCAACCGGATTTTGATACAAGATTTCCCGCCAAATCATACTCAACCTCGATAACATGTGAATAATTACCAAAAGTTAGGGTCACTTTACCAGGCATGTAGTGTCTTCCTTTTAGAAAACGCCAATGTTTGGGTATGACCAATTGGTTTAAGGAACGATCATCTAGGATGATGTCCAATTGTTCTTCAATAGGGAACGTTAACATTGACATAGAGGCCCAGTTCATAGTGACTGTTATGGGTGGACAGAGACTGCACAATATTAGTATTAACAAAGTGTAAGTACATATAACGATGTTATATATTTTCAGAAAAAGTTGTATAACATCAGTTAACCTTTTATTGCTTGTCATAACCAACTTTATTGTGGTAGACATGATAGCTTGAAAAGAAGTCTACAAATGTACTTAGAGAACAAATGAGGAAATGCTCCTAATGAGTAAATCTTGGATGGGTTTCTAGGTGCTTACTAAAATAGAACCATTATATGGAACTAATCCTACATTATACACATACTTTTCCTGAGTAAGATAATGTGCACTTCATGGAATTATTAAGATCTGAATATATATAAGTTGTTTCTACCTACTTTGATGGGATTTTATAACATTCGAGTCTTCCATTTATAACATTAAGATCTGAATATATATAAGAATCCCATTTGATATACACGATTGAGAATCTTTCACGATACTAGGAAAATACACTAACTAGATATTCATTTAGGTGTTAGACATCAATATGTGTATGAGCCCTAATTAAAACTGATTCTCATAAGAAGTAAATAAATTTAAAAAAAAAATGCCCAGCAGCAGGGCGACACCTTGAGGGAAGACGAGCAGAGGAAGAAGAAGGCAGGGCGGGCACCTTGAGGGAAGAAGAGCAGCGGCCGAGGCAAAGTCCTAGCAGCTTCCGGCGGTGAAGAGAGGAGCGGCGGAGAGGGCGGCGAGGCTAGTAGACCTAGCTGCTACCGGCGACGGCGGAGAAGAGGTCGGCGGGCGGAGAAGAGGCTGGCGGGCGGAGAAGAGGCCGACGGCGGAGGAGAGGCCGGCAGGCGGAGAGGGAGGCCGGCGGGCGGGCGAAGAGGGAGGCCGACTGCTTCTCGCTCGACGGCGATGAGCGGCGAGCACAGAGGAAGGAGTGGCGGCGGCGGCAGGAAGCAAGGGAAATCGCCGGAGCTAGGGAAATCGGGAACGAAATAGGGAAATGGGAAGAATCGTTCGGGCAGGGTGAGCTATTAAGTTGAAAATACGTGTCAGTTCTTTAAAAAACCGACAACTAAACCAACAGTGTCGGTTCTTTGCCACAAACCGACAACTATACTAGATTATAGTCGTCGGTTTTTGATTAAACAACAACTGAAAACTATTCCTATCTCACGAATACCCTTTAGTCGTCGGTTATTTAGTTACGAACCGACGCAATATGTAAAATATTGGAGCCAATTTTTTCGTTGGAATTTTGGGTTTGGCGGTTGATTTTAGGTGTCGGTTTTTTATTAATTAACTGACATTTAATAAAAGCGGTACCCGTGTCTGGTCGACCTTCACGGATTGGATGTCGGTTTCTGTTCCAAACCGACACAGTAGGGTTTATGTGTCGGTTTTTGTATACAACCGACACCTTGAAAAGTGACTTTATAAGCCATTTATGTAGTAGTGATCCATAACACCCAATCTCACATCTTTGTCATCCATGGAGCACTATCTTGGGCAACACACCATGACGCCCAAGAGAATCATCACAACAAGAGCACCCCTATCGGTCAACTAGAGTTAGGGCAACCCTATCGCCCAAGACTCCATGTCGCCCAAGATGCCATGTCGGGAAACTAGGGTTAGGGTTATCCTATCATCCTATTGCCCAAGACAACATATCGGGAAACTAGGGTTAGAGCATCCGTATCAGCCAAGACACTATATTGTCCAAGCTAAGGTTAGGGCTTCATATCGGCCAACTATCATATCGCCCATCATCATATCGACCAAGAGCTAGAGATCACCTCACAACTCAAGGAAGGAGGGGTGTTGCTCAAAACCCAACATCAAAGCATGTATATTCATGTTGCCCAAGGTATCTAAGATGGTATATCAGCCAACCTAGGGTTAAGGAGACCCTATCGGCCAAACTAACATGTCGCCCAACCATATAGAGCATAGGCTCACCTCTCAACAACCAAGTGAGAGAGGGGTATTGCCCAAGGACTCACTATCGTACATCTTTGGATAAAAGGATCCCAAGCTCACCTCTCAATAGCAAAGTGAGAGAGGGGTATTGCTCACAATCCATCAACCAAAGCACAACCTATCGGGCAAGACTCTATATCGGGTAAGGCCCCATATCAGGTGGGTCATCTTCAACCTCAAGACACCCTTCACCAACTTGCACAAGGAAAACAAGATAAGGACAGTAATAAAACGTGACCATTTCCATTAGAATAGATATCAAGTTCCACATACACAACTATCATAGAGAAGGGTATCGATTTAAAGACAAGAATCAATGTATGCATATATGGAGAGTGAACATAATAGAGATGGTTAAGGGTTATGTAAACCGGATTAAGAGGATCTCCATGAAAAACATAAAGCTTCCTAATACAAGAAGCAAACCCACATTCCTCACCATGAAGATCGTCCATCCCAGGCTCCAAACCTACCTTCGGCTCCATCATCATCACCTCAAGAAACAAAAGATGATGATGAAGAAGAAGCCATGGTTATGCTTAGCTCAAGAAGAAGTAAAGAGGGGGAGAACCATGGCCTTGCATACTCTCATCAAGGTTCCATCCATGGACGCGAGGGGAGGAAGGAGGTGTAGAAGAAATCACAAGGAAAAGCTAGTAAAGAAGCATGACTCACCAAGGTCGGATCTTGAGCAAGAAATCTCCATGGGCAAGGAGCTCGGCCTCCCAAGCTCCATGGGGGTTTTCCTTTAGATCCCAAAGCTCCCAATCTCGTCCCACACAAGAAGGGGAAAGAGGTGGATGAAAGGGATCACTTGGATAAAGAGGGAAGGAGTTATATACACCAAGGAAGAGAGAGGTAGCAAAGGAAAGGTGTCATAACCACATAAACTTAGATGCCACTTGCTCATGCTCTTAATGCCACTTGTTGCCACCCAAGCTCCACATGCACGGCCTGGTGATACACTCTAGGCTGTGTATCGTGCATCTGGGCACCCTTCATGGGTGACACACCCCCTAAACCAATGCATACTCCAAGCTCTACCCGATACACTAAAGGACAAGATAGCACATGTGACATATAAGGCATAAAACCATATAGAGATGTCACTCCTTAAATATCATCCAAACAAGGCGCCCCAACTTCCATCCACATCCTAGATGATGCCAAACAGAAGGGAGGAGACTCTAGAGCTGATAAATTGCATATTGACCCTTCAATTTGGGTAATTTGCAATTTACACCAAAACTAGCACATAAAGCACAAGCATCATCCGACCAAGCTCAAACTTGGAGCATAGGCCCTCCTCAAGGCGCCCCACAGCATCATTCTCTTTCCAATGATGATAGAGAACTAAAGGCATGCTCTACATGTGACATATTACAATATAACCCCTTACTTTGGGTAAATTGCACTTTGGTCCAAAACAAGCAAACATTGCTCAAACAGCATCCAAACGGTACCAAACTGGAAACATAAGCTTGTCACATGATATCAAAACTTCTTGAGGGATTAGATTAAGGTTCTAATCCCTTTCTTAAGCAAAGAAAATAGGGTTAGACCAAAACATGGGTCAGGGTCCTTACAGTGACATCTTGATTTATGTGTGGCTTCATACTTGAGAATAGTATGGAATGTGATGGTGATGCTTCACCTTATGCATCCATGATCCAATGGGGATGCCGTGAGTTAGGGTTTGGGTATAAGTGTTGATTAGTAACATTGATATAATTTATCATGTTGAACCTAACTATAATGCAAATAGATAAAGATGAGTATTCATGTTTAACATTCTTATATGATGGAATGATGGTGGAATAACCTCCTTAATATGATCATCACCTTAATATGTTAATTGGTGGTTATCATGCTGCATGGTTGATACTTTCTTATGCTAAACATGTGCATTTTGAATATGATGAGGGTGAATCATATCTAGAATCCTTGCATGTTGATGTAATTAAGGAATGTTCTTAACATTAATATAACCCTACTATGATTGTTTATGAATATCTCCTAGCTCATTAATGCAATATTGTGTTGATCCAGTGTATTATATGTAAGTGATTTGTTGAGCCTTATTATAAGGCATGAAAAGATAATGATGATCTTGCAGGGAATAATATGATGGTCTTAATGACCTTTGGGCATGGTTGAGCTGTGAATGAGGTGTAATCCTCTTGTGTTGATAAGGGTTGATACCCTGTGATATTGTGAAAAAGATTTATATCTTGTGATAGTATGATGACTAGTGTGGTCTCATGAATAGCAAGTGAATAGTACCATGTGATGATGATATGAGAAATTATGTTTCACACATTTTATATCTTTTCAAAGTTGTGATATTTATAACGACCGCCACCAAATTGACAGCCAAATCTTTACTAATTAAGCGAAATAACCATAAGCAATGGATTAACAAAAATCACTAAAAATTAAAACCATTTTGCAAAGAGATTCATTTCTAGGAAAACTCTTTAAGGAAGAACCAAAACCTGATATTCATCATTGATCATATTGTACATACACTGTACCATCTCTTCTCAAGGATAACTTATAACTGTTGCGTTCTCAAAACATATACTGAAGCAACATAAAGCCTCGAGGCATACAAGCCAAAATCTCATATCGTTCATAAAACCAACATGTACTAAATCCAAGGACCTGAGAGTACAGAGATGACACATATGACTTCTATCTACAAGACATGACAGACAGTACACTCAACCTGAGCTGTCACTATTGTCCCTGTTGATGTTGTTCTCCCTCTACAGTACGGTCTCAACCCCCCTCATGCACATCCACCTAAAAAAATGTGGATCCTACAGGGCGAGACAATTGTCCTAGTGAGAGATATAACTCTCCGCCAAAAATGTTATTATCACAGTTAAATAGTATTAAACTAAGCAAAGGATAAGCAGTTTAGAACATTCTCATCTTTTCAAGCATTGCAACTATCTATGATAGAGCAGTAAATCGTCTATTCACTTTATAAGGAATATGAAGAACATGTATATCATTTACCCATCATACTATATCAACATTTCAAGCTTATCCTATGATAATATCATCATGTTCCAAATTTATACCAATCTTGCAACAACCATGCATTGGATTGTACCAATCATGTGGTATTACAGCCAGGTATTGGCTTGTACCAATCCTATGATATTACATCCAGGTGTTGGGTTATTACCAACCACTACTATAGAAACAACGTTCAGTGTCGCTTTTCTAGGTGTCGGTTATTTAGGAAAACCGATGCCTATAATATTAGACGTCGGTTATTTATGCAAACTGACGTCTATATTCGAAGACCAGCTAGACACAGGTACCGCTTTGTATTCAACGTCGATTGGTTATAACAGACCGACACCTAAAATCTCCCGTGAAATCCAATTTTTGAGCGAAAACATTTTAGGTCACCTACAACGTCGGCTTTTTAACAATTCACCGGCGCCTATTTAAAATGAAAATTTGCGCAAAAAGTCCCACTTTCAGTGTCGGTTATCCTTCGATAACCGACACTGATAATGGTTCCCGCCAAAAAATTTAGTGTAAAGGTTGTCTAGTTGGGCGTCGGTGTTTAACTATCAACCGACACCGAAGACTTTAGGTGTCGTTTGTATTTGATAACTAATGCCTTTACGAACTTAATAGACCCACGATCGATCGCACCTGTTTCATTGTCTTCATCGCCCGCTAGCTGCTGCTCGATCACCCGCTAGCTGCCTGCTGGTTCTCGCCGTCGCCGACGCTGCCTGTGCCGACGCTGCCTGTGCTTCCTCGCCTCGCCTCGCCGTCGCCGCCGACAATGCTGCTGCTCTGCGTCGCCGCCGCCACCCGCCACCTAGCTTCGTCCTGCGTCATCACAACCGCCCTAGCTTCGTCCTGCGTCGCCGCCGCCCTAGCTTCATCCTGTGTCACTGGCGCCGCCTACTCCTTCCTCCCTGATCACGCCCGCCGCGCCGCATAGCTTCGGTCTACTGTCCAGGTATTAGCTATAGCCTTTCTCCCTAGCTTTTTACCTACATGCAGCAAACACGGCTGTGGCTATGTTGGCCTACCACGGCCGTGCTGGACAGTACGATCGTGCTGCCCATCACGGCCGTGGTAGGCCAACACAGCCACAACAGTGTTTGCTGTTGGTAAGGATATGAACAAATCTATATGTAATGCTTTATGTAAATTCTAGGATATGAAAAAATCTTTTGCTTGCATATATTTGTGCTTCTAATCCTAATGCTTGACCTAATTCAGTAAATTTTGATGCATGTTGAAATAAGATTTAAACTTGTCCATTCTAGCATCCTAATTTGATTTGATTAAACCCTAACATTGATGAAACCCTAACATCAATTGTGATGAAAACCTAACATGTACATATCTATTATTGTGTTTGTTGGCCTAGAAACCTGTCCAAGATTTACTCATTAGGAGTAAATCTTGGATAGTCCCCGGTTTGGGACTGTTCTTGAACACCTAATCTCACTTAGGATGTAAGTGTATAATGTGTATTGGGTTTTCGAGAAAATTTCAGTAGCATTTCCTCGTTTGTTCTCTAAGTACATATGTACTTAGAGAACAGCGGGGAAATGCAGCCGAAATTTTCTTGAAAACCCAATACACATTATACACTTACTAATGAGATTAGGTGTTCAAGGATGGGATAGGTGGTACGCATTTATTATATATAAGAATGACATCACATGTGTTTGTTGGCCTAGAAAGTGAACAATCATTGTTCTTTATATTACTTGTACATTGGTATAAATTAGAATGAACAATCACTAAATTATATACTGTTTGTATGGAGTTCGACTTCATTGTAGATATCTATTATTGTGTTTGTTGGCCTAGAAACCCGTCCAAGATTTACTCATTAGGAGTAAATCTTGGATAGTCCCCGGTTTGGGACTGTTCTTGAACACCTAATCTCACTTAGGATGTAAGTGTATAATGTGTATTGGGTTTTCGAGAAAATTTCGGTAGCATTTCCCCATTTGTTCTCTAAGTACATATGTACTTAGAGAACAGCGGGGAAATGTTGCCGAAATTTTCTCGAAAACCCAATACACATTATACACTTACTAGTGAGATTAGGTGTTCAAGGATGGGATAGGTGGTACACATTTATTATATATAAGAATGACATCACATGTGTTTGTTGGAGTAAATCTTGGATAGGATGTAAGTGTATACCCTAATCTTGTCCTAATATATACTTGGTTTCTCTTTGATCATAGAATGGATAGATCATGGATGTCCATTCGCAATCGCTACACCCCAGAGTTTATATTTGGTCTTGATCAGTTTTTTAGATTTTCCGAGGAACATAGGAAAAAACCTACAGATAGGTTCTACTGTCCATGTAGGCATTGCTGTAACAACTTGAAAGTCAACACCGATGAGGAAATCAAAAGTCATGTCATGTGCAACAGGATTGTACAAGGCTATATAGAATGGCACTGGCATGGAGAGATTTCAAACTCGAAACCAGTAGATGTCGATAGCAGTGCTTGGGTGGAAGAAGAAATTGCCTCCGATGACGTAGATGTGAATGAACCAGTTCCAGTAGACATCGTTGATGCGATGCTGGATAGTTGTAGGGTAGAGCACACCAATCCACCTCCTATCTTTAGAAACATTGTGCATGATGCTGAGATACCGTTATACACATGTTGTGCTAAGTTTATGAAGCTTAGCGCTGTGTTGAGATTGTATAAGTTGAAAGCTAACAATAGATGGAGTGACAAAAGCTTCACTGAATTGTTGACTTTGTTGAAAGAAATGCTTCCTGAAGGAAATGAGCTGCCAATCTCAACATACCGGGTAAAGAAAATGTTGTGCCCAATGGGAATGGAGGCCAAGAAGATACACACATGCCCGAATGATTGTGTATTATTTCAAAAGGACTATGTAGATTTGAAAGATTGTCCAAAATGTGGTGCATCACGGTATAAATTGATGACTTCGGGGGAGTCCAAAACTGGTTCTCCTTCCAAGGTGTTGTGGTATCTACCTATAATATCACGGTTTCAACGCTTGTTTGCAAATCCGAAAGATGCGAAGAATTTGAGGTGGCATGCAGATGTTAAGAAAAATAATGATGGGATCCTACGACATGCGTCTGATTCCCCACAGTGGAAGAAGATTGATCTATTGTACCCCAAATTTGGTGAAGAAGATAGGAATCTAAGACTTGGGCTTTGTACAGATGGGATGAATCCATATGGGACATTGAGCAGCCAACATAGCACTTGGCCAGTCATGCTTGTTATATACAATCTTCCTCCCTGACTGTGTATGAAAAATAAGTACGTTATGCTGTCATTGTTGATATCGGGCCCTAAACAACCTAGAAATGATATCGATGTTTATCTTGAACCTCTGATTGATGACTTAAAGAAACTTTGGGCTGAAGGTGTGATGACCTATGATGCTTCAGGAAGAGAGACATTTCGTTTTCACGCTATGTTGTTTTGCACTATTAATGACTTTCCAGCATATGGGAATTTGTCTGGATATAGTGTCAAAGGAGCTAAAGCGTGTCCTATATGTGAAGAAAACACTGATTCAATAAGACTAAAACATGGTGGCAAGACTATATATCTTGGTCATTGAAGGTTTCTTTCAAAATTCCATCTGTATCGTAGGAAGCGCAAAGCATTCAATGGATGGAATGATGAACGGAGTGCACCAAAACCTATACCAGGGGATGTTGTTTATGAAAGAGTAAAAGACATTGTCAATGAATTTGGTAAGAAATCACAATGTAGTATGGCCACACGGAGTGACAATTCTTCATTCAAGAAGAAGTCAATATTTTGGGATCTTCCTTATTGGAGTTCTTTGACAATCAAACATTGTATCGATGTAATGCACGTTGAGAAAAATGTCTGTGATAGCATCATTGGTACTCTGTTAAATATACCAGGTAAGACTAAAGATGGAATAAAATCCAGACTGGACCTACGTGAAATGAGAATAAGGTCAGAATTAACAGAATTACGTGAAATGGGTAATAAAAGAACATACTTACCTCCCGCTTGTTACACGTTGTCTAGAAAGGAGAAGAAAGCTTTTTGTGAATGCTTGGTAAGTGTTAAGGTGCCACATGGTTACTCATCCAACATCCGTAGATTGGTATCAATGAAAGATCTGAAGTTGATAGGTCTTAAATCTCATGATTGTCACACTCTAATGCAACAAATATTGCCCGTGGCAATTCGATCTATATTGCCGAAACATGTAAGGTTTGCAAACACCAGACTTTGTTTCTTTTTCAACAATCTATGCAGCAAAGTTATTGACCCTGATACTCTCGATAATTTGCAAAGAGAAGTGGTTGTTACCCTATGTCAGCTTGAGATGTATTTCCCTCCTTCGTTCTTTGATATCATGGTACATCTTGTTGTCCACTTGACTAGGGAAGTGAAAATGTTGGGACCAGTTTTCTTGCATTGGATGTATCCCTTTGAACGATACATGAGCATTTTTAAAGGTGATGTTCGAAACCGTTATCGGCCTGAAGGGAGTATTATTGAAGGTTATGTGGCGAGAGAGGTTATGGATTTTTGCAATGACTTTCTGAGTGGTAATAACACTCTTGTTAATGACAAGAATATTGAGGAGGGCAAAGGAATTTTGGGATCACGGGTGAAAGTAATCAGCTGTGAGCAGTTGGAACAGGCTCACTTGTATATTTTACACAAAATGGACGAAGTGAGTGTTTATATTGAGGAACATACCAATTTCATCAAGAGACAACATCCTCGAGCAAATGCTAGTTAATACAAATGCTAAATGTTTTCCTTTTCTGGTTAATAAAAATGCTAAATGTTTGCCTTTTTCTAGTTAATACAAATGCTAAATGTTTGCCTTTTTCTAGTTAATACAAATGCTAAATGTTTGCCTTTTTCTAGTTAATACAAATGCTAAATGTTTGTCATTTTAATGACATTTTCAGATGGCTGACCATGATGAGCATGATGTCCATGATGAGCATGAAGTCCATGATGAGCATGTTGTCCATGACGAGCATGGTGAGGATACCAATGTAAGTTCTAAAAACATATCATGTATTTCTATAAGATTCATTATCTTCTAGTTATGTCATATATCCTATATTTCTATATTGGGCTAATTCAGTGGTTTATTTTTGTCAAATTTGAGGTTGATGATGCACATGTACCCACTGAAGCACTGGAGCAACTTGATGTGCAGCACCAAACACTTAACAAGAAAATGGGCATCACTTTGTTGAAGAAGTTAATAGCACCGAGTGGCAGTGGATCCAAATTGGTTGTTGAGTTTGATAATGGAGGAAATTCAATTGGAGTGAACCAAAATAATTTTGTAAACTATCTTGGGTGTGTCACTCGAAGCCATTGTGGTGTTAAGTATGATAATTGGCATAAAGTTCCTCAGATGAAGAAAGACTTGATATGGAAGGATTTATGCGTGAGTTATTATTATTTGCAATTCTATTTTGTAGATTACAAATTATATTATTTGCAATTCTATTTTTGGATACTAGTTAATAAGAATTCTATTTTACAGAATCTGTTTGCATTGGATGAGAAGCTGCATCATAAAAGCGTGATGCAATGCGCTGGAAAGATGCTTAGGAACTATAGGACAAATCTGAACAGAGAATACATAAAAGATGGTGATAAGAAGAAGAAGTCAGCCCTTGAGCAGTGGAACTTCTTGGACAAAGAAGATTGAGACAATTTTGTTGCTTCAAGAAAATCTGAAGAATTCAAGGTATTAGGCGTCACTCCCAATTTAATTAATATACGTTGTATTCACCTATTCAAGATTAACATTTAGTGCTACTAACCAAATCATTAATGTGCATACTAACTAGGCCCTCGGTGACATGCAAAAAGCAAGCCGTGCACTGAATGTGCATGACCACACTATGGGTCCAAAGGGCTATGCAAGTGTTTGCCAAAGACTACAGGCGGAGTCTGCGGCTACTCAGGAGTCTGCTGCTGCTCAGGAGTCTGCCACACCCATGCCTCGCCATGATATCTGGATAGCTGGGAGGCAAAACAATAAGGGTGAAATAAAGAAGCCCGTAACTGCTGAGGCGTCTACAAAAATGGTAAAATACAACTCTTAGAGCAATCGTTTGAATATTGATTATTTGTGGTGTTAACTTACCAATTTCTATTGATGGTGATTAGCGGGAGCTGCACGAGCAGAGGAAACAAGGCATGTTCATCCCTCAGGGCACAAGGGATGAATTGACAGTTGCTCTGGGTAACCCAGAGCATCCTGGACGTGTTAGGGGTGCAAGCGCTGGTGTGGGCATCAAAGCATTCTTTGGGCCATCCCAGCACAAACCCAGAGCGGGACTTTCACAAGAAGAGGTAACCTATTCTTTTTTTAGAATGTTACTGCAAAAGGGAATTCACTAATAAGAAGCTAATGTTTCTTTTATCCATGTATAGGAGAATAAGAGAGTCGAGGATATAGTTGCTAAGAAGGTCAATGATATAGTTGTGGAGAAGGTCAAGGAAGAAATAGTGCGGTGGCAGGCATCTCAGGCTTCCAATCAGCCTATGGCGACCCACTCTTCTCCTGATGCACAGACTGCGAGTAATCCTGGAGACCCATCGCCTAGCACGTCTGCTGTAAGTATTGTTTATGACATTTTAGCTAGTCTTTTCAAGATGATATGTTTTCAAGATGATATGTATATATGTATAACATTCTTTACGTAAATTTGTAGGCATTGAAGCCATGCCGCTTAAGAATGCAAGACTATGTTGTTGCAGAGGCGCAGGCTTACCAGTCCCTTCCTGGGGTAACGTTTCATGGGACTCCAATGCCGCAGGGCTATGTTTGTGTGAGCCCGATATGTGTATTACCCGATTGGAGGGAAGCTGCATTGCCATATGCCCACCCAGATATTGATACACTTGGTGAGGCAGAAGGCGGGGTGATATTGTGGCCCAAAGCAGATGTCGTCTACACTACTGAAATTGTAAGATAAATTTACATTACTTTAGATTATTAATGTGTATATATGAGGTCAACTGATCTGAAATTATATATACAAGTTAAAAAGAAGACACCCGGAGCACCTAGGCCTCCACCTCCACTTCCTACATTACCAAATTGGGTTCCAACTGACCTAAAATACCCGTTAGGTCCTGCTTGTAGGGGAATGGCATGTTGGCTACGGGCACATAATATACATTGCCCTATAATTGTTTCTTTAGAAGCAGATTATGCATGTCAATCAGACGATAGCTCTTTATTTATACAAGATATTATTGAGCTGTTTATGCATGATTGGCTGAATACATCAATGATAGAGACATGGATAAGGTGAGATCTTGTTTATACATCCATATACCTTGTGTAAGATCCGGTGATCTGGTTTCTTATATATTAATGCATACGTAATACATGTTTTATAGCTACTTAGTCGAAGATCAATGCAAACAATTTGCATTTGATCATGTGGGATTTTTGATTCCATCATTGATTAGTATGGTAGCTAAAGACCCTGATAGTGTTCAACAATACTGTATAGATGCTTTTACAATTTTCGGTCAGCAAAAGAAGATGATAATAATAGCTCCATTTAATGTCAAGTAAGTTTACTTTATTTATAATTTGGACTTAAGAAAATTCCATTTTTATTGTGCATTTTGAGTTATTAATTTTTAACTTTTTTACCTCTAGCGGTAGACATTGGGAGTTACTAGTTATTGTCCCCGGGACGTTCACTGTTTATTATCTAGATCCTGCGGGAAGTACATTGAACACTAAAATTGGACACATATTGAGAATGCCATTATTCTGGTGAGAAATATTTCATTTTTATATCCGTTAACATCTTTTATTACATTACTATTTAATTATGCAATTTATTGTGTTACATTAACATGTAGGGGTTTAGATGCATTCAAAAATGCTGGAGGAAATGTCCCAAGGAGAAAGAACCAGCCAATAATTTGGGAGAACGTAAAAGTAAGTTCCCGACTCCAATGTATATATTATTTATGTGAACTGTGCTTAGTTGTATTTTTTAATATTTTGTATGTTTCAATTTGTAGTGCGCTACACAAGAAAACGGATGGGCATGCACATACTATGTGATGCGATTTATGCAGATGATTATCTGACATGTCGCATTGGATATTAATACCATACATGAGGTATTATATATAGTCTCATTAGTTAGTATGAAATATATCAATCTTATTTTTATATTATTACTTATATATATACATCATTCTCTTTGCAGGTGTTTAAAACTGACCACACTATAGGTAAACGCTTAAAAAATGTACATGCTCCATATACGATGGAAGCATGAAATGAAGTAAGAGAAGAATGGGCAAAAGCCATACAAGCAGTGGCGATTGTAAGATATAATTGGGATGATGATAGCGATGCTGAATGATATTTTGTAAATGAATATTTCTGAATGTTTATACATGTCTGAATGTTTCTACATGTATTTGAATGTTTCTACATGTGTGAATGTGAGAATTGAATTGATGTCTGAATGTATCTACTTGTGTGAAAAAATATTTGTTGATTTTGCAGGTTTGTGGCCTGTTTGTAGGCTGATATCAATGGATTTCATAAACCTGTAGTTCAGAAAACTAAACTGCAGGTTCTCATCCTGCTGACCAGCCACAGTAGGCATGCAAACTGATAAGAAAAAAAATTAAAGTATAGGCGTCGATTATTTATAGAACACCGTCATCAAAGGCCTACAACGTCGGTTATTGGATAAAAACCGACGCCTAATAGGACAAACAACCCGACCGTGCAGGAAAGCACGGCCGTGGTGGAAAAGGCGTCGCTTATTCATATAAAATCGACACCTATAGTACTAAACACGGCCGTGCAGTGAAGCACGGTCATGTCGTCTGGGAGTATGGCGTCGGTTGTTCAGTTGTTAACCGACGCCTATAGTACTATACACGGCCGTGCAGCGAAGCACGGCCGTGTCGTATGGTGCCTTTTTTTGTGGCGCGAACCCTATAGACGTCGGCCAACTATATATAACCGACGCCTATATATCATATAGGCGTCAGTTAGAAAACCGACGCCGAAGAGTTCGACCTTTAGCGACATCCACATAGGCGTCGCTTGAAAACCGTCACCAAAGGGGGTTAAAAAACCGACGCCAAAGGCGGGTTCTGTAGTAGTGAACACTGTGATAACAGCCAGGTGTTGGGTTATTACCAACCCTGTGATAACACCCAGGTATTGGGTTATTTCCAATCCTGTGATTAACAACCAAGTATTGGGTTATTACCAATCTTGTGATTAACAGTCAGGTATTGGGTTATTACCAATCCTGTGATTAACAGACATGTATTGGGTTATTACCAATCCTATGATTAACAACCATGTATTGGGTTATTACCAATTCTGTGATTAACATCCAGGTATTGGGTTATTACCAATCTGGTGATTAACAACCAGGCATTGGGTTATTACCAATCCTGTGATTAACAGTTGAGCATTGGGTTATTACCAATCCTGTGATTAATAGCCAGACATTGGGTTATTACCAATCCTGTGATTAAAAGGTAGGTATTGGGTTATTACCAATCCTATGATTAATAGCCAGGCATTGGGTTATTACCAATCCTGTGATTAACATCCATGCATTGGGTTATTACCAATCCTATGATTAACATCCAAGCATTGGGTTATTACCAATCATGTGCATCTATTCCAGGCATTGGACTATGCCACTCCTGTGCATCTAATCTAGGCATTGGACTATGCCAATCCTGTGCATCTCATCACTGAATACCATTTACTAGGCATTACCTTGGCCAAGACATCATACTTATTCACATCCTTTATATAATACAAGTATTCCTCTTATCTCCTTTAAGCATATTGAAAACACTATAGCCCTTATTTGGCTATAAGCATAAAGCATGGATGATCAAGATTTCATTATTACTATTGTATCCATTTATTATTATTATTATGTTACTAAGTTTCCATTTCCTAGTTTATTTTGAACATTATCATTTCTTACATAAGACATTTATAAACATCTTGTTACCTCTCACTAGGCAACAACTATTCTCATGGCTCACAAGTCCCATTAAACATCTTGTCACCTCTCACTAGGCAACAACTAACCACATGGCTCACAAGGCCCGTTAAACATCTTGTCACCTCTCACTAGGCAACAACTATTCACATGGCTCACAAGGCCATTAAACATCTTGTCACCTCTCATTAGGCAATAACTATTCACATGGCTCACAAGGCCCATTAAACATCTTGTCACCTATCACTAGGCAACAACTATTCACATGGCTCATAAGGCCATTAAACATCTGGTCACCTCTCACTAGGCAACAACTATTAGGGTTAGGGTTTCCCTTTATAGCCGAATAGGGTTTCAAGTTCATATTATCAATCCAAACCCTAATTCATTGCTCCACACATCTAGGAGCATACATTTATATCTTAAGTATTCAATCATACTTATTTATTCTCATCATTTGTCATTAAATGATTATCAACACAAAGTATGAGTTTCTCTCTTATCCTTACTAGGATATTGATTACTTCATACTTTATTAAGTTGTCTCAACCTTTCCTTCAGGGTACATTAGCCTACTTAATCAATATTCATTAAAATCCATACATATTAATGTATTACTTGATATAAGACACTTCATGTATTACTTCATCAAGTACATTGCATCTAAGGTGCTTTCCTTCATATGGGTTTTGAGGTGCTTCCACCATATCATGTATGAGGTGTGTGCTTGCTACCCATATCACTTTAGAGGTGTATGTGTGCTTACCATATCGGGTATGAGGTGTATGTGTGCTTACCATATCATCCTTGAGGTGTATGTGTGCTTACCATCTCGGGTTTGAGGTGTATGCTTGCTTCCATATCACTTTAGAGGTGTATGTGTGCTTCACACCATATCGGGCAGAGAGGTGTGTGTGTGCTTCACACCATATCGAGCAAAGAGGTGTGTGTGTGCTTCACACCATATCGGGCAAAGAGGGAATTGTGTGTTTCACACCATATTGGGCAAAGAGTTGTGTGTATGCTTCACACCATATCGGCCAAAGAGGTGTGTGTGTGCTTCACACCATATCGGGAAAAGAGGTGTGTGCTTGACCTCATATCATTTTTGAGGTGTATGATTGACCTCATATCGTCCAAGAGGTGTATACTACCTTACCATATCGTGCAACAAAGTATAAAATCATACCCATATTGTTTTAGTGGAGTAGGTGCATCACCATATCGGGTTAGAGGTGTTTGCTTGTGTGCTTGAACCTGATATCACTTTATAAGGTGATACCATCATCTTCAAGCTCTAGACATTCATTCTACTTGTTCTAGTACAAGGATAACAGGTCTAAGAAACTACTAGAACTCATAATTTCATCAACCATTTCATAATATTTCGGAATTTAAAGTAGTTCATTTAAGCATAGCAATTTAGGTGATGAATGATAACATCGTTGAGTTCAAGTTATATAACCCGCCTTGTGAACAGCTTCACAACTCCAAGCCCCAAATATTCACGTCCTAAGGTTGAAGAAGAACTTCTCCAAGGTCCATGGCTCGTTCAAAACTCCTCCATAGACAAGAAATCACCATAGTTAAGCACTTGGTGAAGAAGGAAAGAAAGAAAGATCATAACCCTAGATCCATGCTTCAATCCAAGGTTGAAGATGATCATGGCCTTGCCTTAGGGTTAAGATTTGAGCTCCTTCTTGCTCCTTAGCACCTTTGCACGATACCTCACTACTCATGCACGATATTCCCTCACTTGTGGCCGATATCCCCTTCACTTGTGGCCAATATAACTCCACTATGGTCGATATCAACTTGCTATGGCCGATATCACTTGCTATGGCCGATACCAAGACCCTATGAACGATACCACTTCACCCATGCACGATACCAAAACTCCATGCATGATATATAAGAGCAAGGATGTGGTAGGATTCGAAAAAGTTCACTTAGGGGTGAAAGGAAGGGTATATATACTTGAGGTTCATGAAAAAGTGTATATATGAGGTGTCATCAATTTACTACTAGTAGGTGCCACATGGCCATGCATGGATTGACACATGTACTTGAATGCACTCCATATTTATATTTCCATGCAAAATAAAAACTTTAGGATAATGCAAGGGATAAGGGTCGGGCCCCTTTGGTTATCTTTTAGGACAAGCCACTTCCACTCACATTATTATATTCACAATTCAATGCAACCTTTCCTAAGGAAAGTTGCAAGCCGATATCCATTGCTTTATTGAGGTGCTTAGCTCATTTTTGAAAATTAAAAGAGTTAAAAACACGATATGGGGGTCTCCTCTTTGGCTCCTTGGCCGATAGGGACTCTCATTTAACACTATAACCTGATACACCTAATACTAGCTCAAATTAGGGTTTCCATTCAAACCCCTTTCTTGGTCTTTTCATCACCAAGAATACCATCACTCATAATTGATTCAAAAATGGTGCTTCATTGTTTATCTCTCCTATAAATGATACTAGGAGGGAGTAGGGACACTCTAGAGTTTTTAATTTGCATATAAACTCTATATTTTGGGTAAATTACAACTTGCACCAAAATTGGTACACAAGTCACCAACATTATTTAAACAAGTTCAAACTTGGAATTTAGGCTTTCCAAAAGCCACCACCTTGCATAATTCTCTCTCTTATGATGCTAAAACACTTAGGGCACATTCAACATGTGACAAATTGCAATATATCCCCTCATCTTGGGTAAATTGCATTTTGGTCCAAAACATGAGAACATTGCTCAAACATTATTCAAACAGGACCAAATTTGAAACATAAGTCTGTTACATGATAGAAAAACACTTTATAGGATTATATTCAAGTTCTAAGCAACTTACTTAGCCAAAAAAAATAGGGTTACCTCATAACCTAGGTCAGGGTAATTGTAAATTATAAACCCCTAACAAGGATTTCATCCCTGAAATCCCAGGTAAAGGGAGACAGATATTATTCATTCATCATATCATCAAGTCTCCACATAACATCTTAATGTCATGGAGATGCCATAGAACTTTGACCAACACAAAGTCCTTTCACACAGGGTTATCATAGAATCTGTCATATAGGACACATACTCCACTGTCCTTTTCATTATTGATTGTAGAGTCAACTCTGTGTCGGGTGACATTTTTTTCTTAGTCGGAGAATCATTATACATACCTTATTTAACTAAGGTGTCAAAACTCACTGATTTGTCACCCACTTGGGACTACATGTCTTATCATACATTTTTAGCTTTGATAAGCTTTTTCTCAAATGATTCTACATTTATTCCTTCAATTAATATATCTTTATCAAAGTTATGTTTATGTAGAGCATAAACCCCTAACATATGATTTTCCTACTAGAATTGTCACAAGGTTGCCCCTTCTATGTAACCCAACATTATTCATCTAAAGATTACTTCTTATTCATGCATATCAAGTGTCATAAGACTTACTTGATTGTCATGTTCCTGAAAGAAAAGGTCACAAGGGAATATAATCCTTCTTATCACCCCATCATTATTCAGGGCTGTTTATTAAAGAAAAGAGATTATCACCTTCTTTGAGTATTGCATGAACTTTCAATTGTTCATGTGTCATTCAATCTTGTTTCCTCTTAGGCTCCTTGACATTAGCATAGGAATTATAAGGATGATTATATGTCATCATCCTTTAACATTATCATCATCATGATTACTAGATCTGGGTATTCAAACCCTTAGTTCATCACTGAACATTGTTACCTCTCATCAGGTAACTGTTACCTCTAGGTCCTCAGACCAAGGTATACATTATACTAAAAATTTTCTTTTGTTTATAAGTTGATCTGTTATTGACACAAATTCCTTCGTATAACAATTAGGATGTGGTAGAAATATTCTTGCCACATCTCCTACTTCATTAAGCTCTTTAGATTGTCTCAAAATGACTACTTGATCAGAGTAATAAGAAAGATAGCAATCTAAGAGTTCCATACTTATCGTGTCTTCAATAGATGAATACCTGGCCAGGGTATTCAAGAACTAAAATTAGGTAGTATGCATTTGTTTTATATTATGTTTCATCTCTTTAAATTTTTACTACTTAGTATCTCAAATTTTCTATGGGTGTTTTTATTACATCTCTTCCTTTCGTCATGAAGAGAGAAATTTCAAAACATATAAGAGAATATTGGACTGAATATAGGTTCTCATCCTTTTTATCTCTTCCTCGTGTCCTCGTAGGACTAATCGAAGAAATCTCAACAATAACTACCTTTCTTATAATCAGTAGGCAGAGAGAAGAAAAAGGAAAGATAATTCAGAATGAAAAGTTTTATCTGACATGTTACCTTTACGGGTTATCTAATGTCTTGTTTGCCGGGTCACCTTATTATTTCTTCTTGGACACTGCCACCTCAGATGTCCTATCTGTCCACATTTGTGGCAAGCTCGGTCCCTACTTGGTGACTACTATATTGGTGTACCATATTGTAGTTGAACCAGTGATAATGAAGATTTTGGTTGTTTAGTACCACTAATCAATAATTCCTATGACTGTGTAGACTTTCTTTTGAGGTTTGTCTCATGTTTCTTTGTCACTGACCTTTCTATCATCCAGACAGATTCCACAAATGTGGCGAATCTCTCTCTGCTTTCTAATGTAGATGTCGAGATAGACACCTCAACATTCAATCCTTTCTCAAAACGTCAGATCTTCTCATGTTCAATAGGAGCCATTTGAGGACAAAACTGCAAAAGTTCCATGAACCTAGCTTCATATTCATTAATTGACATGGTTCCCTACCGAACCTTCTCAAACTATGACATCTTTTCGTCTAAGTATGTTCGTGGAAAATACTTACTGACAAATTCTTGACAAAATTCCTCCCACCCAACCTCTTCATCATTCCTTTTTACCTCTTCTATGGCCCACCAATGGCCAGCACTACCCTTCAAAAGGTATACAACATGTTTAACTTTGTCAGTATCTGGGATACTAAGGATCTTAAAAGCCTTTTCTAACTCAGTGAGCCACAAATCAACATATGTTGGGTCAGTTGTTCTAGCATATTCTATAGCTCCTACACGGTGTAGTCGTTCAAAAGTCTTACCAGACCCATGTTCCTCATTTGGAACTGGTGCTGTAGGTGATGGTGATGGCATCCGTTCTGCCATATGCATCATTGTGGTCATGAATTTCCCAAAAAGAGCATGGAAGGTTGGATTTTCTATCATAGCCTTGTCATAATAGGGATTCTCAGGCACTAATTCCTCTCTTGCCTGATCCCTTGCATCTCCTATTGGTGTAGCAACATTGCTCTCAGCAACGTGTCCCTTTTGTTCTCCGAACATCTTTGAGTTATATCCCTTCTTCTGCATAAGCAGAAGTCACTATAAGATATACTGAGGTACACTTAGAACAGACTCGACACCTTAGTCCTATGTCTCTGTAGACTCAGCAAACCTTAAGCTATGATACCAAACTTATAATGATCGCCACCAAATCGACAACCAAATCGTTACTAATTAAGCGGAATAACCATAAGCAACAGATTAACAACAATCACTAAAAATTAAAACCATTTTGCAAAGAGATCCATTTCTAAGAAAACTCTTTAAGGAAGAACCAAAACTTGATATTCATCATTGATCATATTGTACATACATTGTACCATCTCTTCTCGAGGATAACTTATAACAACTGCTTTCTCCAAACATATACTGAAGCAACATAAAGCCTCGAGGCATACAAGCCAAATCTCAAATCGTTCATAAAACCAAAACGTACTAAATCCAAGGACCTGAGAGTACAGAGACGACACATAGGACTTCTATCTACAAGACATGACAGATAGTACACTCAACCTGAGATGTCACTACTATCCCTGTTGCTGTTGTTCTCCCTCTACAGTACAGTCTCAACCCCCCTCGTGCACATCCACCTAAAAAAATGTGGATCCCACGGGGTGAGACAATTGTCCCATCGAGAGATATAACTCTCCACCAACAATGTTATTATCACAGTTAAATAGTATTAAACTAAGCAGATGATAAGCAGTTTAGAACATTCTCATCTTTTCAAGCATTGCAACTATCTATGATAGAGAAGTAAATCGTCTATTCACTTTATAAGGAATATGAAGAACATGTATATCATTTGCCCATCATACTATATCAACATTTCAAGCTTATCATGTGATAATATCATCATGTTCCAGCTTTATACCAATCTTGCAACAGCTAGGTATTGGATTGTACCAATCCTGTGGTATTACAACTAGGTATTGGATTGTACCAATCCTGTGATATTACAGCTAGGTGTTGGGTTATTACCATCCATGTGATGACAACCAGGTGTTAGGTTATTACCAACCCTATGATAACAACCATGTATTGGGTTATTACCAATCCTGTGATTAACAACCAGATATTGGGTTATTACCAATCCTGTGATTAACAACCATGTATTGGGTTATTACCAATCCTGTGATTAACAGCCAGGTATTGGGTTATTACCAATCCGTTATTACCAATCCTGTGATTAACAACCAGGCATTGGGTTATTACCAATTCTGTGATTAACAGCCAGGCATTGGGTTATTACTAATCCTGTGATTAACAACTAGGCATTGGGTTATTACCAATCTTGTGATTAACAGCCAAGCATTGGGTTATTACCAATCATGTGATTAACAACCATGTATTGGGTTATTACCAATCATGTGATTAACAACCATACATTGGGTTATTACCAATCCTATGATTAACAGCCAGACATTGGGTTATTACCAATCCTATGATTAATAGCTAGGCATTGGGTTATTACCAAGCATGTGCATCTATTCTAGGCATTGGACTATGCCAATCATGTGCATCTATTCCAGGCATTAGACTATGCCAATCTTGTGCATCTCATCATTGAATACCACATCACCTTTACTAGGCATTACCTTGGCCAAGACATCATACTTATTCACATCCTTTATATAATACAAGTATTCCTCTTATCTCCTTTAAGCATATTCAAAAGACTATAGCCCTTATTTGGCTATAAGCATAAAGCATGGATGATCAAGATTTCATTATTACTATTGTATCCATTTATTATTATTATTATGTTACTAAGTTTCCATTTCCTAGTTTATTTTGAACATTATCATTTCTTACATAAGACATTTATAAACATCTTGTTACCTCTCACAAGGCAACAACTATTCCCATGGCTCACAAGGCCCATTAAACATCTTGTCACCTCTCACTAGGCAACAACTAACCACATGGCTCACAAGACCCGTTAAACATCTTTTCACCTCTCACTAGGCAAAAACTATTCACATGGCTCACAAGGCCATTAAACATCTTGTCACCTCTCACTAGGCAACAACTATTCACATGGCTCACAAAGCCCATTAAACATCTTGTCACCTCTCACTAGGCAACAACTATTTACATGGCTCACAAGGCCATTAAACATCTTGTCACCTCTCACTAGGCAACAACTATTCACATGGCTCACAAGGCCATTAAACATCTTGTCACCTCTCACTAGGCAACAAATATTCACATGGCTCACAAGACCCATTAAACATCTTGTCACCTCTCACTAGGCAACAACTATTCACATGGCTCACAAGGCCATTAAACATCTTGTCACCTCTCACTAGGCAACAACTATTAGGGTTAGGGTTTCCCTTTATAGTCGAATAGGGTTTCAAGTTAATATTATCAATCCAAACCCTAATTCATTGCTCCACACATCTAGGAGCATACATTAATATCATAAGTATTCAATCATACTTATTTATTCTCATCATTTGTCATTAAATGATTTTTTTAATGAGCGTAGGGTGTTGCCTCTTTACTATTAGCCAAAATTGTGGTTACAAGACGTACCCACTTAGGGAAATGAAAACAGAACAAAAAAAACTGTACATAAGAAAGCTAGTTACAGTAAGCTTCTATATCTACTAAATGCTTCATCCAAAGCTTCTCCGTGTCTGTGCATCTTCCTCTAAAAATTCTAGTATTCCTTTCTATCCAGATCATGTAAATAGTGTAGCAGGCCATCGTCTTTTCCTTGCCCTTCAGCTTCAGCAAGTCAGACAAGGATCTAAGAATAGTCGAACAGTCCTGGTTTTTCCTCCAGAACTCCCACATGTCCGCAGCAAAACAACAATTGAAGAAAATATGAGGCAAGTCTTCTCCGTGTGCCAAACATAAGACACATCTAGATGCCAAATGGAAACAAACTCTTTGCAAGTAATCTATTGTTGGGATTCTGCCAAGAAAGCATTTCCAAAGCATAATAGATATTTTCCTTGGAATATCCTTCCATATCCAATTACCCCAGTTGACATTCCGATCTTTATTTCTAACCATGTCCCAGCAGTCCTTGAGGCTGCAGTTCTTCTTCGTCCTCAAACAGATTTGGTCTTCCCTGAAAACTTGCGGATATGACCCTTCCAGCAGATTTTCCACCTGATAGGCTCCTCTGAACGCAGGGATATCCCACTTATCATCTTTCAAACAGCTCTCTATCTTGCAGTTGAGACCTTTCCCCATTCTGAGCACGAGGTACGAATTAAACAAATCAATAAGCTTCTTTTTTCCCTTCAACCAAGGGTCTCTTCAGAACAACCACTTCTTACCGTTACCCAAACAAAACTCCACTTCATTAAGAAGAATACTTCTTTGTTCGAGTAGTTTTTTCCAGAGCCATGAAGAATTAGCTCTGGGGTACACCGACCAAATTGATTCCTCCTTAATATATCTCCCATTTATCCATTTCACCCAGAGACTCTCCTTTTCAGTAGCAACATCCCACAAATTTTTAAGAAGACCAGCCTTAGACCAATCATCTATACGTCTAATGCCCAAGCCACCTTCTCTTCTAGGTCTGCAGATAATGTCCCAAGAAACTAAGTGCATATGCTTCTTATCCTCTGAGTCTTTCCAAAGAAAGTCCCTCATAATCTTTTCCAAATCCTTAATAACAAATTTAGGCAGGGGAAAGGCAGAAGTCCAGAAAATACTATAAGCCGAAAGGGTGGAAATGATCAGCTCCACCCTCCCTGCTTGAGAAAGCAAGTTACCTTTCCAAGAATCCAATCTCATATGAAATCTATCCACAATCGGATGACACATCTCTTTAGTTAGCCTTCCAGTAAAAAGGGGGACACCAAGATATCGGACAGGAAACTCACCTACGTCAATCTCCAGAACATCTCCCAAATTAGCTTTACTCGCATTCTTGCTTAGGAAGATTTGACTTTTGCTATTATTCAAACGAAGACCCGAGATCAGACTAAAGGTATTTAGAATCCCATTAAAACACTAGGCTTTACTCTCATCAGATTTAGAGAAAAGGAGAAGATCATCAGCGAAGATTATGTGGGAAACATTTACTTCACCAATAGAAATAGGTTTCAAATTACCAGCTCGAAGCTCAGAGTTAATAACAACAGTCAAACCCTGCATGGCAATCACAAACAACAACGGGGATAGAGGATCACCTTGCCTAACCCCATTAGCAGCTTCAAATTCGTCAGTAGGATTACCATTTACTAAAACTTTATACGTAGCTGTCTCAAAAGTCTCTTGAACCCAGTTCAACCAGCAAAGAGGAAATCCCATCTTGCTCATCAAGAACAAGATAGAATCTCTCCTGACAGAGTCATAAGCTTTGGCCAAATCAGCTTTAATGCACATATAATGTTGAGAACCTCCAAACATGCTCAGAACTTCATTAGCTAACAAAATAGCATCACCAATCCTTCTCCCTTTCACAAAAGCAACCTGATTTATATCAATAATTTCAGGCAACACCAACGCAAGACGATTAGCCATTATCTTAGCAATAACTTTGTAGATGGTATTAACCACCGAGATAGGCCTAAAGTTCTTTAGGTTAACAGCCCCTTGAACCTTAGGAATCAAAGTAATCATCGTGATGTTACACTCCTTTAAAAGTCTCCCTATTTTGAAGAAATAGAGGATAGCAGACATAATCTCTTCCCCAATAATACTCCAGGTCTCCTTGTAGAAAAGTGCATTAAACCCATCAGGCCCGAGGGCCTTATCATTACTCAGATTCATAAACATCTCCTCCACTTCATGCTTAGTTACCTCCTTCCTTAACATATCATAATGAACAGCTCCAATTCTAGGAAGGACCCACTCATCCTTCCACAACACCTCATTCATCGGAGTGCTATTAAAAATCTGAGAATAAAAGTTTTTGACACAGCCGCAAATAGTATCATAATCATAAATCCTGTTACCTTGATCATCTTCAAGGACATTAATATTGTTCCTTATCCTTCTAGTTTTCAAGGAAGCATAGAAAAAGGCAGAGTTCCTATCTCCATATTTGAGCCATTGCACCCTACTTTTTTGGCGAAGTAAAATCTCTTCATTGTTCAGAGCTTTAATAGTTTCATCTCTAAGCGCAACCAACCTCCCCTGTTTCTCCTCGTTTAAGGGGGTCAACATCCACTTCTCTCTGTAGGCAGACCAGATCATTTTCTAACTCCCTTGCTTTAGAACATAAGTTTCCCACTACCTCCTTGTTCCATTTCCTCAAAGCACAAGTGACCGCAAAAAGCTTCTTGTAAACTTTGTACATAGGAGTGCCACTAACCTCAGTATTATTCCAAGCTTCACTGACAACCTCCTTAAAAGAATAATGATTAATCCAAGCATTGATGAAACGAAAAGGAAATCTATTCGTCTTCTTTGAACCAAGTCTCAACATCAAGATCTTATGATCACTTACAACAGCAGGGAGAACTTCACCCCAACAAAAGGGAAAACTAGATAGAAACTTCACATTTGTAAAGATACGATCAATCTTTGAAAATGTACTCACTCCTCTTTTGCTATGACTATCCCAGGTAAAGTAGAAGCCCTTAGTCTGTAACTCCACAAGATTCACATCATCAATGGTTTTGTTAAAATCAATCATACTCCGATTAGAAGGTGGTTGTTTGCCCGATTTCTCTTTTTTTAAGTCTCACATATCAAGATTCAAATCATCTTTCCTCACAGAGCAATGAATGCATTGTTCATTCTTAAAGAGGACCTTTATGTCCAAATATGTATCTTCCCAAACAACCAAGATATGAGTATAAGAATAGAACTCAGCGTTATCAACAAATTTTGCATTAGACCAGATCCTTCCTACGAAATCAACCAAATCAGCTTTTTGTAATCTAGATTCCAAGATCACATATATATCAGCTTTATTCTTTTTAATCTCATTCCGAATGCGAGGCATTTTATTTCCTCCTCCTCTCACATTCCAGGATAGAATATTAAAGGACTCAACCATTAGGAGGGATGGGGGGACATCAACCACCTCAGCCGCAGCCACAGGTGTAACCACCACCTCATTAACAATTCCCCCTTCATCAAAGTTCGACAATGGTGAATACTTATTTAGTGATTCAGGAATGGCCATGGAAGAATTTTTCGCATTACCTTTCGGCGCCGATTTGTTCCTCCTTGCAATTGTCTCCCACCCTGCTTCAGGCGTGATAACAGGGGTAATCACCTCCAAGGTGCTTTGAACAGAAGATGCATGAGTTGAACTATCTTCAGTGCCGACAACAGATCCCATATCACCTTCTGTAATTTTATCAACAACATCACTAAAGACTTCACCCTCTTCATCTTCAACCACTTTCTTAGGGACCCATTCTTCAGATACCTTCTTTTGTATTATCCTCTTTTCAGATTGCTTCTTTGGGTCTGCGCACAGAGATGACTCATGTCCATACAGGCCACACGTCAAACACTTACTGGGCTCCCATTCATACTCAAACTGGATCGTATCAATCTGCCCATCATCACTAGCTATCTGCATCTCCTTAGGATACGAGAAATCAGACGATATAACCACCTGAATCCTGGCATAGTCAAGCCTATGGAACTCTGAAGTCAGCTTGTCTGGCCGGAGCGGACGACCCAAAACAGAGCCAATGCTGCTAAACATTTCTGCATCCCATAATTCAAGAGGTAGATTATAGATCTTTAGCCATACATGTATATCTGTTAACTTCAATTTTTCCAACGGCTCTCCCCTTTCCCATTTCTTTATGATTAACGATTTTCCTGTTACAAACCACGGGCCTCCATCAACTGCCGTGTTAAGGTCTTCTTCCTTTTCAAACATGACGATGAATAACCCCTTTCCTCTAGATCTGACTTCTAATGAGCCCTTGACCTTCCAGATCACCGCCAGGTGCTTCGCTAATGTTGGCCAATGAGGCTTAAGACCAACAACATATCCGGCCGCCATTTTACTCCATCGTGCTAGATTCCTTTTTGCAATATCCTTTGGATAGACTAGTTTCCCATCTATCAGTTGTGCCGCCGTCTTCTTCAGATGGATTGGCCCTGCTACATTTTTGTCTTTAAACAGTCCCGACCAATCCAAAGCCTCCTTTGTGACCACCACACCTGTTGGAGCTACAATGCCTTGTCTACTTCTTGATACGGTTCCTTCTCTGCCTGGATCTGGAGGGTCAGATGCCGCCGTCGCTTCCAACGTCGCCCACTCCGTCACCTTGTCTTTCTCCGCCATTTCTGGTTCTTGTTAAACTAAAATTCATAATTTGACTGTCATTAAATGATTATCAACACAAAGTATGAGTTTCTCTCTTATCCTTACTAGGATATTGATTACTTCATACTTTATTAAGTTGGCTCAACCTTTCCTTCAATGTACATTATCCTACTTAATCAATATTCATTAAATTCCATACCTCTTAATGTATGACTTGATATAAGACACTTCATGTATTACTTCATCAAGTACATTGCATCTAAGGTGCTTTCCTTCATATGGGTTTTGAGGTGCTTCCACCATATCGGGTATGAGATGTGTGCTTGCTACCCATATCAATTTAGAGGTGTATGTGTGCTTACCATATCGGGTATGAGGTGTATGTGTGCTTACCATATCACCCTTGAGGTGTATGTGTGCTTACCATCTCGGGTTTGAGGTGTATGCTTGCTTCCATATCACTTTAGAGGTGTATGTGTGCTTCACACCATATCGGGCAGAGAGGTCTGTGTGTGCTTCACACCATATCGGGAAAAGAGGTGTGTGTGTTCTTCACACCATATTGGGCAAAGAGGTGTGTGTGTGCTTCACACCATATTGGGCAAAGAGGTGTGTGTATGCTTCACACCATATCGGCCAAAGAGGTGTGTGTGCTTCACACCATATCGGGCAAAGAGGTGTGTGCTTGAACTCATATCGTTTTTGAGGTGTATGCTTGACCTCATATCGTCCAAGAGGTGTATACTACCTTACCATATCATGAAACAAAGTATAAACTCATATCCATATCGTTTTAGTGGAGTAGGTGCATCACCATATCGGGTTAGAGGTGCTTGCTTGTGTGCTTGAACCTGATATCACTTTATAAGGTGATACCATCATCTTCAAGCTCTAGACCTTCATTATACTTGTTCTAGTACAAGGATAACAGGTTTAAGAAACTACTAGAACTCATAATTTCATCAACCATTTCATAATATTTCAGAATTTAAAGTAGTTCGTTTAAGCATAGCAATTTAGGTGATGAATAATAACATGGTTGAGTTCAAGTTATATAACCTGCCTTGTGAATAGCTTCACAGCTCCAAGCCCCAAAGCTTCACGTCCTAAGGTTGAAGAAGAACTTCTACAAGGTCCATGTCTCATTCACAACTCCTCTATAGAAAAGAAATCACCATAGTTAAGCCCTTGGTGAAGAAGGAAAGAAAGAAAGATCATAACTCTAGATCCATGCTTCAATCCAAGGTTGAAGATGATCATGGCCTTACCTTAGGGTTATGATTTGAGCTCCTTCTTGATACTTAGAACCTTTGCACAATACCTCACAACTCATGCACGATATGCCCTCACTTATGGTCGATATCCCCTTCACTTGTGGCCAATATAACTCCACTATGGCCGATATCAACTTGCTATGGCCAATATCACTTGCGATGGCCGATATCACTTGCTATGGCCGATACCAAGGCCCTATGAACGATACCACTTCACCCATGCATGATACCAAAACTCCATGCACGATATATAAGAGAAAGGTGGTGGTAGGATTCGAAAAAGTTCACTTATGGGTGAAAGGAAGGGTATATATACTTGAGGTTCATGAAAAAGTGTGTATATTAGGTGTCATCAATTTACTACTAGTAGGTGCCACATGGCCATGCATGGATTGAAACATGTACTTTCATGCACTCCATCTTTATATTGCATTGAAAAATAAAAACTTGAGGATAATGCAAGGGATAAGGGTCGGCCCCCTTTGGTTATCTTCTAGGACAAGCCACTTCCACTCACATTATTATATTCACAATTCAATGCAACCTTTCCCAAGGAAAGTTGCAAGCCGATATCCATTGCTTTATTGAGGTGCTTAGATCATTTTTGAAAAGTTAAAGAGTTAACAACACGATATGGGGGTCTCCTCTTTGGCTCCTTGGCCGGTAGGGACTCCCATTTAACACTATAACCCGATACACCTAATACAAGCTCAAATTAGGGTTTCCATTCAAACCCCTTTCTTGGTCTTTTCATCACCAAGAATACCATAACTCATAATTAATTCAAACATGGTGCTTAATTATTTATCTATCCTCTAAATGATACTAGGAGGGATTAGGGACACTCTAGAGGTGGTAATTTGCATATCAGCCCTATATTTTGGGTAAATTACAACTTGCACCAAAATTGGTACACAAGTCACCAACATTATTCAAACAAGTTCAAACTTGGAATTTAGGCTTTCCACAAGCCACCACCTTGCATGATTCTCTCTCTTATGATGATAAAACACTTAGGTCACATTCAACACGTGAAAAATTGCAATATATCCCCTCATCTTGGGTAAATTGCATTTTGGTCCAAAACATGACAACATTGCTCAAACATTATTCAAATAGGACCAAATTTGAAACATAAGTTTGTTACCTGATAGAAAAACACTTTAAAGGATTATATTCAAGTTCTAAGCAACTTACTGAGCCAAAACAAATAGGGTTACCTCATAACCTAGGTCAGGGTCATTACAATATTTATATGCTTTGTAGAAGTGAAGTAGGGTTTGTATGTCCACTTGTTTGATGTAGCCTTAATTCACCCAATTGGCATAACTAATCAAGTGCAACTCTAATCATGTAGTTCCCTATGTTGAGAACCATCTCAGTGTCAGAACTTGCTGGATGGTGAAACAAGTATTCCTAAGGGAAACTTGGAGTGCATACTATTGAGTATGTGGGGGTGGCAGGTTGAGGATATATCCTTGTCATCCACAATGAGATTGTGGAGGTTGGCTATGGTCATGCCTCATACATCTGATGTGATTGAGAATGGTTGTGGTCGTATCTCAGTGATTATAACATGATGTGAATAGAGGACAACTATAGTTGTACCTCAGTGATTGGGTTTGAATACCCTAGATGCTAGCGTCGTGACCTGTACCAAGGTGGGATAGTTACATGACTATATGTCATTGTGGTGGTAGCTTTGACTGATATGTCACTGTCTTTTTACTCGTACTAACCGATGGGAATAGATATTAGGATACCAGCACTCCTAGATCTTGTACGGAACCGAATAGCCCTTTGTAGGGGTCGGTTGGACTTTGAATGGTGCGATTCAAATTCCCCAGGGTGTAATAAAAGATGTAATACAACCGTGTAGCACATTTGTTTAGGGTTATACACAACGTTTCACATTGGATGATAACCCTTATTTGTTATCTTTACATAAATATGATGCTTAGTGAAATTAAGAGATAGTAGATATACTTATGTTGTGGATATGCTTAAGATTGTAGATGCGTACATACAATATCCATGCTTATGTTGATAACTATACTGATACTACTGATTATAATCATGATGCTAGATATCTCATGTTGTTAGTTATGTTTAGCATGCTATCCATGCCTTTGTTACTATAGATGCATTAACTACTAATCATGCTTATGCAAATAGTTGCGCTTATGTTGTTAGCTCTTCTTATGATGTTAATATGTTTGACCTATTAGACATGCTAATGTTGTTATCTATGCTTATGTGGCTAGACTTATTCATAATGATAGATATTATATGTTACTAGACTTGCTCATGATGTTAGATATGCATATGCTTCTGAATTGCTTATATTGTCAACAAGATAAAGGGTGATAGTCTTGCTAATGATGATAATTATTATATGATCCTTTATGTATTCTGTCAATCATCCCTGCTATTGAGCCTATTTGTTATATCTGATTAAACTGCTTAACTGTTTAATTACTTAAAAATATTGTAATCAATAAACGTTGTTGGAGGTTATATCTCTTGCTGGGACATGTGTCTCACCCTTGTGGTTTGCCACATTTTTTTAGGTAACCGGAAGTGACGAAAATAAACATGTCGCAGCAAAGAGGATCTATAGTAATGAATCTTTGATAAAGTTGATTAGATGTCTAGTGTGTCCTAGAGTCATCCCTGTACTCTCAGGTCCGGGCAGGAAAAGTTTGTATATGGTGTTTCAAACGAATTGAAATTCTATTTGCATGTTAATGTTTGTTGTGTGGCATATACAAATATTGTTCTCTTGTGTATATATGTTGTGACTAAGGCGATAGAACAATTTGTATCAAATTCTTGGCATAGTATGGATATAAGAAAGATGTTGGGCTCTTATACAAATGTTTCTGAGTGGGTGCTGACGTTGAAATCAGTTTTAATTTACCCATATTTGTGGGTATGTGATTAATTAGTGATTGATTGTGCTTTATGTTTTGAGTAATCTCGTTTAGTGTAACGGGTTCTCACAAGTTGGTATCAGAACTTTAGGTTTACTGCGTCTATAGGGACACTAGGACTTAGGACTAGGATGATGTCAAAATTAGGAATATGACATAAAAATATGGTTCATACTGCCTAATCTCAGTATTTGGGTGCCCTGGCCAGGTATTCAATTATTGAAAAATGATAATTATAGAACTCTTAGATTGTTATCTTTCTGATTACTCTGCTCAAGTAGTCATTTTGAGACAATCTAAAGAGCATCACGAATAAGAAATCATGGTGTGAATATCTCAATCCTACCTTAAAGAAGATGAGAATCACATCATTTTCAATCAAAACTTGAATGTTTGGTAAATATAAGAGAAAGATACAACATCATGAAATCTAAATATGAATACAAATAAGAAAAAGAGGAGTTCTTGAAGATGTGATTCAAGAATATAATAAAGTAAAAGACAGACAAGTCTATGCTTAAAAAGTGAATCAAGGTATGAAATCCACATAAGATATAGAGAACTCCTATAAGAAGTACAAAATGAGAAGATGAATGGGAACAATGATAAAGAAATAAGGTGGAACTTGAGTTAATCTCAGACCAACCTATGTGTGTAAGAAAGTGTTAATGAAAAATCAGCATGGCATGTGAAAGAGATTAAGGGAGATGATCCCAATTTAATGAAGAAAATGTGGAATATGATTATTTACCTGTCGATAAGTGGTTGAAAAACATAATAAAATAAGAGAACATACCAAGTGTGATAAATAGTCATCAAGGAAGAAGTAATGAGATATGTTACTCATGATGATTCCTATGCTAATGGCAAAGAACCTAAAATGAAAAAGGTAAAATGATACATAAAAATTGTAACCTGCATAACGAAAATAGAATTGGTTACTTTTTTTTCTAGAGACCCTTGAAAAATACTACTATGGTATGGGAAGTGTGTTTCACTTTATGTCTTTCCTTTCTAGGGCACAACTTTTAAGTGGATCATTGCCACTTGGTACGTGTGGATTCATTGTAAACATGAGGGTGGATAGCTTATTATAGCATAAGGTTCTTTGGACTATGGTTCCAAGATCATAAAGTTTGTGATGATTTTGCTTTTGAGCTTTCCAATAATTAGGAAGACTCCTCTTATATGTCTTGATATTTGTTATGTTGGTAAAAGTAGATGATATAAGGATGTGAGTTCTTTATAGCACATGAGGTGGATACCAAGGTAATGAATCCTAGTATCCAAGATGTACCAATAATATGAGAAATATGTGAAGGTTGGAGATGTTTATTAAATGAACATTCCAAGTATTCCTCTCCCATAGAGAGAGAGAAAGAGAGAGTTGATGATGATCCTATAAATGTTGTTTGGAAGGAAAAACAAAAGTGATTCTATAATGTTGTGTATGGTTCAATGATAGCTGGGCAAGACCACTGTTAAGGATAGATGGTTGTTGGTCAATAGATATGTGATACTGTGTTCCTTTAAGATAAACCTATGATCAAATATCAATGCATAAGAGTTAGATTGGATGACATAATTCACATGACCATGATGAGTTTAGATTTATGTCCTTTAGACTAACCAATGTACAAATAGAATTTATGAACAGAAGGAACAGAGTGTTTCAGTCATGTCATACAAGTTATATCAAGCTTTGAATGATGACATGTCAAAGTATTTCAAATATGGTCAAAAATATGATCAATATTTCTTCAAAAACCATAGGGTTGCCGAAGAAGCAATAGCTATGAGACAAGTTGAACAAGAGTGAGATGGGGTTGATTAAATTTCTTTATGGGATCATGATATGTCTTCTAAGTAGGTTGTGTAAATCCTAGTAAGGTGAAGATAGTGTTGTTGTTTCACCCCTAACAAGGTTGACTAGGAATGATGTTTCCTTGTATGGCATGACAGGTGCCAATGTCAACATTTCTTTTGATGCTGAAAAAGAACTGACAAGAGTTCCAGTGTCAGTGTATCAAAAAAAAGGATGGATACATTGCCTTTTTTATGCTTCAAGGAATGGTATGGGACACATGGCATGATTGGTAAAAAGCTAGCAAGTATGACTTTTGAGTAATGTGTTGATACAATAGATATAATTTTAGGATGATATCTAGAATTTAAAGTTGAACATTACTACTAGAGTTGTACATATGACACAACAAGTTTCTACATTCCATATTGAGAATGTCTTATTAGGTGGGGGTTTTTGTGCTGACCCAAGATGATATATGTATGAATGATGTGACATCACCATGATATGTAAGTAACCATGTGAAGGTAATAGGATGAAGTGCAAAGGAAGTACCCATCTTTGTTTACCTTGGATTTTAGGGGTGAAATCCCTATTAGGGGTTTATAGTTGTAAGGCCCCTAAACTTGCTTAATGATTTGAATAAGCTTGATTACCATAATTGAATTCTTATAATCCTAATATAACCTTGTGATATGCTTTGAAATCATAAGACATTCTTAAGTTTCAAATTTGGTCCAATTTGGACACTGGTTGAGCAAGTTATGCAATTTTATGCACATTTTGGACTTTTCTACCCAATTGAGAGGTTTTCTTTGCAATTTATCACTTACATTATTTTCCTTGGATATTATATCATAATTATTGAGCTTGTTGAGACATGGGGAACCTATTTAAACCTTAGTTTGAAGGTGCTTTCTCCAAGGGTAAATCAGGGTTTACCCCTTCATGGATGAGCTACCTTTAGTAGCTATCAACTAATGAATTATTTGATTGGCTGGGAAATTCGACAAAGGAAAGCTAAGAAGGTCTATAAATATGGTGGGGGATCTTCTTGTGTGTGTGCTTGTATATTCTTAATAAATTAAGGCCATGGACACTTGGATAGATACTAGAACTTCAACTTTTTCTTTTTCTTTATCTTAAAGTTTCATATACTTATCCCTAAGCACCAAAATGAGCCATTTTCTCTCCACCACTTCCCTCCTTATAAAAACATCTTCCTCCCTTTGTGCTGCTGCGAATTTTCCTGTCCAAGGAAGAAGAAAGTGGGGACCTTCTTGGAAAAAGGATCTAGGGTTGTAATTGACTTCCTTTTAGGGTTTAAAAAGCTCCCTTCTAGTGATATTGACTTAAAAGAGTAAGAATCCCCTTATTTCCTCTATTTATTTCTTTTTTATCTTTCCTCCTACCTTTCTCCAGGTCATAACCTTTCTATTCCATGGTAGAAATTGCTCTAAAGCTCTAAAATCCTACCTTTCTTGCTCCGTATGCTTAGGGTTTGCTCATTTGATGAAGAAAGGTGCTAGATGGACGAGTTCACAACTTATGATTGGATTTTCTACCCTACCTGCTCATGTTTTCTTATGTGTGGGAGTTTATCTTCTCATTAGAGGCAAGTTTTATAACTTGCTCCATGTTTATTTCTTACCATAAGCTTACTAGCTCATGTTCTTGCTTGAAAATGATGATCCATGCACTAAAAAGCTATGCTTGACTTGGATTTCGATTTTTATAATGTTCCCTATTCTGATTTCAGTTCTAGATGAACCTTTGATCATGTTTACATTATTCCTAAGGTATAATATGACTTGGATCAGGTTGGTTTGACAACCTATGGTGCTAAGCACCTATCAACCAATGGTCAATTTTAGGGTTTAAAGTTGATTTCTTCTATAAACCCATGACCCGATGATGGCACCATTGCAACAACCCTATGGTGTTGTATTCATGACAACTGATGGTCAGGATCAAAGGTGTCAGATGATGGTGACAACCTATGGTCACCCCCTTAGGTCAGGTTTTGGATCAATTAGCAGTTTAATGATCAACCAATAAGTACCCTACTGATGTTATCAATCAATGATGACATTAGCTTAATATTTGATGTTGATTAATGAATATAGTGTTGATCTAACAACCTATGGTGATTTAATGGTCACTAATTAAGGTGGATCAGGTCTCTAGAACCTATGTTGAGTTAAGAATTGTAGTTGTAGCATCAATTAAGCCTTAGACCAATGGTTTCTTGGGTCACTTGATGCAATGGTCGGACCTATACTGTAATTGATGGTTTTAACATATGAACTTGACCCAATGGTCAAGACCTAATGTTTATTCCTCCAATAAATTGGAATGATGGCTAATGTAATATATTGGTCCTAATAATGTGATTTATATGGTTTCCTTTTTATGATCAAATTAAGGAGCGTACTTGTTGACAATGGATGGCTTGTTTTAAATGAATAGTCGATTGTGGGTTTTACCCTACTCTCAATGGAACATTTTGTGTTGTTAATCAAGGGATGTCTAGGGTTAAATGGTGACTCTTTATAGAGCATAATTTAAGGACTTCATAGGTGGTTTATCCAAGGTGTTTACTTATATAAACAACCAATGGTATGACCTTTTAAACATCCAATGGTTCTGGGTGACATTGTGGTATGGTGATATGGGTTGAATGATGATGGAACAAATGGAGGGTTACCCTTAACAAGGTAGTCTTACCTATTCACTTATATAAATAGAAGGGATGATAACCATATTGTATGGATATGTTACTCTAATGAGGTATAGCTTGTTATACCTAGCTTTAATATAACTAAATAATGATAATTGGGTATGAATAGTCCTTGAATGACTAATGCAATCATGGGGTTCATACTTGAGAATAGTATGATGGTGATGCTTCACCTTATGCATCCATGATCCAATGGGGATGTCGTGAGTTAGGGTTTGGGTATAAGTGTTGATTAGTAACATTGATATAATTTATCATGTTGAACCTAACTCTAATGCAAATAGATAAAGATGAGTATTCATGTTTAAAATTCTTATATGATGGAATGATGGTGGAATAACCTCCTTAATATGATCATAACCTTAATATGTTAATTGGTGGTTATCATAGTCGCATGGTTGATACTTTCTTATGCTAAACATGTGCATTATGATTATGATGAGGGTTAATCATATCTAGATTCCTTGCATGTTGATGTAATAAAGGAATGTTCTTAATGTTAATATAACACTGCTATGATTGTTTATGAATATCTCCTAGCTCATTAATGCAATATTATGTTGATCTAGTGTATTATATGTAAGTGATGTTGTTGAGCCTTGTTATAAGGCATGCAAAGATAAGGATGATCTTGCAGGGAATAATATGATGGTCTTAATGACCTTTGGGTATGGTTGAACCCTGAATGAGGTGTAATCCTCTTATGTTGATAAGGGTTGATACCCTATGATATTGTGAAAAGGATTTACATCTTGTGATAGTATGATGACTAGTGTGGTTTCATGAATGGCAAGTGAATAGTACCATGTGATGATGAGATGAGAAATTATGTTTCACACATTTTATATCTTTTCAAATTTGTGATATTTATATGCTTGCTAGAAGTGAAATAGGGTTTGTATGTCCACTTGTTTGATGCAGCCTTAATTCACCCAATTGGCATAACTAATCAAGTGCAACTCTAATCATGTAGTGCCCTGTGCCGTAGAACCATCTTTAGTGTCAGAACTTGCTAGATGGTGAAACGAGTATTCCTAAGGGAAACTCAGAGCGCATACTGTTGAGTATGTGGGGGTGGCAGGTTGAGGATATATCCTTGTCATCCACAATGCAGATTGTGGAGGTTGACTATGGCCATGCCTCATACATCCAATGTGATTGAGAACGGCTGCAATCGTGTCTCGGTGATTATAACTTGATGTGATTAGAGGACAACTACGGTTGTACCTCAGTGATTGGGTTTGAATACCCTAGATGCTAGTACCGTGACCTATACCAAGGTGGTCTAGTTAAAAGACTATATGTCACTGTGGTGGAAACTTTGACTGATATGTCACTGCCTTTTTACTCGTACTGACCGAGGGGAAGAGATCTTAGGATACCGGCACTCCTAGATCTTGAACGGAACCGAATAACCCTTCACAGGGGTTGGTTGGACTTTGAATGGTACGATTCAAATTCCCCAGGGCATAATAAAAGATGTAATACAACCATGTAGCATATTTGTTTAGGGTTATACACAATGTTTCACATTGGATGATAACCCTTGTTTGTTATCTTTACATAAAGATGATGCTTAGTGCAATTAAGAGATAGTAGATATACTTATGTTGTGGATATGCTTAATATTGTAGATGCATACATACAGTAGCCATGCTTATGTTGATAACTATACTAATACTACTGATTATAATCATGATGCTAGATATCCCATGTTGTTAGTTATGTTTAGCATGCTAGCCATGCCTTTGTTACTAGAGATGCATATACTGCTAATCATGCTTATGCAGATAGTTGTGCTTATGTTGTTAGCTCTTCTTATGATGTTAATATGTTCGACCTATTAGACATGCTAATGTTGTTAGCTATGCTTATGTAGCTAGACTTATTCGTAATGATAGAGATTCTATGTTACTAGACTTGCTCATGATGCTAGATATGTATATGCTTCTGAATTACTTATACTGTCAACAAGATAAAGGGTGATAGTCTGGCTAACGATGATAATTATTATTTTCTCCTTTATGTATTCTGTCAAACATCCCTGCTATTGAGCGTATTTGTTATATCTGATTAAACTACTTAATTGTTTAATTACTTAAAAATGTTGTAATCAATAAACGTTGTTGGAGGTTATATCTCTTGCTGGGACATGGGTCTCACCCTTGTGGTTTGCCACATTTTTTTAGGTAATCGGAAGTGACAAAAACAAACATGTGGCAGCAAAGAGGAGCTATAGTAATGAATCTTTGAGAAAGTTGATTAGATGTCTAATGTGTCCTAGAGTCGTCCCTGTACTCTCAGGTCCATGCAGGAAAAGTTTGTATATGGTGTTTCAAATGAATCGAAATTTTGTTAGCATGTTAATGTTTGTTGTGTGGCATATACAAATATTGTTCTCCTGTGCATATATGTTGTGGCTAAGGCAATAAAACAATTTGTACCAAATTCTTGGCATAGTATGGATATAAGAAAGATGTTGGGCTCTTATGCAAATGTTTCTGAGCGGGTGCTGACATTGAAACCGGTTTTAATTTACCCATATTTTTGGGTATGTGATTAATTAGTGATCGATTGTGCTTTATGTTTTGAGTAATCTCGTTTAGTGTAACGGGTTCTCACAGGATTCATAGTTGAGTTTGATTGAGGTGCCTACGATTATAGATGGCAAGCTAATTCAGCTATGGCTCCTAATGAGTCAGTGTAGGGTGAGAGTTGTGGATCAATAATGTGCTACTTTAAGTTAGAAGAGTTTCAATTTCTTGGGCTAGGTTGAGATAAATATTATATTTTGTATTGATAAAAACATCATATACAAAAAAGTGATCCACAAAACATTGGGTAGCATATGAATCAAACCTACAAACAACGCAATATCGACCCAATGGTCAAACAACATTTTGTTAACCCTTCTTTTAGCAGTTCAAATACTACTAATGTGGAAATAGACAGTAAATGGATTCAATGGAGTTGACACTGTGTTTTTATTTGGTGAAACATAGAAAACCATGTTAGGATGACTAGTTATGGATAAAACACCGATCAAGCAGTAGATATCTAAGATCCACATGCTCGGTCACAGAAGGAATGTGTTTGTGAGGCTGATACCCCAATTTTCCTGTTAAAAAGGGTATTGATGTGGTTGTTTTGATCTAAAGAAAATAAAGCATAGAAATGAAGCAATCATGTTTTATTTCTCTCACCTTGATAAGATTTAGTGTCTTACTTCACCAGAGATCCTCTTTCATGAAAAATAGTAGAGAGGGGTTGGTTTATTCAGAGATTGGAGGTCGAAGGAGATTCTTGATGTTTCATAAGAGAGGTTTTCTTATGAACCTTTTGGATATTGGAGGCTGAAGGAGACTCCCAATGTTTCATGAGAGAGGTTCTCTCATGAAATTTCTTTGTAGTCTTTGTTCTAGGTTTCCCTCTCGGCTGTGCTTTGTGTTTATCTTTACTCTCTCTGCTTAATTGATTGGCTCTAGGTTTTTCACAAGAAAACCTCCCCGACAAGTTATCATGGGAGTCCCCTGTGCATCTCTCATGTGTGATTGGGTGATGTGGAGAAAATTTCCCGAGTCTCACTCTCCATGATGGAGAATTCTCCATCAGCGTGATCGAGTCATGGACCATTAGGTCTTGACTGACCAAGTCCATTTTATCACGTGGGAAGTCCCCCTTACCCTCTTATATATATACCCCTCTCTTTGCTTGCTAGTGGTCCCTTTAGCTTCCCTTGTTGCTCTCTTTCCCTGGGTGGTCGATATCCCTTAGATAAGAGTGGTGGATGATACATATTGTAGCCGTGGTTCTCTTCTTCCCTAGTGGTGGCCGAAACCCTAGTGTTCTTGCCCCTTTCTTCTCTAGTTGGTGAGTATCTCTCTCCCTTTCCCCTTGGTACCATCATCTTCTTTGTCTTCCAGCCATGGTGGTAATATGGTTTCTCTTCTCTTCTTGAGGTGGTCGAAGGTGGCGCCTTGGAGCTTTGGAGAGAGGAGTGTGCTTGAGGTGGGTTACATAACTCCTAACCCTAACTATACTATCCCCTTTACATGTTGCTTTTCTATGTTATCTTGACCGGCCTTACATATCTTTCTAGTAATGATTCTTGCTTTAGTTGGTTATGTTGCTGCCCTACATGTGCCCTAGATCATGTTGGACGTTATGTGGTGAGTTGGTTTCACTTTGTGTCAGCCTACCCTTTGGATTAGGGGATCTTGATCAAACCCCTCTCCCACTTTAGTTGAGAGGTGAGCTTAGGGTTCCTCAGTTCAAAGGTGTGTGTAGTGTGTTCTTGGGCAAAACCCCTTTCTCTCCTTGGACTTGAGAGGTGAGCCTATGCTTTAGTTGCTTGGGCAAAACCCCTCTCTCTCTTTAGTTGTTGAAAGGTGATCCTATGGCCTAGATGTTTGGGCGATATGTTGAGTTGGTTGGCCGATAGGGTGTGGTTCTACCCTTGTTGCCCGATATGCTTGAGGTTGTGCAAATCCCCTCTCACTTGGTTTTTGAGAGGTGAGCCAACACTCTTGGTATCCTTGGGTGATATGGTGTGGATGGTTGTGATGAGGTTGAGACCTTCTAACCCTAGTAACACGTTATGGATGGTTGAGTCTTGGAGCTTTTTGCCCATTATGGTTTGTAGGTGTGGTGACCGATATCCCTTTTCCTACCCTAGGGTTAGGGTTTGGATGATATGGTTGGTTGACACCTAGTTGGTCCCTTGGACGATATGTGTTTTGGAAGAGTTGAACTCTTGGGCGATATCTCCCTTTTGTGTTGACCTCTTGGGCACCGTGGCCTTGCTTTACACGATATCCATGATGGGGATGTGCTGCCCGATATGGATCTTGGATGGTTTGAGTTCTTGGGCGATAGAGTGTTGTGTTGGGCATTGGGTGTTGCACTTGGTGACACGACGTTGCTGCTTCTCAGCATGATACATGTAGAGTATGCTTCCTGACACTCTGTCTTAGAGACGCTGCCTGCTATGATGCGTTGCCCGCTATGGTGTTGCCCGATATCGGTTGGCTTGAGACATTGCATTTCCTGATGTGGCATTGCCCGTTATGGTTTTATGACCTTTGTTATCTTGGGTGATATCGGCTGGCTCAAGGATTGCCTGATATCGACCTGTTGATGTCAGTTGGCTAGGTGCTTTGCCCGTTATCGGTCTGTACATTAGCATAGTGTTAGCTTGGTTGGATGTTGACCCATTGTGGTGGTTCTTAGGGTGTTTCCCGATATCAGTTGATAGGTGTTGCTTGGACGATATCAGTTTGTTGAGTGTTAACCGATATAGTGAGGAACATTATGCCTTTAGTAAGGATCGATGTACCTTTGGTGAGGGTTATCTCTTACCCGATATGCTTTTAGTGAGGGTTGTACTCTTGGTTCTGTCAGTAACCCTTATATTGTTTGGAATGTTTATATGTGGATGTTATGTATATGCATGCTCATCTAATGTGGCACAACTATATCTCGATGATGAAGTGTTTATCTACTCTTGAGCATACTAACCATGCATGTTTCATCAATTGAGATGTGTACTCAGGTATGAGCTATAATGATGTCATTGGTGACATTCTCTTGATATTGAGATAATGAGGAACACTATGTGTTATGAGAACTGTGATGAGTGTTGCCTATGAGATGGTAACATGTGCTTAATGATGGGATGGAATCACTGTAAGGTTGGATCCTTGTGATGTATCATGATGATTGGCAAGAGGCCAAGTGGCAACATATAATGTTGATGGCATTGAGAATAGTAGTAACAATGTGAGACAAATTAGTGGAATCTATGTTGTTTACTCTTGCTTATGCTTTGCATAATACAACTTGGTTGACCCCAACAATCCACTTAAAATGCATTAATTAATTACAGATGAACCTTTCATGTAGTTTGCCCTGGCCATAGATCCATCATCGTCAGGAGTTGGTGATGGTGAAACAGGTTCTCCTGCGGGTTAACCTGGAGCGCATATTGTTGAGTATGCGGGGTTTCTCCTAGCTGAAAATAGGAGGATTAGAGTGCAACTACGGTTGTAGACTCTAGATGTGTATAAGAGCATGGTGAATAGGCCCATGGCTCAGTGTGATAGAGCATGAATGCATTCATGGCTCAGGAGCACGGTGAACAGGCCCGTGGCTCAATGTATACTAGCGTCGTGACCTGTACCAAGGTGGGTTAGAGAAAGGGTAGCCTACGGAGCTGACCCTGTGATTGACATGACTTAAGAAATAGACTATAGTCCTACTTTGGATATTGTGCACTGACCACAAGGAGGTTGAGGTCGTGGAGTCCGGCTCTTCCATTGACCTTGTATGGCACCGACTTTGGGTTTCGCAACCGAAGGTTGGATTTGAGCAGTACAACTCACTTCCTCAGGGCATAATAAATGGTAAACCAGCTGCATAGTATATCTGCTTAGGGAAAACACAAAACATTGGTTGATGCCTTGCATAATGTATGATTGTCTTTTATACATGCCCTAAGTACTTCTTGCAGCTAGTTATATGCTTCCCATGTATCATGGTAAGCTGTTATACGTATATTGTAATGACCCTGACATGGGTTATGAGGTAACCCTATTTGTTTTGGCTAAGTAAGTTGCTTATAACTTTAATATAATCCTCTAAGGTGTTTTGTTATCATGTGACACACTTATGTTCCAAGTTTGGTCTTGATTGAATGATGTTTAAGCAATGTTCCTTTGTTTTGGACCAAAGTGCAATTTACCCAAGATGAGGGGTTATATTGCAATATGTCACATGTTTAATGTGCATTAAGTTCTTTAGCATCATAAGAGAGAGAATGATGCTAATTAATGGCTTGTGGAAAGCCTAAATTCCAAGTTTGAACTTGTTTGAATAATGCTAGTACCTTGTGCACCAATTTTGGTACAAATAGTAATTTACCCAAAATATAGGGTTGATATGCAAATTACCACCTATAGAGTGTTCCTACTTCCTCTATGTATCATTTATAGGAAATATAATGAATGATACACCATGTTTGAATCTATTGTGAGTGATGGTGATCTTAGTGGTGAAATGACCAAGAAAAAGGGTTGAATATGAAACCCTAACTTGGGTTGTATCAAGTTGAAAAGCTTATATATGAGTGCCTATCAGCTAAGGAGCCATAGGAGGAGTCTCATATAGTTTTTTGGACTCTTGTAAAATCCCATGACGTGAAATGTACCTCAAGGAGGTGAAGTGTATTGGTTTACAACTTCCTTAGAAAAGTTGTATCGGGTTGTGAATAAAGTGGTGATTTTGTTGATATATTCTATTCAAAGGGATAAGTAATGGACGAAAATTCATCCCTAGATTATCCTCAAGAGTTTTGCATGTCAAGATAAATGTTAATGCATGCATGTACACGTGTCACCCATGCATGGACACGTGGCACCTAGTATCTCAAATTGATGGCACCTCATTTATACACTTCTTCATGAACAACAAGTATATATACCCCTTCTTTCACCCCTTAGTGAACGTTTTCAAATCTTACCACCCTCCTTCCCTAAGGTATCATGCATAGGGTCCTTTTATCATTCAGGAGTGAAGTGGTATCGTGCATAGGGCCTTGGGTATCATCCATAGCAAGTTCATATCGGCCAAGTAAGGTGGTATCGGCCTAGTAAGGTGATATCGACTATAGTGGAGTGTTTTGACCACAAGTGAGGGGGATATCGGCCACAAGTGATGGCATATCGTGCATGAGTAGTGTGGTATTGTGAAAAGGTGCTAAGGAGCAATACGTATCTCATACTTAACCCTAAGGTGAGGCCATGATCATCTTCAACCTTGGATTGAAGCATGAATATAGGGTTATGATCTTCCTTTCTTTTCTTCTTCACCAATTGCTTATCCTTGGTGATTCCTTGTATATGAAGGAGTTTTGAACGAGCCTTGGACTTTTTATAAGTCATCTTCAACCTTAGGAATGTGGATATTTGGAGCTTGGAGCTTTGAAGTTGTTCTTAAGGCAGGTTATATAACTTGAACTCTATCATGTTATTATTCATCGCCTAAATTGCTATACTTAATGAACTACTTTTAATTCCGAAATTTTATGAAATAGTTGATGAAATTATGAGTTCTAGTAGTTTCTTAGACCTTTTTCCATGAACTATAACTATTATAACGAAGGTCTAGAGCTTGAAGATGATGGTATCACCTTATAAAGTGATATCGGGTTCAAGCACACAAGCAAGCACATCTAACCCGATATGGTGATGCACCTACTCCACTAAAACGATATGGATATGATTTTATACCTTCTTGCAATATATGGTGGTGTAGTATACACCTCTTGCATGATAGGAGGTCAAGAATACACCTAAAAAACGATATTGGGTTAAGCACACACCTCTTTGCCCGATATGGTGTGAAGCACACACACACCTCTTTGCCGGATATGGTGTGAAGCATACACACACCTCTTTGCCCGATATGGTGTGAAGCACACACATACCTCTTTACCCGATATGGTGAGAAGCACACACACACCTCTTTTCCCGATATGGAGTGAAGCACACATACACCTCTAAAGTGATATGGTGAGCAAGCACACACCTCTTTGCCCGATATGGTGTGAAGCACACACACACACCTCAAAAGTGATATGGAAGCATACATACACCTCAAACCCGATATGGAAGCATACATACACCTCAAAAGTGATATGGAAGCACACATACACCTCAAACCTGATATGGAAGCATACATACACCTCAAGGTCGATATGGTAAGCACACATACACCTCTAGGTGATATGGGTAGCAAGTATACACCTTTAAATTGATATTGAGTTAAGCATACACCTTTTGGACGATATGGTGTTGAGCACCTATCTCTAAAATGAGATGGAGGGTAACCCAATATACTAGATGACAAGAGTGTCAAGGTGGTTAGTACCCTAGTACATGTGATGGCCAATACACTAAATTAGGGTGTGGCCAATATCTTCAAGTGAGGTGAGGATGTTACATCCATGAAGGGTGAAGTTGATACACCATATGAATGGTAAGGTTGATACCTTAATGGGTAAGGGTATGAGGGATATGATGATGCCTAGATCGATATACATCTAACCCAATACATGTGTTCAACTTGACATACATGATTCAACCCTATACACCTTGTAAAGGCGAGGGCAAGACACTCTTAGGAGTGATGAGTGTAACACAAAGTAATGGTGTGGCTAATACCTTGATAGATGAAACACCTAGAGTGGTTGATAATGGACAACCTTTTATCAACAATGCCTTAACCTGAGATGAGTCCATATCATTGATGATAGTTGGGTAATTTAAATGTGTGACTTATGGACAATACACTACAAAATAAATGTGATGAGTTAGTGCATAAAGTATTAGGATGGGAAATATCCTAATATGAGATAAGTTGATGAACTTAAGAAAGTTAAAAGTGATGAGGGAAGTGATACACCAAGGCATGATAAATATCACATCCAACACCTCAAGGTTGACACACCTTGATACACCTCAAACCCAATATACTTGGATGAGTAAAACATGAAGTGTGTCATGTCAATTGTTACATTAATATGTAATGAGTTTAATGCACTTTGATAAGTGTAGGCTAACATGCCTTGAGAAAGTGTTAAGTCAAGATAATAAAGTATGATGTAATCAATATCCTAGAGAGGATTAGAAAGAAACACATACTTTGTATCGATAAACATTTCATGATAAATGATGAGAATAAATAAGTATGATTGAATACTTATGATATCAATGTATGCTCCTAGATGTGTGGAGCAATGAATTAGGGTTTGGATTAATAATATGAACATGAAACCCTATTCGTCTATAAAGGGAAACCCTAACCCTAATGATGGGAAGGTTGTATTTCTCTAATTGCATAAACCTTGTAAGGCATGTTAAATACTTGTATAACAAGTATAATGATCAGTGTTCAGGAAATCGGCCGAATACTCGGTTCGGACAGGGTACCGCTCCGTATATAGCAAATCAGTGCTCTAATCGGACTGGGCCTGAATATTCGGCCGATTATCCGATTGTTCGGCCGATTATTCGTCGATTTTCTAATTAGAGGTCCCATTACAAAAAAATTAAAACCCCCTTTGGACCCCTGATCCCGACCCTGACCCCCATTATCTCGACTCCAGACCCGATAACTCCAGCCCTGACCAACAACCCTAGCACTCTCCAATGACAAAGACGAGGACCCTCGCTCCCCCCGATGGCTACTGCGGCTCTTCACGACTCCCATGACAGCAAGAAGGTCGCAAGGAGGCTCTCTTTCCTGCAGCTACCAAAGCATCCCTTCCAGTCGGCTATCAAGGAAGAAGGTGGTTAGCTCCTTTGCGGCTTTGCCTTCTTCGGCGGCCAGCACTCCATAGGAGAAGAAGTTGCGGGCAAATCTCCACCCATTGTTGCTGCTTCCTCACTGTTGGTGATGACCATTCTTTCGATTCCAGGTACGCATCCCTTTTCTTTGATTTTTCCTTTTTGGTTTACTTCCTCTTCTTTTCTTAAACGTTTTTGCTGCTTTGTTGCCCCTTCCGCCTACTCATTCCTTTTCCAATTTTATTTCTTGTTCTTCCATTGCCACAGTCCGTACCACCAATAGAAACTTTCTCTACTTCCCCCAGCTCCATCAGAAACCACGATTCATCTTATTCCTCTTCTAATTTCTCTACTGACTTCTCCCTTCTCCTCTGTTGACATACAACCGTTCTTATTTCTCATTATTTAATCGCATGTTGTACGCATCCCCTTTCCTGGTCTCTGATTTCTCATCCAGTTCACCAATTATCTTTTTACTTATTATTGTCCCCCTCCCGACTACTGCTGTCCTCTTCTTCTAATTTATTCACACTCGTCCTTCAACTCATTCTACTCATCCAATGTTCTGTCTCTTGCTTTTCGCTCACCCTGGCTCATTCCAGTTAACACTGTTCAACCTCTTCCCTTGGCTATATTCTTTCAACTGCACATTCGATTATAGTTTTTTTACATTACAAATGAAATGATAATTTGGAATGTTGTTCTATTCATTTGCATATACATGCCCAATTGACTGCTACTTTATTAATGTTTTGTTCTTCCATTTGCCACATTACTGCTACATCTAATTACTTGTTTATATATGTCTGATTGCCTTTTATTTGATGTCGTTCATCAAAAAAATATAATTGTACTTCAGTTTAATTAGTTTCAGTTCTCTGGTTGCCTCTTTCTCTTATTACACGTGCAAGTGTTTCACATAAGCAAAAGTGTCATTGTGTTCGTTTCTTTGATGTCTTTTGTTTATTTCCTTCACTCTAGTTGCGTGAGTATCTTTTGGGAAATGTAAAGCTATATGTATCTTGATGGTAGGTAGTTAGCATTCTAAATGATTTTTTACTTCTTGTTACATACTCAATTGTTGTTCACTTCATATATGTAATTATATTGGGCCAATATATAAATTTATGTAATAATATTTTTTTAAATATGAAACCGATTTAAACTGATTATTCCGCAGATTATTCCTCCGCATACCGTATATACTCTATTCGGTACCCTGTCTGCCCGTACACCGATTACCGCTTTTCAGAACACTGATAATGATTAATGGCCTTGTGAACCATGTGAATAAGTTGTTTCCTAGTGAGAGGTGACAAGATGTGTAATGTCCTTGTGAGCCATGTGAATAAGTTGTTGCCTAGTGAGAGGTGACAAGATGTGTAATGGCCTTATGAGCCATGAGGATACTTGTACAACAAGTGAAATGAATACCTTGGTCTAAGGACCTAGAGGTAATGGTTACCTGTTACAGAGGTAACAATGCTATGTGATGATCTAAGGGTTTGTATATCCAGATCCAATAATCATGATAATGATGTGAAGGGATGAGAATTCCCAGTAATGTGATAAGGGACTGAGATCCCAAGTATCATGTGTTTTAAAGAGTTGAAAAGTACGTGATAAATGTATTACACCTTTCTTCATAGCATTTGTTGTGATTAATAATGATAACTTGTTTGATGCTAAAAGAATGCTGTAACACATGTAATACATCATTAGGAACTATAAAACATTGCCCTGACCATAGATCCATCATCGTCAGGATTTGCTGAATGGTGAAATAGGTTCCCCACGACATAACTCGAAGTGCATACTTTTGAGTATGTGGGGGCGTAAGTGCGGGCGGCCATGTGTGAGCCGATCCCCTTACGAGCCCGAAATGAATGGGGATTTGGCTATATGTCATATCCTGACTCGAGTGCGACTTCAGTCGTAGACTCTATGTTGAGCACGGTGAACTGGCCCATGGCTCAAAGTATGGTGCTTGTGTCGCCATGACTCAGTAATTTCATAATTGGGGACAGTTGTTAGCAGATGTTTCCACTAAGAGAGTGCAGTTGACGCTGTAGCTCTAAGCGAGGATGCCTACGTACCCTAGCACAGCTATTTGCAGCTGACACAAGATGTCCTGCTAAACTTAAGTGGTCTCGTACTGACTGAGACAAGTGAGGTCATGGAAACTGGCTCTCCCATTGACCTTGTATGGTACCAACTTGTGAGAAGTTTGTGGTTGGTTGGAGATGAACGGGGTATGCTTCATCTCCTTAGGGCATAAGCATGATTGTTAAAATATGTTCAGCCGTATATCGTATCTGCTTAAGGATCGAATACGAGAAATATTGTTTGATGTGCAATATAGTTATACATCTTAGTTGATAGATGATATTTATATTTCTTTACATTCCTTGCAAAGCAGATATATGATTTATAACTCTACCATGGGTAGATGCAATGTTCTCCTTAAGAAAGGAGATTACTTCATTCTGTTCATACAGTGAATTATCCTGCCTGTTAATATAAAAAGAACCTCTGCTCAGTTTATAAATACTTAATCTATGATAATAATATGGTCGATGGAGAGGTATATCTCTCGCTGGGACAATTGTCTCACCCCGTGGGATCCACAATTTTTTTAGGTGGGCGTACATGAGGTGGTGAAGATCTTTATGCAGAGGAGGAACAACAGCTGAGGCAGCAGTGACAACTCAGGTTGAGTGTACTGTCTGTCGTGTCTTGTAGATAGAATTCCTATGTGTCGTCTCTGTACTCTAAGGTCCTTGGAGTTGGTTCGTACTGGTTTCATGAATGATATGAGATTTTGGCTTGAATGCCTCAAGGTTTTATGTTGCTCCAGTATGTGTTTTGATAGAGCAACTGTTATATGTTGTCCTCAAGATGAGATGTTTTACAATGTAATCATGATATGTATGAGTTTTGGATCTTTCAGTAAGAGTTTTCTGGAAAAGGATCTCCTTACAAAATGGTTTTAAATTTTAGTGATTTTTGTTAATCCGCTTATTATGATTATTTCACTTAATTAGTAACGATTTGTTTGTCGATTTGATGATGGTCGTTTCATATATAATATTGTTCTTCATATTTCATATTTGATCTGGCTATATGCTTTATCTGCTCTAGATTTTTTGAGGTTTTATAGTTCGGCGGGGAGTTATGTTTCTCACTGGGACTGTGTGTCTCAGCTCGCTGGTTTCAACCTTTTTAGGTGATCGAGCTAGACATGGTGGTGATCGTAGTGTTGCGGCTGAGCAGCAAGAAGATCAGTAGAAGGCAAGGTTGGATATGCTGTTATGGTTGTTTTGTAGTACAGTCTTAGAGTCTCCCTGTACTCTCAGGTCCTTGGAGGTGTTTTGACAAGGTTTCACAATGTATGATCTAGTATGGATTTTTGTAACCTGTTGTTGGCCTGGCTAGGTCTGTTATGTATATAAACTGGTGACACATCCTTGATGGATATGGAACAACTGGATCCTATGTGTTGATGGACATATACCATGCGTATGTATATATAACATGTTTCCTTGCAGGATGTGGATCTGGTTGTAATAGTTCCATTCTTATGATGCTTTCCGCAATCGGTTTTAACTAACTGTGTTTTTGATAATATGTGGTTTATGATGGTTCTGCGCGTTTTCACGTGGCGTTTCGTTGTCTATGTGATAGCGGGATGTCACAAGTAAGTTTGGTATCATAGCCCTAGGTTCACTGAGTCTACAGGGATCTAGGACTAGGCTTGTGTCTATTCTTATGATTTTTCCATATTTTCTTACAATAACTTCTGCCCCTAGCAGAAGATAAAGCTAAAAGATGTCTGGAAATCATGAAGAACATGTTGCCGAGAGTAGTGCTGCTGCATCTGTTGATGGAGCTAGTGCGCAGGCACATGAAGATCGGGTGCCTGAGGTCCCCCAGTTTGACCCAACCATTCTTGAGAACCCTACTTATCAACACCTTATGGAGCAACTAATAGCTACGATGAATCACATGGTGGAGAGATTAGCCGTGCCTCTGCCAAGAGAACCAGTTCCCCATGGTGAATCTTTGGGCATTGGGAAGACCTTCGAGTGGCTTCACTGAGTCAGAGCATCAGATTATGCTGGAATGGCTGATCCAGCGGATGCAGATCTATGGCTGATAGGTCTTGAGAAGGCCTTCCAGATCCTCGACATCCCCAAAGTAGACAAAGTCAAGCACGATGTATACCTTCTGAAAGGTAGTGCTCGCCACTGGTGGGCCATCGAGGAGGAGAAGCGACCTAGTGAGGCGATCGGTTGGGATGTTTTCTGGCGGGAGTTCGTCAGTCGATACTTCCCAAAGATGTATCTGGACGAGAAGATCATCCAGTTTGAGCATTTGCACCAAGGATCTCTGAGCATCACCGAGTATGAAGCCAAGTTTATGGAGCTGCTAAGGTTCTGTCCTCACATGGCGACAACAGATGATGAGAGGATCAGACGATTTGAGAAAGGTTTGAGTGTCGAGCTGACAACGCCTATTGCTGCTTTGGAGAACCAAGAATGGTTTGCCACGTTTGTGGAGTCTATCCGAAGGATTGAACGGTCAGTCAAGGAAAAGAGAGAGGCTATGTCCAAGAAGAGGCCTATTTAGTTTTAGAGATAGAGGTTTGATGGACCCAAGAAGCCAAGGTTTTCTACACCTTTCGTGATGCAAAGTTCCAGTACGCCGTCACAGTGGTCACCAAGTAAAGGAAGAGGGCATGGTTTTTCGCCATCTAGAGCCTACAATATGAATTCAGTAGCAGTGACGGGGCCATCTAGGTCGTAGTTAGGAGATAAGTCATGCTTTCTCTATGGACAGACAGGACATCTAAAGTCGAATTGCCTGAGAAGAGACATCGAAGTGATGCAACAGCCGAGACATAATCAGAAAGGATCAGATAGACAACGGTCTAATGGAACCAGAGGGCGAGGATGCGGCCAAGCATCGCAAGCGGGATCGTCTGCTCAAGGAAGCAGAGGACATGGACAATAGCAAGCAATGACTCGATTCTATGCTATGAGTCAGCCAGAGGCAATAGTCAACCCGCGAGTGGTGGTAGGTCAGATGGAGTTGTTTCATTCTAATTTATCTTTTTCTTGCTTTATATCTATTCTGGTTGACCCAGGTGCTACACACTCTTTTATCGCATGTAGTATGCTTGATAGCTGTCTTTTACCTGTTAGTTGTAAGAAAGATAGCTTGTTGTTAGAAACCCCTCTTATTGGTCCTGTGATGCTTCGAGAAGTGTGTCCATCTTGTGTTCTATCTTTTTCGAGAAACAACATACAAGTGGATCTCATACCACTTGATATGCATGAGTTTGATGTAATTCTTAGGATGGATACCTTCAAAAGATATAAGGCTGTGCTGGACTGTGGTTCCAAGTAGGCAGTGTTTGCTGACAACGGTGAGAAGTGGATCTTCCAAGGAGATAGGAAGATTCTTCCAACGTGTTTGGTGTCAACAATGGTGGCAGAGAAGTTGTTGCGGCAAGGTTGTAAAGCATTCTTGGCTCATGTTGTGGATACCAAAGCAAAAGGTCCTAGCCTTCAGGACGTGCCTGTCATCAGAGAGTTTGCAGATGTGTTTCCTGATGAGTTTCCTGGTGTTCCTCCACCTCGAGAGATTGATTTTGAGATCAATCTAGTACTAGGGACACAACCGTTTGCTCAGACACCGTACATGATGGCTCCAACAGAGATGACAAAGTTGAAGAAACATTTGCAAGAGCTGCTTGATAAAGGTTTCATCAGACCGAGAACATCACCCTGGGGTGCTCCTATTCTATTCGTAAAGAAGAAGGATGGATCTATGCGTTTGTGTATAGATTATCTATAGTTGAACAAGGTTACAATTAAGAACAAGTATCCTTTGCTGAGAATAGATGATCTGTTCGACCAGTTGCACAGTGCTTCAGTATTCTCAAAGATTGATTTGCGGTCTGGATATCATCAGCTAAGGATCAAGGAGGATGACATACCAAAGTCAGCTTTCAAGATGAGGTATGGGCACTACAAGTTTGTGGTTATGCCGTTTGGGCTAACCAATGCGCCAGCAACATTCATGGATCTGATGAATAGAGTGTTTCGTCCATTCTTAGATCAGTTTTTTGTAGTCTTCATAGATAATATCTTGATCTACAGTCGAGATAGTCAACAACACGAACATCGTCTTTGACAAACATTGACTCTTCTTCGACAATATCAATTGTATGCCAAGTTCAGTAAGTGTGAGTTCTGGCTGAAGGAAGTGACTTTCTTGGGTCATGTGATCTCTGCGGAAGGGATCAGGGTGGGCCCCAAGAAGGTGGAGTCAGTAGCAGAGTGGGAGCAACCTAAGACACCGATTGAGGTCCGTAGTTTTCTGGGATTAGCAAGATACTACCAGAGGTTTATAAGAAATTTCAGTGTGATCGCGTTGCCTTTAACAAGGTTGACCAAGAAGGAAGTACCTTTTGTTTGGGATGATCGGTGTCAGTAAGCTTTTTAGAGTCTGAAGGAGAAGCTGACAAGTGCTCCAGTGTTAGTGTTTCCCGAACAAGGGAAGGGCTATGTTGTTTTCTATGATGCTTCCAAAAAGGGTTTAGGTTGTGTGCTGATGTAGGAAGATCATGGGGTTTCTTTTGCTTCTAGACAACTTAAGAAACATGAGGAAAGCTATCCGACACATGATTTGGAGTTGGCAGCGATGGTTCATGCGTTGAAGATTTGGAGACACTATCTTTATGGGGAAGTGTGTTAGATCTTTACGGATCACAAGAACCTAAAGTACATCTTCTCATAGAATGAGCTGAACATGTGTCAACGACGCTGGATGCAGTTAAGCAGTGATTATGATTGCACCATCGAGTATCACCTAGGTAAGGCAAATGTAGTAGCAGATGCGTTTAGTAGGAAGTCTTCTTCTCTTCCCACAAAGAAATCACATTTGGGTTCTTTGATATTCCATAGGCGGGATATGTTTGTCTCTTTGCGGTATATGAATGTACAGTTAGAATTCTCTTTGTTGGTAGGACTGTTGGCACAAATGCAAGTGAAGCCTACATTGAGACAACAGATCAAAGAAGTACAACAAGCTGATGCTACAGTACAGCTGATCAGATCAGAGTTTGACAGTGAGAAGCGTGATGGTTTCCATGAGTCTGAGGATGGGCTAGTTTGTTACCATAACAGGATGATGGTTCCCGATGCTAATAATCTAAGGAAGTTAGCGCTCGAGAAAGTGCACATGTCTATGTATGTTATGCATCCAGGTGTCAGCAAGATGTATCACAATCTGAAGGATCTGTATTGGTGGCCCAGTTTAAAGAAAGATGTGGCTGAGTTTGTGGCAAGATGTGCGGTATGTCAACAAGTTAAGGCAGAACATCAAAAGACGGATGGTACGTTGCAACCCATGTCGATACCACAGTGGAAGTGGGATCATGTAACCATGGATTTCATAGTTGGTCTTCCAAGGACAACTAGGAATCATGATTCCATTTGGGTGATAGTGGACAGATTGATGAAGTCTGCTCATTTCATCCCTATAAAGACAACCTATACAACAGAGAATCTCGTACATGTATATGTTGATGAGATAGTGTGTTTGCATGGAGTGCAAGCAACGATAGTCTCTGATACAGGCCCTCAGTTCACAAGTCGTTTTTGGGAATAGTTGCATAGGCGTTAGGAACGCAGTTGAGGTTTAGTATCGCTTTCCATCCACAGACAGATGGGCAGTCTGAAAGGACTATTCAGACTTTGGAAGATCTTCTAAGAGCTCGTGTTCTACAGTTCCTAGGATATTGGGATGTGTATCTCAGTCTGATAGAGTTTGCTTACAACAACAGCTACCAACGGAGTATCGACATGGCACCTTATGAAGTCATGTACGGAAGAAAGTGTAGATCTCCCTTATGATGGTGCGAGTCTGGCGAGTATCAGCTTTTGGGTCCTGAGTTAGTGCAGTAGACGACAGAGAAGATCAAAGTGATATGACAACAGTTGAAAGTGACACATGATAGACAGAAGTATTGTAAAGATAGTCATCACTGACCTTTAGAGTTCCAGGTGGGAGATAAGGTGTATCTCAAAGTCTCTTCATGGAAAGGCATGCTAAGGTTTGGCAGGAAAGACAAGTTGGCTCCCAGGTATATGGGACCATATCCAGTGATAGTACGTGTTGGGAAAGTGGCTTACAAGTTGGAGTTACCTCCAGAGCTGCACATATTGCATCTAATGTTTCATGTTAGTATGCTAAAGAAAAGTCATCTGGAAACAAAGACAGTGATACAACCAGTTGAGGTCGAGCTTGATGAAGATATGACCTACGAGGAAGGTCCAGTGTTGATCCTTGACAGGTGGGTGAAGAAGCTAAAAAGGAAGGACCTGGTTCTTGTGAAGGTTCTTTGGCATCATCGCGGCGTTGAGGAATCCACGTGGGAGCTTGAGGAAGAGATGAGGAGGAAGTATCCCTCACTTTTCTCTTCAGATTTCGGGGACGAAATCCTTTTGTAGGGGTTTATGGCTTGTAAGGACCCTGACCTTTATTTTGGGCTTACCCTGTTTGCTTTGCCTAAACCTTGTGTTCAGAGGCTTGCCTAATCACCTGAGGTGTGACTAGGGTTGTTGTGCTTTGATGTGGATCTTTTTGGTGCAACTTGCAATTTACCCAAGTTCTAGGGTTTCTGTGCAAGTTTGCCACCTTCAGAGATCTCTTTGTATCTCTTTGCATCCTCTAGGGTTGAGAGGATGGGTTGGGCACCTTGCTTGAGTTGTTTTGGGCCTTGTTGAGCTTGTTTAAGCTTGTGCTTGTTGTTGGGCTTGAAGCCCTTCCTCCTTGCTTGAGTGTGTCAGGCAAGGGTGTGTTTGGTGCCTTGTGTCAGCCATGGTGTATCGGCCAGAAGGTGCTGGTGGGTGTGTCAGGTTTCCATGCTGGGCGACACACACCCCTCCACCAAGCATCGTTTGTGTCACCCTATTTGGACATGTGGTGGTTGCTTTTCTAGCATGAGGAAGGAGTGGACAAGTGGTGTTGGGATGCTAGCATGTGGCGTGGCCCTTGGACAAGTGGTCCTTAGTGGACGCCACCTTGCCTTGCTCTCCCCCTTACCCTCTTGTATATATACCCCTCTCTTTGCTTGCTAGTGGTCCCTTTAGATTCCCTTGTTGCTCTCTTTTCCTTGGTGGCCGATATCCCTTGGAGAAGAGTGGTGTCCGATACATCTTGCAGCCGTGGTTCTCTTCTTCCCTAGTGGTGGCCAAAACCCTAGTGTTCTTGCCCCTTTCTTCTCTAGTTGGTGAGTATCTCTCTCCCTTTCCTCTTGGTACCATCTTCTTCTTTGTCTTTTGGCCATGGTGGTAATAGGGTTTCTCTTCTTATCTTGAGGTGGCCGAAGGTGGTGCCTTGGAGCTTTGGAGCTTTGGATCTTGGAGGAGTGTACTTGAGGTGGGTTACATAACTCCTAACCCTAACTATACTATCCCCTTTACATGTTGCTTTGCTATGTTATCTTGATCGACCTTACATATCTTTCTAGTAATGCTTCTTGCTTTAGTTGGTTATGTTGTTGCCCTACATGTGCCCTAGATCATGTTGGACGTTATGTGGTGAGTTAGTTTCCCTTTATGTCAGCCTACCCTTTGGATTAGGGGATCTTGAGTAAAACCCCTCTCTCACTTTAGTTGAGAGGTGAACTTAGGGTTCCTCAGTTCAAAGGTGTGTGTAGTGTGTTCTTGGGCAAAACCCCTTTCTCTCCTTGGACGTGAGAGGTGTGCCTATGCTTTAGTTGCTTGGGCAAAACCCCTCTCTCTCCTTGGTTGTTGAAAGGTGAGCCTATGGCCTAGATGTTTGGGCGATATGTTGAGTTGGTTGGCCGATAGGGTGTTGTTCTACCCTTGTTGCCCGATATGCTTGAGGTTGTGCAAAACCCATCTCACTTGGTTGTTGAGAGGTGAGCCAACATTCTTAGTATCCTTGGGTGATATGGTGTAGATGGTTGTGATGAGGTTGAGACCTTATAACCCTAGTAACCCATTATGGATGGTTGAGTCTTGGAGCTTGTTGCCCGTTATGGCTTGTAGGTGTGGTGACCGATATCCCTTTTCCTACCCTAGGGTTAGGGTTTGGATGATATGGTTGGTTGACACATAGTTGGTCCCTTGGCCGATATGTGTTTTGGAAGAGTTGAACTCTTGGGCGATATCTCCCTTTTGTGTTGACCTCGTGGGCATCGTGGCTTTTCTTTGCACGATATCCATGATTGGGATGTGCTGCCTGATATGGATCTTGGATGGTTTGAGTTCTTGTGTGATAGAGTGTTGCGTCGGGTGTTGGGCGTTGAACTTGGGGACACACCATTACTACTTCTCTACACGATACATGTAGAGTATGCTGCCAGACACTCTATCTTAGAGGTGCTTCTTGTTGTGACGCGTTGCCCGCTATGGTGTTGCCTGATATCGGTTGGCTTGAGACACTGCGTTGCCTGATGTGGCATCGCTCATTATGGTGTTATGACCTTTGTTAGCTTGGGCGATATCAGCTGTCTCAACGATTGCCCGATATTGGCCTGTTGATGTCAGTTCGCTAGGTGCTTTGCGCGTTATCAGTCTATACATTAGCGTAGTGTTAGCTTGGTTGGATGCTGACCCGTTGTGGCGGTTCTTAGGGTGTTGCCCGATATCAGTTGATAGGTGTTGCTTGGACGATATTGGTTTTTTGAGTGTTAACCGATATAGTGAGGAACGTTAAGCCTTTAGCAAGGATCGATGTACCTTTGGTGAGGGTTATCTCTTACCCAATATGCTTTTAGTGAGGGTTGTACTCTTGGTTCCGTCGGTAACCCTAATATTGTTTGGAATGTTTATATGTGGATGTTATGTATATGCATGCTCATCTAATGTGGCACAACTATATCTCGATGATGAAGTGTTTATCTACTCTTGAGCATACTAACCATGCATGTTTCATCAATTGGGATGTGTACTCAGGTATGAGCTATAATGATGTCATTGGTGACATTCTCTTGATATTGAGATAATGAGGAACACTATGTGTTATGAGAACTATGATGATACATGATGAGTGTTGCCTATGATATGGTAACATGTTCTTAATGATGGGATGGAATCCCTGTGAGGTTGGATCCTTGTGATGGATCATGATGATTGGAAAGAGGCCAAGTGGCAACATATGATGTTGGATCCTTGAGATGGATCATGATGATGTTGATGGCATTGAGAATAGCAGTAACAGTGTGAGACAAGTTAATGGAATCTATGTTGTTTACTCTTGATTATGGTTTGCATAATACAAATTGGTTGACCCCAACAATCCACTTAAAATGCATTAATTAATTACATATGAACCTTTCATGTAGTTTGCCCTGGCCATAGATCCATCATCGTTAGGAGCTGGTGATGGTGAAACAGGTTCTCATGCGGGTTAACCTGGAGCGCATATTTTTGAGTATGTGGGGTTTCTCCTAGCCAAAAATAGGAGGATTAGAGTGCAACTGCGGTTGTAAACTCCATATGTGTATAAGAGCATGGTGAACAAGCCCATGGCTCAGTGTGATAGAGCATGAATGCGTTCATGGCTCAGGAGCACGGTGAAAAGGCCCGTGGCTCAATGTATACTAGCACCGTGTCCTGTACCAAGGTGGGCTAGAGAAAGGGTAGCCTGTGGAGCTGACCCTGTGACTGAGGTCACTTAAGTAAGAGACTACGGTCCTACTTTGGATATCATGCACTGACCAGGAGGAGGTTGAGGTCGTAGAGTCCGACTCTTCCATTGACCTTGTATGGAACCGACTTTGGGTTTCGCAATCGAAGGTTGGATTTGAGCGGTACGGCTCACTTCCTCAGGGCATAATAAATGATAATCCAGCTGCGTAGTATATCTGCTTAGGGCAAACACAAAACATTGGTTGAGGCCTTGCATAATGTAGGATTGTCTTTTATAAATTCCCTAAGTACTTCTTGCAGCTAGTTATATGCTTCCCAGGTATCATGGTAAGTTGTTATACGTATATAATCTTGTTCTTCATATTTCATATCTGATCTGGCTATATGCTTTATCTTCTCTAGCTTTTCTGAGGTTTTATAGTTCGACGAGGAGTTATGTTTCTCGCTGGGACTGTGTGTCTCACCCTACTGGTTTCAACCTTTTTAGGTGATCGAGCTAGATGCGGTGGTGATCGTAGTGTTGCGGCTGAGCAACAAGAAGATCAGTAAAAGGCAAGGTTGGATATGCTATTGTGGTTGTTTTGTAGTAGAGTCTTAGAGTCTCCCTGTACTCTCAGGTCCTTGGAGGTGTTTTGATGAGGTTTCACGATGTATGATCTAGTATGGCTTTTTGTAACCTGTTGTTGTCCTGGATAGGTTTGTTATGTATATAAATAGGTGACGCATCCTTGATGGAGATGGAATAGCTGGATCCTATGTGTTGATGGACATATATCATGCTTATGTATATATAACATGTTTCCTTGTAGGATGTGGATCTGGTTGTAATAGTTCCATTCTTATGATGATTTCCACAATCGGTTTTAACTAACCCGTATTTTTGTTAATATGTGGTTTATGATAGTTCCGTGCATTTTCGTGTGGCATTTCATTGTCTATGTGATAGTGGGATGTCACATTATCCACAAGAGGGTGTTTCTCTGCATCATGACCGTATCCTAGACACTTAAGACCTAACTTCATCTTATGTCTTCTTGCAATGTAATCACGTCTAGACATCTTAGATTGTAAGTTATTTCCCCTAATAAATGGTTTACTATCAAACTTGCTTATGGTTGAACTTTGTGTGTTTTCAGGCATTTAAACCATGCATTGGATGGAGAGGATGAATAAAGGAGGATGATAGGGTTTCTAAACCCTGGGATGAGCCCTAGGCCATCTATCAACCTTCCACAGACAGTTAAAAATATATTTAAGACAAAGAACGACTAAGAGGACTTTAGAGCTAAATATCATAGTTGGCCCCTCAAAATGGGACGTGGGACAACACAATGACTCTGCTGAGAGTGTCCCATATCATAGATAAATTCAAGACTTAATGATGCTATAATAACTTGACCAATATGACCACGACAGGCAAAATGGTTGTGGTGATTCAAACCCACCATGGGTGTGTCACTCACCACATCCATGATGATGAGTTTCCACAATAACCAATATTGAAGAAAATGACCAAGTCAACTTCCCTCAAAATGATCGTGCTGACCAATACAACCATGCCACCATCCACACACCACAGACGTACCATTAGACTTCCAAAATGCATGTCAACCTGACATTTTATGCCATTTCCACCTTACATGTTCTATTCCACCACGACCATCTTCACCCCAACCACTACGACCGTGGTGGCCAACAACCCTAACCTACATTTTACACTAAAATTCCTAGGTTGTTCCCACTTAACCTAGTGCTTCCCTATGATCTATATATACTTGGGCGGCAATTGTAGCACGAGGTTAGCCACCATTAGCATTCATTGCTACCCTACTTGACCATTCAAGGAGCTCTCACCTACTCCCACCTACCTCTATTTCATTTCCACCTTCCCCAACCTCAAAACTCTAATTTTCTAGAGTTTTGACCACCTTCCATCACTATTCCGTGCCATCCATCCACCTTGGAGGGAGAAGGATGTGCTCCAGCTTCTAGGAGGTGAAAAGGTAGGAGTCTAGCTAAGCCCATAGGTGGGCTATTTGGGGGCTAAAATGTGACTTTGATACCACATTGTGGGGGGGGGGATAACTTGTAAACACTATAGATTCATTTTATGATGATTGTCTTCTACTTTTGTCTTATTTCCCATATTTCTTCTTATGGATTGTGCTTAAACACATGGATTTCTTGTTGATTTGTGCTTGAAACCACTTAGACTCTAGGGGATAATGGCTTGTATGAGGCTATTTTATGGTTGATCCTAGGTCCAACTAATGGATCCCTAGGTATCACCCTATCTTCCCACATACACATACCCTCTCCTACTTCTAGGTGGAGCATCTAAGTAGAAGTGTAGGAGTACTTGGCGCAATTGCCTAGGAGTTTCCTAAAGGCTAGATGGTGAGTGATGTGAGGTGAAATACCCTCACCTCCACTCTCCATTCCTACCCTTAGATCTCAATTTTCCTAAGAACACCTACTCTAGAAACCTATACTTGCTAAATACTATTAGAATTTTACCTAAGACCTAGTCCAATTGAGCCTTGTAAGGTTGGATAAGGTGTATACGAGTGTAGTTCCCGTTGGCACACCTTATACCACCCATGGCCAAGTAGTAGCTTATGGTAATTATATAGCATTCATCTTGTTGTTTGGTTTAACAATCTAGAATGAATAGAATTTGCATGTTATGACCCCCTCTTCGGACCTAAGTTCTAGTCACATTCCCCCAGACGGCCCACACCTCATTAACCTACAAAAAACCCAAATTCTTCCTCTATAGTTAATGCTTGCTTAGTTAGTTGCTTTATTTGCTTGCTAGTAAATTTTTGTGTTCTTGATAGCTAGGTCTTGATAAAGTAGTTAGTGTACCTTTTTGCTTTCTTGTGCAAATCTTAGTTAGTTAGTGCTAGTCTAGGTCTTCAATTGCTCTAGTTTCCTAAATTGTAGTATAGTCTTAGTGTTAGCTCTTGCTTTTCTCTTCTTACTCAAAATTGTTCTCTCTCTTACTTAGTTACCTATCTTGCTCATTAGAATTAAATTATCTATGGTTAGCTTAGGTTTTCATTACTTGCTTTATTTAATTTCTTGTTCAAACATCTATGTAACCAAACAAACTCCAATCAACCCTAAAAACCCTGGACTCTACTTTACAAACCTAGCTAATATAAATATGCATTGGTTCCCCCTATTTTCCTGTGGATCGACCCCTAACTTGCTGCTTTCCTATACTATGATACAATCCCACGCGCTTGCGGGTGAGTGTTTGAAGTATAAGAGTGTGTCCATATTAGAGTCTTATAAGCATTAAAAGACCTCATTGTGTGCACCTTAGGGTAAGCATAATCAAGCTTTCTCACGACGTTGGTGAGGAGAAAGATGCTCATCCTAGCTAGTTAGTTTAGCTTTGACTTATCCTAATGCCCTCACCATTGCTATTTATTATTCCTTGTCTTACCCTTGTGCAAACTTATTTATTAACTTGACTTATTTTGCTTGGTTGTGCCTTGTGCAGGTGACGTTGGCGCATGTTTGGACGTCATTCCCTTTCCATCGACTCAATCTTAGCAGATCCCCAGATAGAGGGGAGAATGCCTAGAAACCAGTGACACGTCTAAATTATACGTGCAAAATGCAAGTGTGTGTGTCGTGTTATATAGGCCCATGAGTCCCGAGTTTCGAACTAAGGGAAACATTTTCTAGAAATTACTATTAACTACAACCCAATCAGCTAGGCCCAGAAAAAATGATTGATTGGTTGTTTTATAACTAAGAGAAAGAATTAAATCTACATTAAGTGTAAGTGATTGTAAGGACCCTGACCCACATTTTGGGATAACCCTGTTTGTTTTGCCTAAGTATGTTGCTTAGAACCTTGTTCTAATCATCTGAGATGTAATTAGGGATTGTAGAAAGTTTAAGTTTCATGTTTGAGCTTGTTTGGATGATGCTTGTGTTTTGTGGTGAGGTTTTGGTACAATTTGCAATTCACCCACTGTTACGACCCCACCTCCCGATAACCCCCAATTAAGGGAGATCCAGAGGTTGAGCCGCACCCATTAATCCCGGATCAAAGGTTCGACATATAACCATAAACAATTATTAAATTCTAACAGACTATACTGAAAATGGTAATAAAATTTTTCTTTACATACCTTTTGAAAACTTGGTTTTCTATCCACATTGATACTAATCTATCTAATCCTCCTTTGTACTTTAATTCTCTTTTAGTATCACAAGTGCCACTTTACTGTTTGTTCTTTTCATTGTACCTAAAACGCCGACAAACAAAACGTCGGTCAGCCGAAGCTGGTATGTGGGGGAGAAGCAGATAATTGTTCCACTAAGTTAACAACATAATCATTCAATTAATGATTTAACAAACAAGATTACGTTTTAAACCATATAACTCAATCCATACATATTCACAACTCTGGGCTGTCCCTGCAGTGGACATGGATATCATCTCTCTTTTAGGTATAGAGTCGCATGGCACTATCCGAGGATAGCCCAATCTCTAACTCTTTATGACTTGATGGTCCTACCTCCATGGTAGCCATGTACTAAGTCAACCATTGACCTGATGGACCTACCCAATGGGTAGCCATGTACTAGGTCATCCATAGACCTGATGGACCTACCCAATAGGTAGCCATATACTAGGTCTTCTCTAACCTGATGACCTACCATAGGTAGCCATGTACTAGGTTAGCTATTTCGCCACAGAGAGAACCAGGATCTGAGTTTATAGGTATACACATTAAGTGATAGTCATAGCCACATTATATTTGCAATATAAACATCCAAGCAGTTTAGTTGCATCCAAGCGATAAAACGTTCGGAAAACGCCGGGAAACCTAAACGGTTAACCATAAGTAACCACATACCTGACTTGCAGATTATTCAACATATACTTCATGTGTATACAATCAAGTCAATCAACAGATCCAAGCAAGTAATTTCAATCATCACATAGTTCCTGAAATAAATATGTATTCTATTCATTACTCGCTTTATCAAGAATCTACTTTATTGACTTGGATTCACTTTCTATGATTTCTAATCCGCATTAAGTATTCATTAATACTCATTAGGGTTTCTTAGATTGATTTCTCAAACTTCATCCCTTTTAGGTTAACAAACCCTAAAATATCCTTTTTCCAAAATTTATGAACCTTAATTACTCAACTATCCATTTTAATAATCTTTTATACCCAATTTGACTTAGGATCATCATATCCCTATTTATTTACAGATTTGGACAATTAAATCAATTAAAAGACATATTCTTTTACATTAGGGTTTTCAAGCTTATTAATGCATAATTATGCACAAAACCCTAACTTAAGCCAATTGTATAAAAACATCATCTTTTTAGACCCGATTTCCTTGTTTATCAACAAAAAGTTAACATTGGCTTAAATTAACCATTTATCATCATTAAAACCATCTATCATCAAATCTAAGGGTTTTTCATTAATTAAAACATTAAAGATGATAGCTTTATGTACTTTTCATATTTCAACATATTTATGTACATAATCTAATAATTATGTACAAAGATCACCCTTTTCGATCTTAATGCACCTTTTTGCATTTAACAGGTTAATATCAATTCTTATGATCCACTAAACCCTATTAAACACATTAATCATAGCAAAATAGGGTTTCTTAATCTTTAACTAATCAAAGATGATAATCTACATTTATTTTCGAACTATGATCAGATTCAGGCTTTGAGACTATTTTTAATGGATTCCTATCGTTCTGAGGATCAAAATTCATATATTATTTGTATTGATCCGAGCTACGGTTTTTGAGATATGAATTTTGCAAAGTAAACATACCTTTGGCCAATGAGAGGCTGCCACGCAGGCCTTTCCATGCAACGTTGGCTGTTGCCTTGGAAAACATTTCGAAAAGACGCATATACCCTCGATTAAGTGGATCCGCTCTTCAGCTTGCGGAGGGCAAAACCGTCCAAAGTTGATTCTTCTTCTTCTTCCTCGTGAGCGGCTGCCGCAGCAGCCCTAGCCGCAGCTTGCGGCCCTTCTTCTTCTTCTCCTGGACCCCGTCGACCCCCGGGAAAGGTTCCTCCACCTCCGGCGCTCCTTGGCGCAGCCGGTGAAGGTCTCAGGTGGGGCTAGGGTGACCGAGAAGAACAGCACGAAGCCTGCTATTGCAGACGTTAAAACAGCCTTGCGGCTGCTTCTGTGGGCGGTTTAGGGCACGACGACGTAGGCTAGGCCAGGTTCTGACCTCGACGCACATCCAGCCTCCAACGCACTCCTTCCCGGGCTTCTCTCTATGCCAGGGTCGCAACACTTTCTTTTGCTAGGGTTTATGAGCGAGTAACGTGGAAGAAGAGGAGAAATTAGAGTGAAATCTTCTGTACTCGACCTAAAGCCTTGCCCCTTATATAGGGGGAAGTACTAAACCCTAAGGCGTGCCTCTTTGAGGACTCAAGACGTTTTCTTAGATGGAAACATATCTTCCTTGGTTGTTAAGCAACCATCTCTCTCTTTTCTCTCTTCCTTTTATTTCCTTGATATTATTTGTTGCATGGCTATTTAGGAATTCGAATTTCCTCTCTCCTTTTCTTTGTACTTTCCTTTTTTTTTTATATACTTTGGCCACGAATTTCTATTTCTTTTAATAGAAATTACTCCTTTTTATCAAACTCACAAATTCACTAATAATGTATCTCATTATCTTTTTATTTTGCAATTTGCTATTTTCTCTTTCCACTTTGCCATTATCTCGTTATGTTAGGTCCCTTGGACCTTAAGAAACATTCAAGGCACGGATTCCCACATTGGGGAGCATTGTTTGCCTTTATCTTCCTTTAAAAGTCAATTTCATGTTTTATTTATTTCTTATTAAAATATCTCCTTTTTGAGTATTTCCCTTTATTTCTCTTTTACTATCCACATTGGCATCCCCTTTTATCATTTGAAATCTCATGGATACAAAATTCCATAAAGGGAACTCAATTATCCATCTTTTCACTTAATTTCCACATTTTCTCATTATTTACAATTTCTTTCTTAATAAAGAAATACCTAATTAATCTTTTCTTTTTCTAATTGATTTTCTTTGCAACTTTAGACTCCTTGGAGCCCAAGGAATCCAAGAGGCACGAAATCCTCTTTGGATTTGCCTTCTAGAGGTTTCCACATTTTTCTTTTCTTATCAATTCAATTATTCATTCACTAATTGAATTAGCTTTGTTATTTCCTTGTTATTGGGCCCAATAGCCAATAAAGCCCACCAATCAAATAACAAGGCTATTTTAAACGAAATCCAATTATTCAAAACAAATCACATCATTATTTGTTCAATTATCCTTAATATGAGAAATTGCATTTCTCATCAATTGAACCCAAAAATTGGGGTTATAACACCCACAATAGGGGTTAATGTGCAAGTCTGCCACCTCTAGAGTGTTCATTCTGGCATCATCTAGAGGGGGGAGAGAGAGATGGGCACCTTGTTTGGATCTTGGCTGTGAGGTGACATCTTTGGTGATGTGTTGAACACATGTGTGAGGTGTGTCTTGCACCTAGATGTGTTGTCTTAGGTTAGAGAGGCTTGGAGAGGCTGTGTATCAGTTTGCGAGTGTATAGGGTTGTTCCCTATCAGTTTGTGAGTGTGAAGGGTTGTGCCTATCATTTTGTGGGTGTGTAGAGATATGGTATCGGGCATGATCTTGGTAGGAGACCAAGAGGGCGAGACCTAATCTAGACCTTATCACCATGTCTTGCATGATGTTGCATGTGGCTCTTTTCTTGTGGACAAGTGTCACCTAAGATCCTAAGGTGATGACACCTCTTCCCTGACCTCTCTCTCATCCCTCTAGTATATAATCCTCTTTCTCTCCATGTAAGAGAATCCTTTTGGCCATCCTTGCTTTCTTTCCTTCTTGATGGACGACCTTGAGAAGCTTAAGGAGCAAGAGAGTCTCTCTTGGAGCTTGGAGGACGAGTCCCAAGTTGTGGAGTTCCTTGATCATCCTTCATCTTCTACCTTGGTAAGCTATGTTTCCTACCTTTCTTTCTTCTTCTTCTCCTCAACCATGGATCTTGGATACCTTCTTTCCATCTTGAGCCATCTTAACCTTGGTCTCATCTTCTTCCTTGAAGGTGTTGGGGTGACCAAGTCAGTGGATCATCTTCTACCTTGAGCTTGTGAGCTTAAAGCTTGAACTTGGAGCTTGGATCTTGTTGGTGTTCTTTGAGGAGAGTTATATAACTCTTAAACTCCTTAGTTATTTTCACTCTTCATATGCTTATGTTGTTTTTCATCTCTAGATTGTTGATCTCATGCATGCTAGTAGTTTTTGGTAGTTTTGAGAACTATTTTGACGATGGAGCTTCATTTAAGTTGCTGCTTACTCCTTGCACCTTCTTGACATGTTAGTACATGGACTAGTGGTCAATCTTTCTAAGGTTGAAGATGACAAGTCCACACACATGCACTAAGTGGTAAGTGGTCATCATGACTTGTGATGCACAAACTAACACACCATGTGGCAAGTCGTCATGAATTGGAAATTCTTAGGCCGACATGTGTTGAGGGGGTTATCCCGTCATGGCTTAGGGGATTCTAAACCGATATGGTTGCTAAAACTGATAGATCTTGATGGAGTTAGCCGTCATGCCCTAGAAGTGCCTAACTGATATGTGTTGCTGAACTGATATGCTTTGAGGGAGTTAGCCCGTCATGAGCATGGGGGGTACCTTGTGTGAGTTGGTATGCTTGGAGTGTTAAACTGTGAAGCCCTGGTTGAGTTGAGGTCGACACACTTTAGTGAAGGGTTGCCTCATATACCTTGAAGTGGTGAACCGTGATGACTTGCTGAAACCCTAACCCTTATATCCCATCACACGTATGTTTTCTGACACACTTAGTGTTACCTATCACACCTTTAGGTGGTGTTACCCATCACACCTTTAGGTGGTGTTGCCTGTCACACGTTTAGGTGGTGTTTCCCATCACACCTTTAGGTGGTGTTTCCCGTCACACCTTTAGGTGGTGTTGCCCATCACACCTTTAGGTGGTGTTTCCCGTCACACCTTTAGGTGGTGTTGCCCGTCACACCTTCAGGTGGTGTTGCTCGTCACACCTTCAGGTGGTGTTGCCCGTCACACCTTTAGGTGGTGTTTCAAGTCACACCTTTAGGTGGTGTTGCCTGTCACACCTTCAAGAGAGGCTAGACCGATACACACCATGAGTATAGTTCACCCATCACACCCTATGTGTGGTTAACCTGACATGCTTGGAAAAGATGGTCTAAACTGACACACCATGTTAATCTAAATGATACCTTATGATGGTAGTTATGTTACATCATGTTGATGATAGGGTTACATGATATGATGTGATACCCCATGGGGTGGTTGTGTGGATAAAAAAGGAGTGTTGTTTTCTATGACCTATAATTTTATAACATGCCTTATAGTGATAATAAAAGTGATGATTCAAGGTTGGTTGTTGATCAAACCTTGTAAACCCTAATTGGTTGAAGGGAACCCTAACCCTAATGATGTAATGTGAATGATATGAATCTTGATGAAATGGTAGTTGTAATCAAATACTATCGGTCTCGTTATAAGTTCCTAACAATGTAGGTAACACAAGTGGATATGCATAGCTAGGTAAGAGCTATGGTTTTATGAGATATTTTAATGGGCCTTATGAGGCATGTGTGATGTTGATATCACATGAAGAAGAGGTAAATGGTCTTATGACCTAATGATGGCTCATTGCCTTACTTGAGATGATAATTGCCTCAGTAATGAGATGAGGGGTTGCTATCCCAAAAGTATGTGGTCATTGTGATGAGAATTATGGTGAATGACAAGCATCAAGTGATAATGTGATGAGATCACACCTTATATGCTCAAATATGTTCAGGTGACGTGTTATGCCCTTATTTGTGTAGAACTTGTTTAAATTTTATATGTTGCAACTTGATTGATGCTAAAAGGCACTTAAATGACCTAACTAATCAAGTGGAACCTAATCTAGTAGCTTGCCCTGTGCCATAGATCCATTCAGTGTCAGCATTTGTTGAATGGTGAAACGAGTTTAACTCGGAGCGCATATTTTGAATATGTGGGGTGCAATTCGAGTATTCCCTTGCATCCTTAATTACAAGTTGTGGGAGACGACCATGCGTGAGTCATTCTCATTGTGATATGAATGGCCATGTGCGAGACACTCCTTCTTGTTAGAACGATCATGCGTGAGCCTATTCTTCTAGCATCGTACCTATACCAAGGTGAGCTAGTGTGATTATATGTATGTGTGGATGGCCATGCATGAGCCAATCCCTGAGCTTGACTATAAGTCATTGTTATAGTTGAATGATATGTCTATGTGGTGTTTTCTTTTGTGCTGACTAAGATGTGTGGGAAGGTTGTGGGTTTCGACCCTTCCATTCACCTTGTGTGGCACCGATTTTGACTTAGCAGTGGTCGGTTGGATTTGGGTGGTATGACTCAAATCCTCAGGGCATAATAAAATATGTAATCAGCAGTGTAGTATACTTGTATAGTATCAAATACAAAAACATCGAATGAGGCCTTGGTTTCTTTTATACAATAGTGTTGGTAGAAAATATACATGTTCTTCATATTCCTTTTATCATGTTAAGACGTTTCACAATTAAATAGTAATTTCTTATTCTATTAATAATGATTACCTGCCTGTCATGATTATAATCTTACTGCTTGCTTTAATCATTTTACCCGTGATAATAATAGAGTTGGTGGAGAGTTATATCTCCCACTGAGATTTGGAATCTCACTGATGGAGCTAGGATTTACACCAAAAGATTGCTCTTTTGATGGAAGTCCTAATGTGCACCAAAAACCCTAGGGAGTTGATGTTCTCTCTAGGTTTACCTACAACTGGTGCTAGATAAATGCTCCAACCCCACAAGAGTGTGGAAGCCTTATTGTAGTACAGATTTAGGATCGAACCCAAAGGACAATGTGAAGAATCTAGATTTCTTTGTCTCGTTTCGTCTCAATCTAAGTTAATCGTTTACAACCAAGAGATTGATAGGATTAATCTAAACTAATCTAGAGCATGCAAAAATAAATACAAGTATGAAATCTAGTTAAAGTTCAAAATCTAAGATTATCAGATGATGATGGATCACTGGGGTGATGTGGATATTCACCACCACTACACATGCATTGTACATGTACCATCATAGCAAGACCTGTAAGAAAGATACATGAATGTTGTGCAATGTCGATGCCTCGTGGACAAGGAGCATTACACACATCCTTTACAGGTTGAGTAGCTCCCATCCGCTACATATCTGCATGTCAATGGAGATATGTGCCCTCCAAAGGGAGGTCTTACTCAACCTCATGAAATGTGCATCGAAAGACTAACAAGCAAGCAATATTATCAATTCGATTAGTATCCTTATAGACTATCCCTATTTCGAGGACATAGCTATGAGAAACGTGGGAGTGTTGCAATGCCATCCATCCCCGAATGAATGGTAACTTACTTTGCATTACTCCCTTCGTAGAGTGTGTTCCTCGACCTATCAAGATTGTACTTTCATACGTCAACTGATTCCATTTCATAGTATGAAAGTAAAACGATGGAGGTGAGTTTACTCCACTCATTGAGAGGCGTTCCTAGATACCAAAACAGATGTGTGGTGGATACACACATCAAGAACCAACGCTAAATCAATAATTGAGTCTCAAGAGTAGACATAGACAATCCACAAAAAAAGACAATAGATCATGCAAGAAAGCGGCCAACATTCGGGCATGCAATGAAATGATTAGCATTGAATTGGAAAGATAACATGTTTAGGTATAGATTACAAAGAATGGGTAGCGGGGCTAGTCCCCGCACCCCAGTGAATTACACTACTCGCTCCTCATAGAGGGAGAAATAAAGACAGAGAAGAAAAATAGAACAAGCATCGTCGGAGTAGAAGAGTAGATCTGTGACAGCCCGATGTAGATCACCCTAGTCTTCAAGACTGCTCTGACTTGGTCGATGAAGTCCGTCTCTTACTGCCTTGATCTTTGTGTACACCTTCGGAGCCGTACAAGTAGGGCTAAGCAGAGCTTAGTGGAGATGAGGTAGCAGTGGAGCAGCCTTGCGGCCTCCCAGATCTGATGCCCAAATGAAGACCCTGCTGGTCCTATTTATAGGCTTGGATGGGGTCTTCACATTTTTGATGTGAGAATACTTCAAACGGTCTTGTGGCTCCAAACGGTCTTGGGTACAAATGGTCTTGGCCCCAAACGGGCTTGGCTCCAAATGGTTTTGGGTCCAAACGGTCTTGGATCCAAACGGTCTGGGATCTAAATGGTCTTGGCTCCAAACAGTCTTGGGTACAAACGGTCTTGGCAACCGGTCTTCATCCAAATGGTCTTGCTGTCCCACCAGTCTGGAGTCTTAACAGTTTCAGGATCCAAACGGTCTTCATTTCCAAATGGTCTTGGGTCCAAACGCTCTTGGCTCCAAACGGTCTTGGGTCCAAATGGTCTTGACTCCAAACGATCTTGGGTCCAAATGGTCTTGTCTCCAAACGGTCTTGGGTCCAACTGGTCTTGGCTCCAAACAGTCTCTACTACAAACGGTTTTGCTCTGATCGATCTTGCCTCGCGGTCTCTTCATCCAAATGATCTTTCATTGATCTTCCCATCTAAATGATCTCTTGCCAACCGGTCTTGTGCCTCGGCATCCAAACGGTCTTGAGATCGTGAGGCTTCACACGGTCTTGAGACCGTGTGACCTCAAGCGGTCTTGAGACTGTATGAAGGGTAAAACCAGATGGATGGCCAAACCACGAGGATATGCAGATATGTTATCGGATGGATGAGAATGATCTCTAGAGAAGAAGGAAAGTGAGTGAAGGAGGATAAGATCAAATAAACTGGTAATTAGAGCTATTAGAGCACTATTTTCATGAAACTGAGGAGACACTTAGAGTAAGCCAAAACAAGGGTGGATCAGTCGATATGAGGCACAAAATTCCTAGAAATGGCGACTGTGAGGATGAATTTGGAGGATTCATCACCACACTGAACTTAAGCATTGCTCATCCCGAGGAATGGAAAGGCCCAAGACAGTCGCCAAAAAGCTTGTTCGTCTCGTAATTTCCTCATCTTCGTGCAAATGTCAGAATTTTCACAAAACTGAGAAAAAACGAAGCAAAACAAAATTAGAGCAAAAACGTCGGAAATCCTTTGAATTGGTGACTGAGGATGAATCTGGAGGATTCATCACCCACACTGAACTTAAGCGTTGCTCGTCCTGAGGAACAGAAAACTTAAAATAGTCGCCAATGAAATCGTTCATCTCGTGATTGCCTCATCCTTATGTTATATCATAATTTTGTTCATGGCTCAGATCAATACAGTATCAATGCTTCCTTAGATCACAGAATACATCTTATGATATCCTCATTTTTGAGTTCACATTACTGAAGTATTTCCTTCTCACTCTCTGCTGTATCAGTCATGTTTAAAAGTTTTATGTGATTTTGAAAAGACCCGTAGAATCAATCAAACATGTATATGATCCATCGCTAGTGTTTTCAAGAGAATGGTTGAAATGGAGGCAATTGTGGTGCCAGTAGGTTGAAAAAGGAAAGAATAGGGGTGTGATCAAAAGATAAGAGTCTCTCATCTAATCGATTCAAGATTCTTATTATTGGTGGATTCATCAAGATACTTTGAGTGTTTTGTGCACAACTCTGGTTGACTTAGCCTTACACCCGATTTTTTTTTTCTTTTTTCTAAAGGTAACTCAGAAGTGTGTATAGGTTGGCTTAAGGCTTTTGGATAACTTACCTCTTCAAGAGGAGGTAAGGGGTTATTTTTGGAGCCTTAGGGTCTCACTACTGGGCTCGACACATCTGCCTTTGTGAGGGCAGCTAATGTACCAGATGGGAAAGACCTTTATCGGTTATCCTTATTTAGGGCACAACTCTCATGCTTTTATTCACACTCTGGCTTTTATTCATTCTCACTTGGCTTAGGAGAAAGGGTATTTTTGGATTTTTGTATATTTGTGCTGTCGGGCCTCTTTTTGGAATCGGGGTAGATTTTTCCTCAACCTTGGTATGTGCATAATCATCATCGTATACTTTTTGAACAAAATGAGAAGGTGATACACCCCTGTTATGTATTGAGGGGTATGGAGGAAGCAGTTATAGAAGAAGAGGTGTGGTGTACCACACCAAACTTAGAGTTCGACAATGTTCTAGCTTACACTAGAAAAGAGTGTGGTGTGCCACACTGAAATTAAAGCTTTGGCATGGTTGGTGAGCGAAGAGGTATGGAGATGAAAGAAGTAGTGTAGAAGAGAGTTTGGATCATATTGCAGTTTGCTTAGCGATTCCATATGACGGGTTCCTTTTCTTCATCACACTCTACTAAAAAAGTGACATGATAAAACTTCAAATGAGAATTCCATACATCTGATCCATTAATCAGTGAGAGGCGTGATTCATTTGATCTATCTCAGTCTTATTGAAGGTTATCCTCTTTTTTTCTATTAAGGATATGACATTAGGATTCACAGACTATACAAGATGAAATCATTTATCAGCTAGTTTTAAGCATTCTTTTCTTGTGATTTTGCAACAAAAAGAGGTGATGAACATAGATTCAAAAAGCAAAAGCCGACTAGATAAAGGCTTTATTTGAAGAAGACTGTGAAAATGCAGAAAAATACGAAAAAGAAACTAGAATGGAAAATCAAAAAGCAGTAAAGATAGAGGGTGGAGTGAGAAACATACCACCCACCCTCCATCTCGAACTTATGAGTTTGCTCATCTCTGAGCAAACACTAGGTTCGAGATGGAGGGGAAGAGCTGTGCAGTGTCAATCAGGCAGCCCTCGCAATTGAAAGAAGGTCCGGCGAAGATGTTTCATGATAGTCAACACTGAGAGTGAGGAAGCGACATGGACAACCTGTTGACTGGGTGGTTGTGACAACTCGAATAGGTTTTCTGGATGACTTGGATGCACATTTCTTTCACCTCTTTGTCCATCCAGAAGAATCCATAGACCTTCCCCCATCAACGAGGGAGGTGGAATATATGCAGTTGAAATTGGGGGACTAGGCGAATAATCAAAGTCATGCCCATATGTGTCCTCCAGTTGTGGCTCACCCTCGAAATTTGGAGTCAAGCTGCCTTCTTCATGATCCAAAGTAGTTGATAGAGGGTCATCCACTTGAACTTCTTCTTGTACCAGATCAGGTGGCGGATCCGGTTCAAGCTTCATTTCATCACCCAGCTTTTCTTGTGTAAGGTGTGGCAGCCAGGGTGACATTTCTTTGTCAAGGGGATTGTTATGAGGATCATCATTTTGATGCCATGTGTCCTCCATAGGGTTATCATTATCAATGTTGGGGTCGATAGGAGCAACATGTTTCATTCTGAAGTTAAGGTGTTGTTCAAATTCTTCTTCGTTGTGCACTCTTAATTCGTCTGAGTAACTAGAGGGAGATTCAATAGGTAGAACGAACTCTTGCTTGGATAAGGGAATCATGAGAACCTGAAGTAGAGGCTCCAGTGATGTCTCTTCGTGGGAAGGGTTAGCCCATGTCACATCATTTTGCAGACTAGAATCATCCCACAATATATTTCTTCGATATTGAGACCAATATACTTCATTCCTGAGTCAGGATGTTGTTCCAGTTCTTCCTCATAGCACTCCTCTAGTTCTATTAAGTGTTTGGGAAGAGTTTCTACGGGAAGAATGAAACCTTGTTCAGGTAACGGAGATATGTCAGTCTTTTTTATATTTGGTAGCTCGGGAGGAGCTTCTCCGTAGGGAAGAGTGGTCATAAGAAGATTTTTTTTATGGCTGAATGTCTTCCTAAGGGTCCTCCTTGTCATTACAAGGGTCTACAGAAATATCATATTCCATTCCAAAATCAAGAGATGGTTCATGTTTATCTTCATAGTACACCATCAACTCATTCAAGTGACTAGAAGGAGATTCAACAGAAAGAACATACTCTTGTTCGTGAACTGGCTCCGTCTGGACTTCTTGTAGGGGTGGCAGCTCTGGTAACATCATTTCAGGGAAAGGATCGATCATGAAGTCATTATCTTGGGGCCCGTTATCTCCTGGGGAATTGTCATTGATGTTGGATGGAGCTACGTATCCCATCCCAGAGTCAAGATGTTGTTCCAACTCTTCCTCATAGTTCACTCTCAATTTATGCAAGTGACTAGAAAAAGATTCAACGGGAAGAAAGAACTCTTGCTTGGGAGTTGGCTCTATTTGGACCTCTTGTGGAGGTGGTAGCTCTCGTAAAGTCATTTCTTAGAAAGGATTGGTCATAGAATCGTCGTCTTGAGACCCATCATCCTCTCATGATTATTTTTCATCATCATTGGGGTCAGTGAGAATGGTATGGTCCACTCCAAAATCAAGATCTTGATCAGTCTCATCCTCGAAGTCTGTTCCTAAATCAGCCGAATGATCAGAAATTCCTTCATAAGGACAAATCAGACCTTGTTCCAGTAATGGAGACATTTGAGTTTCTTGCATAAAAGACATCTCCTTATCTGAATCAGTCACATATTCATCTAAGTCTGACTGTGATGGAGTTTAGAGTTCTTGTAACGAGACCCTTCTTCATTGAAATTCACCAACAAGACAGCTGAAGTTGAAGAATATTTGTTGTATAGGGAGTCAATCATTGCTGATTGCTCCTCAATCTGTATGGTTGGATCTGGGTCTGTGGGGGAAGAAGATGGGTAAATACCGAAATTTATCCCCAATTGATCTCCCGACTGTAGAAAAACTTCATATTGGCCAATCAATTTTTCATATAAGGGAATAGTGCAGGAGTCATTTTCCGAGTCAGACCTTGGCTCAGAAAATGATTCTTTTTCTTGTGATACTATGGAGAAATCATCCTCGAGTTCAATCATTTGCTCTGAGGATGATTCCTCTCCCTGTACTACTGCTAGAAGATCATTGGAAGACACCTCCCACATGATATTGTAATCGTCATCGTAATCGATTGCAATATGCAGATGAGGAGTGTGCTCACGGGAAATTGGTGATTGTTCTTCATGTTGCTTAGAAGTGAGGACAAGTTGCATAAGTTGATCAAGATCGACTATCAACTTATCGTTCGTGGCTGTCTGATCAGCTAGTTTTTGAGCCACCAATTTATGTAGAGCACGTACTTCTCCTATTAATGCGTATCGATCTTCATAGTTGGGCTCTTCACTGTACCCATTGGGTTGATGTTGATAGTATCTCTCCTCATTGTAGTATTGATTTGCATTGTAGTCCAGATTTCCTTCTGCATTGCAATCTATGCCTTGAAATCCATCATAATTGGGTTCTTTGTAGTAGCTTCCAGGAGGATATGGATTATAACTTGCGTTATATCCATAGTCGTGTGAAGAGGCTACCTTGAGTTTCCCAACTATACGATTTGTGATTACTTGACGTAGTGCATTCACGTAGTGAGGAGGAGCATTGAAGAAGTTGATTGATGAATGGGAGTAGTCACCACATAATTGACATCTAATGGTTGGTGGCATTGACTGCTTCATTTTGAAGAGAATTGGTACCTAAAATCAAAGAAGGTGTTTATCAGGCTTGACCAATCACTTCAAATTCAAGAGAGTATGCAATAAAAACTTTAACGTTTGAGATCAAGGTTTTCACCTCCTTTTTTTTAGATTTTTGAAAAGAAAATGAAAAACCCTAGAGAAACTTAGGTCGATACGGATTTGATGGAGCTAGGATTTACACCAAAAGATTGCTCTTCTGATGGATGTCCTAATGTGCACCAAAAACCCTAGGGAGTTGATGTTCTCTCTAGGTTTACCTACAACTGGTGCTAGATAAATGCTCCAACCCCGCAAGAGTGTGGAATCCTTATCGTAGTACAAATTTAGGATCAAACCCAAAGGACAGCGTGAAGAATCTGGATGTCTTTGTCTCATTTTGTCTCGATCTAAGTTAATCATTTACAACCAAGAGATTGATATGATTAATCTAAACTAATCTAGAGCATGCAAAAATAAAGGCAATTATGAAATCTAGTTAAAGTTCGAAATCTAAGATTATCATATGATGATGGATCACTGGGGTGATGCAGATATTCATCACCACCACACATGCATTGTACATGTACCATGATAGCAAGACCTGCAAGCAAGATACATGGATGTTGTGCAATTTTGATGCCTCTTGGACAAGGAGCATTGCACACATCCTTCACAGGTTGAGTAGCTCCCATCCGGTACATATCTGCGTGTCAATGGAGATATGTGCCCTCTGAAGGGAGGTCTTACTCAACCTCATGAAACGTGCATTGAAAGACTAACAAGCAAGTGATATTATCAATTCGATTAGTATCCTTATAGACTATCCCTCTTTCGAGGACATAAATACAAGAAACGTGGGAGTGTTGCAATGCCAGCCATCCCCGAACAAATGGTCACTTACTTTGCATCACTCCCTTTGCAGAGTGTGTTCCTCGACCTATCAAGATTGTACTTTCATACGTCAACTGATTCCATTTCATAGTATGAAAGTACAATGATGGAGGTGAGTTTACTCCACTCCTTGAGAGGCGTTCCTAGATACCAAAATAGATGTGTGGTGGATACACACATCAAGAACCAACGCTAAATCGGTAATCGAGTCTCAAGAGTAGACGTAGAAAATCCACAACAAAATACAATAGATCATGCAAGAAAGCGGCCAACATTCGAGCATGCAATGAAATGATTAGCATTGAATCGGAAAGATAACATTTTTAGGTACATATTACAAAGCATGGGTAGCGGGGCTAGTCCCCGCACCCCAGTGAATTACACTACTCGCTCCTCATAGAGGGAGCAATAAAGACAGAGAAGAAAGATAAAATAAGCATTGTCAAAGCAGAAGAGTAGATCTACGACAGCCCGATGTAGATCGCCCCAGTCTTTGGGACTACTCTGACTTGGTCGATGAAGTCTGTCTCTTGCTGCCTTGATCTTTGTTTGCACCTCCGAAGACGTACGAGTAGGGATAGATAGAGCTTGGTGGAGATTAGGTAGTAGTGGAGCAGCCTTGCAGCCTCCTAGATCTGATGCCCAAATGAAGACCATGCTAGTCCTATTTATAGACTTGGATGGGGTCTTCACATTTTTGATGTGAGAATACTTCAAACGGTCTTGGCTCCAAACGGTCTTGGGTCCAAACGGTCTTGGCCCCAAACAGTCTTGGCTCCAAACGGTCTTGGCTCCAAATGGTCTTGGATCCAAATGGTCTTGGGTCCAAACGGTCTTGGGTCCAAACGGTCTTGGAAACTGGTCTTCATCCAAACGGTCTTGCTGTCCAACCGGTCTGGAGTCTTAGTGGTTTTGGGATCCAAACAGTCTTCATTTCCAAATAGTCTTGGGTCCAAATGGTCTTGGCCCCAAACGGTCTTGGGTCCAAACGGTCTTGGGTCCAAACGATCTTGGGTCCAAATGGTCTTGGCTCCAAACGGTCTTGGGTCCAAACAGTCTTGGCTTCCAACCGATCTTGGCTCCAAACGGTCTCTACTCCAAATGGTCTTGCTCTGATCGATCTTGCCTCACGGTCTCTTCATCCAAATGATTTTTCATTGATCTGCCCATCTAAACGATCTCTTGCCAACCGGTCTAGTGCCTCAGCGTCCAAACGGTTTTAAGACCATGAGGCTTTACATGATCTTGAGACCGTGTGACATCACACGGTCTTGAGACCGTATGAAGGGTAAAACTGGATGGATGGCCAAACCGCGAGGAGATGTAGATATGTTATCAGATGGATGAGAATGATATGCAGAGAAGAAGGAAAGTGAGTGAAGGAGGATAAGATCAAATAAACTGGTAATTAGAGCTATTAGAGCACTATTTTCATGAAACTGAGGAGACCCTTAGAGTAAGCCAAAATAAGGGTGGATCAGTCGATATGAGGCACAAAATTCCTAGAAATGGAGACTGTGAGGATGAATTTGGAGGATTCATCACTCACCCCGTGGGTTTCCCACATCCTTTTTAGGTGGACGTGCACGAGGAGGTAGAGATCATGCATCAGAGGTTGAGGAGAAGCAAGAGAGACAGTAGCTGACAAGGTTGGAAGTGCTTCTGGATGTCTTTTGTTGTCAGAGTCCTAGAGTCACCATGTACACTTGGGTCTTTGGGGATGTTTTGTAGATGTGCTTCCGATGTGTGGTTGGTTGTGTGCCCTTTTATGAACAGTTGTAATGGATACATGTAAATATGTGCTGGAACATGTTTCCTTATATCAGGTTGGTGGCTCACACAATAAGTGCTTTGAGGCATGAAAGAACTCGTATGTAAGGGTTTTTGCTGTATAGCAGTTTCATGGAAATGGTTTTAAATTTTTAGTTTTTTTTTTGATAATCTGCTTGTTAATCTTTCTTCCTCACTTTTGTTTTGAATAATCTCACTTTTGTGGTGCGGGGTGTCACAATCAGGTTGGTATCAGAGTTTTGGGTTTGTTGAGTCTATAGAGACCTATGACTAGGGTTTGTGTCTATTCTTGTGTCCTCTAGTATGTCTTATAGTGACTTCTGCTATGCACTCAAAGATGTATAGAGAACATGAAGAACATGCTACTGAAAGCAGTGTTGCTGCACCAGGTGGTGGTGCAAAGAACCAGGCACGAGAAGATCGGGTGCCTGAAGTCCCCCAGTTTGATCCAGCCATTATTGAAAATTCTACCTTTCAATCTCTTTTTGGGATGTTTATGGCTACTATGACTCATATGGCAGATAGGATGCCTTCACCTCAGCCTAGGGAACCAGTTCCCCATGATGAATCTTCAGGTAATGGGAAGACTTTTGAGTGGCTTTACCGTGTTGGGGCGGTGGAGTATGCTGGGATGGTTGATTCAACGGATGCAGATATGTGGCTTACCGATCTTGAGAAAGCCTTTAAGATCCTTAGTATCTATGAAGCAGATAAGGTGAAGCATGCAATATACCTTCTGAAGGGGATTGTTGGCCATTGGTGGGCCATAGAGGAGGAGAAGAGGCCTCGAGAGGCTATAGGTTGGGAGGAGTTTTGATGTGAGTTTGTTAGTCGGTACTTTCCCCAGACATACCTTGATGAGAAGATCAGTCAGTTTGAGAGGATTTGATAGGGATCCATGATGATCAATGAGTATGAAGTAATGTTTATAGAATTGTTGTAGTTATGTCCTCACATGGCTTCTACGGAGGACGAGCGAATTTGTCATTTTGAGAAGGGGTTGAATGCTGAGTTCTCTACTCCAGCCGATGCTTTAGAGAACCGATAAAGGTTTGTCGTGTTTGTGGAATTTATTTGGAGGATAGAGCGATCTGTGAAGGAGAAGTGAGAGGCAATAGCCAAGAAGGAGCCTGCATAGTTTTAAGGAAAATCTTCGGGAGGCTTTAAGAAGCTGCGGTTTTCTGCACGACCAGCATCATAGCGGTTCAGTGCTCTGATGCAATGGTCACCTAATAAAGGTAGAGGTCATAGTTTCCCACCTGTAGGAGCCTAGAGTGCTACATCAGTATCTGTGACAGGACCACCTAGGCCTTGGTATGAGAACATGATGTGCTATAAGTGCAGACAAGTTGGGAATACTAAACCGTTTAGCCCAGTGAAAGATGATGAGATGACCCAGCAACTGAGGTAGAACCAGCAGCGCTCACAGAGGCAGTAGAACAATGGCGCAAGAGGACAAGGACGTGGCCAAGCATCACAGGTTGAATTGTTTTCTCAAGGAAGCAGAGGAGGGGGGCGACAACAAGCAATGACTAGATTCTAAGCTATGAGTCAGTCGGAGGAGGTGGTCAACCCATGAGTAGTGACATGTTAGATGGAGTTATTTCATTCTGATTTGTCATCTTGCTTTGTATCTGTTTTGGTTGAACCGGGTGCAACACACTCTTTTATCACTCACAAAGTGCTTGAAAGTTGTCTTTTGCCTGTTAATCATAAGAAGAATAGCTTGTTGTTGGAAACCCCATTAACTGGTTCTACAGTGTTGTAGGAGGTGTGTCCTTCATGTGTCATCTCCTTTTTGGGGTACAACATTCAAGTGGATCTAATACCACTTGACATGCATGGATTCGATGTAATCCTTGGAATGGATACCTTAAAGAAGTACAGAGTGGTCTTGAATTGTAGTTCCAGGAAGGCAACATTTATAGATGGTGGCGAGACGTGGTTCTTCCAAGGAGACAGGAAGATTCTTATGACATGTTTGGTATCAACCATGGTGGTGAGGAAGCTTTTGAGATAGGGTTGTGAGGTGTTCTTGGCACATGTGATGATACTAAGATGAGGAGTCCTAGTATTCAGGAGGTGCCAGTTGTTAGAGAGTTTGAGGATGTGATTTTGAGATCAATTTGGTTCCCAGTACACAAATGATAGCTCAGACACTATACAGGATGGCCCCAATAGAGATGGAAGAGTTGAAGAGAAAGTTGCAAGAACTACTTGACAAAGGTTTTATCAGACTGAGTACGTCACCATGGGGTGCTCCAATGCTGTTCGTGAAAAAGAAGGATGGGTCTATGAGGCTATGCATAGACTACAAATAGCTAAACAAGGTGACGATAAAGAACATGTATCCCTTGCCAAGGATAGATGACCTGTTTGATAAGTTGTGTAGCATGAAAGTTTTCTTGAATATAGACTTGAGGTCAGTATATCACCAGTCGAGGATCAAGGAGGATGACATACCTAAGTTGGGTTTTAGGATGAGGTATGGTCACTACGAGTTTGTGGTTAAGCTGTTTGGGCTGATCAATGCACCAACATCATTCATGGATTTGATGAATAGAGTGTTCTAACTAGTTCTTGATTAGTTTGTGGTGGTCTTCATAGATGACATATTGATATACAGTCGTGATAGTCAACAACATGAACAACATCTTCGTCAGGTGTTGACCATGCTGAGACATCATCAACTCTATGCCAAGTTTAGCAAGTGCGAGTTTTGGTTGAAGAAGGTAGCTTTCTTAGGGCATGTTATATCTACCAAAGGAGTGTGTGTGGACCCCAAGAAAGTGGAGTCAGTGATAGAGTGGGAGCATCCAAAGACACCGAAAGAAGTGCGTAGTTTTCTAGGTTTGGCAGGCTATTACATGAGGTTTATCAAGGACTTTAGCACTCTGCTTTACCTTTAACAAAGTTGAAAAGAAAGGATGCGATGTTCGTCTGGGATGACAGATGCCAACGTACTTTTCAAACATTGAAGGAGAAGTTGACAAGTGCACCGGTTCTGTTCTTGTCCGAGAAAGGAAAAGGATACATAGTTTTTTGTGATCCATCTAGGAATGGTTTGGGTTGTGTGCTGATGTACGACAAACATGTGGTTTCTTTTGCTTTCCGATAGCTTAAGAAACACGAGGAGAATTACCCAACCCATGATCTGGAGTTAGATGTTATGGTTCAGGCTTTGAAGGTTTGGAGGCACTACCTATATGGGGAGAAGTGTCAGATCTTCACGGATCACAAGAACCTGAAGTACATCTTTTCACAACAGGAGTTGGATATGAGACAACATTGCTGGATGGAGTTAATTAAAGACTATGACTACACAATTGATTATCATCTAGAGAAGATGAATGTTGTGGCATATGCGTTGAGCAGGAAGTCTTCATCTTTTCCTATGGACAGAGCCCCATAGAGTTCTTTGATGTGCCACAAACGAGACATGTTGGTCTCATTGCATCAGATGAATGTTAAATTGGAAGTTTCCTTGTTAGCATGTATGTTGGCACATTTATAAGTGAAACCTACACTGAGATAGTAGATCAAAGGGGCGCAATAGACTGATACTGTGATACAATAGATTAGATCAGAGTTTGGAAGCAAGAAGTGTGATGGTTTCTACGAGTCAGATGATGGGACAGTTTGCTACCATGACAGAGTTGTAGTTCTTGATGCTAATGACCTAAGGAAGATGGTGCTGGAAGAGGATCACTCATCCATGTACACTATGCACCCAGGAAGCACCAAAATGTATCATAATATGAATGATATGTATTGGTGGCTAGGCTTGAAGAAGGACGTGGCTGAGTTTGTTGAGAGATGTGTTATATGTCAGCAGGTTAAAGTTGAGCACCAGAAGCTTGCAGGGACTTTGCAACCATTGCCTATACCACAGTGGAAATGGGATCATGTGACTATGGACTTTGTGGTTGGTCTACCTAAGACAGCCAAAGGTCATGATTCTATCTGGGTGATCATTGACAGGTTGACTAAGTCATCACATTTCCTTTATGTGAAGATGATGTTCACAACGGAGAAGCTTACCGAGATCTATGTGGATGAGATAGTGCGTTTGCATGATGTTCCAGCAACTATCGTGTCTGATACAGGTTCCGAGTTCATGAGTCGCTTTTGGGAATGACTGCACATAGCTTTGGGTACGCAATTAAAGTTTAGCACTACTTTCCACCCACATACAGATGGTCAATCTGAGAGAAACCATTTAGACCTTAGAGGATTTGTTAAGAGCTTGTGTTCTTCAATTTACAGGAAGTTGGGACATACACCTAAGTTTGATAGAGTTCTCCTACAACAATAGCTATCAGAGTAGCATCGACATGGCACCCTATGAGGCATTGTATCAGGGGCGTTGTAGATCTACGTTGTGTTGGTATGAGACATGCAAGTATCAACTTCTTGGTCCTGAGCTTGTGCAGCAGATGAAAAAGAAGATCAAGGTAATCCAGCAATAGTTGAAGGCAACATATGATAGACAGAAGTCATATGCAGATAATCGTCATAGACCCTTGGAGTTCCAAGTGGGAGACAAGGTGTATTTGAAAGTCTCTCCCTGGAAAGGTGTCCTGTGATTTGGGAAGAAGGGTAAGCTGGCTCCCAAGTTTATGGGACCTTACCCAATGGTGGCACGTGTTGGGAAGGTGGCCTATAGGTTGGAGTTGCCACCTAAGATGCACAGGTTGCATCCAATGTTTCATCTGAGTATGTTGAAGAAATACCATCCAGATACAGAGTTAGTGCTGCAGCCCATGGAGGTAGAGCTTGATGAGGATATGACCTATGTGGAAGGTCCAGTGTTGATTCTTGATTGGATAATGAAGAAGCTGAAGAGGAAGGACCTGGTGTTGGGGAAGGTTCTTTGGCATCATTGTGGTGTTGAGGAATCCACATGGGAGCTCGAGGAAGAGATGATGAGAAAGTACCCCTCCCTTTTCTCTTAGGATTTTGGGGGAGAAATCCCTGTTAGGGGTTTATGGCTTGTAAGGACCCTGACCCATGTTTTGGGATAGCCCTATTTTTTTTAAACTAAGTATGTTGCTTAGAACCTTACTCTAATCATATGAGATGTAATTAGGGCTTGTAGAAAGTTTAAGTTTCATGTTTGTGCTTCTTTGGATGATGCTTGTGTTTTGTGATGAGGTTTTGGTACAATTTGCAATTTACCCAGAGAAAGGGTTGATGTGCAAGTTTGCCACCTCTAGAGTGTTCCTTCTCTCTCTTGGCATCATCTAGAAGAGAGAGAGATGGGTACCTTGTTTGAATCTTGTTTGTGAGGTGACATATTTGCTAATGTGTTGAACACATGTGTGAGGTGCGTCTTGCACCTAGAAGTATTGTATCGGATTGGAGAGGCTATGTATCGGTTTGTGAGTGTGTAGGGTTGTTCCCTATTGGTTTGTGAATGTGTAGGGTTGTGCCTATCGGTTTGTGGGTGTGTGGAGATATGGTATCAGGCATGACCTTGGTAGGAGAGCAAGAGGGTGAGACCTAACCTAGACCTTATCACCATGTCTTGCATGATGTTGCATGTGGCTCTTTTCTCGTGGACAAGTGTTAACTAAGCTCCTAAGGTGATGACACCTCTTCCATGACCTCTCTCTCATCCCTCTAGTATATAATCCTCTTTTCTCAAAATGTAAGAGAATAATCCTTTTGGCCATCCTTGCTTTCTCTCCTTCTTGGTGGACAACCTTGAGAAGCTTAAGGAGCAGGAGAGTCTCTCTTGGAGCTTGGAGTACGAGTCACAAGTTGTGGAGTTCCTTGATCATCCTTCATCTTCTACCTTGTTAAGCTATGTTTCCTAGCTTTCTTTCTTCTTCTTCTTCTTCTCCTCAGCCATATATCTTGGATACCTTCTTTCCATCTTGAGCCATCTTAACCTTGGTCTCATCTTCTTCCTTGGAGGTGTTGTGGTGACCAAGTTGGTGGATCATCTTCTACTTTGAGCTCGTGAGCTTGAAGCTTGACCTTGGAGCTTGGATCTTGGTGGTGATCTTTGAGGCGGGTTATATAACTCTTAACCTCCTTTGTTATTTTCACTCTTCATATTCTTAAGTTGTTCTTTATCTCTAGATCATTTATCTCATGCATGCTAGTAGTTTTTTGGTAGTTTTGAGAACTGTTTTGATGAAGGAGCTTCGTTTAAGTTGTTTCCTACTCCTTGCACCCTGGAGTCTGCTGAGCTGGTGGATACCAGAGAACCGCAGAAGTCCTTCCCTAAGAATTCCAAAGAGGGTCAGAGTTCTCGTGGATCTTCCTCTTCTGGGGAAACCCAAGCTCAAACAATTGATTTTTGATCCAACATATTTCTTACCATGTTAGTAGATGGACTAGTGGCCGATCTTTATAAGGTTGAAGATGACAAGTCCACACACATGCACTAAGTGGTAGGTGGTCATCATGACTTGTGATGCACAAACCGGCACACAATGTGGCAAGTCGTTATGACTTGGAGATGCTTAGGCTGACATGTATTGAGGGAGTTAGTCCGTCATGGATTAGGGGATGCTAAACCGATATGGTTGCTACAACCAATAGATCTTGATGGAGTTATCCATCATGCCCTAGAAGTGCCTAACCGGTATGTGTTGCTAAACTGATATGCTTGGAGGGAGTTAGCCCGTCATGACCATGGGGGTACCTTGTGTGAGTTGGTATGCTTGGAGTGCTAAACCGTGACACCCTGGTTGAGTAGAGGCTGAAAAACTTTAGTGAAGGGTTGCCTAATATACCTTGAAGTGGTGAACCGTGATGCATTGCTAAAACCCTAACCCTAGCAGTCTGTCTCACCTATGGTTGCCCGACACACTTAGTGTTAACCGTCACACCTTTAGGTGGTGTAACCCATTACACCTTCAGGTGGTGTTTCCCATCACACCTTTAGGTGATGTTTCCCATCACACCTTTAGGTGGTGTTGCCCGTCACACCTTCAGGTGGTGTTGCTCGTCACACCTTCAGGTGGTGTTGCCTGTCACACCTTTAGGTGGTGTTTCTAGTCACACCTTCAGGTGGTGTTGCCTGTCACACCTTCAAGAGAGGCTAGACCGATACACACCATGAGTATAGTTCACCCGTCACACCCTATGTGTGGTTAACCTGACATGCTTGGAAAAGATGGTCTAAACCGACACACCATGTTAATCTAACTGATACCTTGTGATGATAGTTATGTTACATCATGTTGATGATAGGGTTACATGATATGATGTGATACCCTATGTGGAGGTTGTGTGGATAATAAAGGAGCGTTGTTTTCTATGACCTATAATTTCATAACATGCCTTATAGTGATAATTGAAGTGATGATTCTAGGTTGGTTGTTGATCCAACCTTGTAATCCCTAATCAGTTGAAGGGAACCCTAACCCTAATGATGTAATGTGAATGATATGAATCTTGATGAAATACTAGTAATCATAAAATACTATCTTTCTTTTTATAAGTTCCTAACCATGCAGGTAACGCAAGTGGATATGCATAGCTAGGTAAGATCTATGGTGTTTATGAGATATTTGAATGGGCCTTATGAGGCATGTGTGATGTTGATATCATAGGAAGAAGAAGTAAATGGTCTTATGACCTAATGATGGCTCATTGCCTTACTTGAGATGATAATTTCCTCAGTAATTGAGATGAGGGGTTGCTACTGCAAAAGTATGTGGTCCTTGTGATGAGAATTATGGTTAATGACAAGCATCAAGTGATAATGTGATGAGATCACACCTTATATGCTCAAATATGTTCGGGTGATGTGTTATGCCCTTATCTGTGTAGAACATGTTTAAAGTTTATACGTTGTAACTTGATTGATGCTAAAAGGCACTTAAATGACCTAACTAATCAAGTGGAACCTAATCTAGTAGCTTGCCTTGTGCCATAGATCCATTCAGTGTTAGCATTTGCTGAATGGTGAAATGAGTTTAACTTAGAGCGCATATTTTTGAATATGCAGGGTGCAAGTCGAGTATTCCCTTGCATCCTTAATTACATGTTGTGGGAGATGACCACATATGAGTCGTTCTTATTGTGATATGGATGTCCATGTGTGAGTCACTCCTTCTTGTTAGAACGGCCATGCATGAGCTTGTTCTTCTAGCGTCGCACCTATAACAAGGTGGGCTAGGTGTGATTATATATATGTGTGGATGGCCATGCATGAGCCAATCCCTGAGCTTGACTATAAGTCATTGTTGCAGTTGACTGATATGTCTCTACGGTGGTTTCTCTTGTGCTAACCAAGAGGTGTGGGAAGGTCGTGGATTCTGACTTTTCCATTGACCTTGTATGGCACCGATTTTGACTTAGTAGTGGTCAGTTGGATTTGGATGGTACGACTCAAATCCTCAGGGCATAATAAAATATGTAATCAGTTGTGTAGTATACTTGTATAGGATAAAATACAAAAAACATTGGATGAGGCCTTGCTTTCTTTTGTACAATAGTGTTGGTAGATAATATACATGTTCTTCATATTCCTTTTATCATGTTAAGATGTTTCACAATTCAATAGTAATTGCTTATTCTATTAATAATGATTACTTGACTGTCATGATTATAATCTTACTGCTTGCTTTAATCATTTTACCTGTGACAATAATAGAGTTGGTGGAGAGTTATATCTCCTGCTGAGATTTGAAATCTCTCCCCGTGGGTTTCCCACATCCTTTTTAGGTGGATGTGCACAAGGAGGTAGAGATCGTACAACAGAGGTTGAGGAGTAGCAAGAGAGATAGTAGCTGACAAGGTTGGAAGTGTTGTTGGATGTCTTTTATTGTTAGAGTCCTAGAGTTATCCCTGTAAACTCAGGTCTTTGGGGGTGTTTTGTAGACGTGATTTTGATGTGTGGTTGGCTGTGTGCCCTTTTATGAACAGTTGTAATTGATATACGTATATATGAGCTAGAACATGTCTCCTTATAGTAGGTTGGTGGCACTCACAGTAAGTGCTTTGAGGCATGAAAGAACTCCTATGTAAAGGTTTTTGCTCTCTGGCAGTTTTATGGAAATGGTTTTAAATTTTCAATATTTTCTGGTAATCTTCTTGTTAATCTTTCTTCTGCAGTTTTGTTTTGAGTAATCTCACTTTTGTGGCACGGGGCGTCACAGTGATCAAGAATGAATGTAGTCCTTAGGATTATAATTTCACCGAAATATGCATTGCAATCAACTTCATTTCATCTATAATTATATACCCTTAACCCTTGACTAAAGACATGTAGCAATAACTACCCACTCCTACAGCGTAATACACTACCTAAGACAAACCCCACTTTTGTAGTGGTTTAAGAATTAACTAGGTGCATTAACAATACTCTAGGTTATTCTTTCACAACCGCAAGCCCTCTCTTGAGGCTCGACATGAGTTGTAAAAATCTATAACTTTTACAACCCCTAATACCTCTCTTCAAGCAATTAGTGGTCTAATGTATTGACTGTGTTGATCAAGCATGAACAATTTAGTAAGAATTTATAGATTCACATCCAAAATTATAGGAAGTATGATATTTATTCATAAAAGTCAAATATAAAGCAATACCAAGCTACTCTAGGGTCTTAAGAAATATGAGGATTAGCCTTACATGATTTATATCATTATACAAATAATGAGAGAGGGATAAAATGAGCTAGACATTAGAAAAACTAATGAAAAAACCCTTGAAGAAGCAGTCCCAACAATCCCATCTGGTACACACTTGATCTACAACGTTTCGGGTGCAAATAAGCTTCCATAAGTGATTGGAGCATCCAATCTGTTACTATATTATTCATCTCCTCCTCTCCCAGCTTTGTGCTTCGTTGCAATGAGATAGATTGTGATATCATCCCTTGACCAAACTCCCCTCAAGTCGTAAGTGAGGCTTTGAAAGTCATTAAGTCACAACTATTAGATCTTTCTTGATTTTCAATATGCACTGATCACGTAAAGTTGGTACTACCGATTGGATGTCGGCGACACCGAGTTGTCAGCTGACTCAAAACCCTCAATAAGTGTTAGTATTACGAACATGTATGTCGACAACACCAGGTTGCTTTTTGCGAGTTCTGACTTGATTTGGGTGCAAAACTCAGTATCACTAAGTGACATGTCGGTGGCACCAAAGCAATTAAATTTGGTTATTGATTTTTTGGGCCGTGAGTCGGTAGCACTGAATCTTCTCTTTAGTAGCATCGAGTGTCACCTCGGTAGCACCGAGATTTTTGGAATTATCTATTGGATTTTCACATCATGTCGGTACCACCGATAGTGGTGTCCGTAGTAATTAGCTATCGTGTAAATGCTTGTATTGCCTGAAACATGGGAAAAATAATATATGTCCAAATAAAAAGTGATATCTTAACATAATTCAATACATTACTCAATATTTGATGCAATGGTGATTCACATGCTAATATTGATAAACAATTTATAACTTATGTAAAAAATGAACAATTATGCACTAAATACATGGAAAAATAGCATGCGGAAAGTGATTAAAACTTAGTGCATCAAAATACCCTAAGATTGAATGTTACTCACCTTGAGAAACACTACCTTTAGATATATTTGAAATAAGTCAGCAAGAGGAGAAAATCATGAACTACATTTCTCTACTACCCCACGTAATGGTCTTGAACCGACCCTTGCCAACCAATAAATAAATAACTACTTTGTAGTGGAAAAAGTGTTCATTAAATATGTCCACCCTAGATCAATGAAACACTATTGATGGAGTAGTTAATATCATAGTCAATGGGACATACACTTGATGCACCATGTGATTACATATCTAAATTGCTCTGATCTACCTAAAAAACTATGTTAGGAGTAGTTCCCAAAATAGAAATAAATGAGGGGATAAAGCATATATGTGGCATACCATACAATAAATGGGCGAAAATAAAGTAGGTGTCTTGATCAAGAATCACAATTAACATCCAAATTATTATGTGAAAACAAAATATGATGAACAAAAAAAATTGTGGTAATGAAAAATTCATGAATCTCAATGCCTAATATCATAGTGGAATGAAGAATGCACTAAATGTCTCATCCACATGATGAGTGGTGGGTGAAGGAATGCATACATATAAACTATTTTCACTTTCTTCATGAAGAAGATTTACATTGAGTTCAAGGCATTCTTTTCTTCCTTTTTATTAGATCTCTCTTTCTTTTTCTCTGCCCTTATTATTTCAACATGATTTATGATTTATGCTCAGCATTTTCTTCAACGTATATCATTGCCCCTTTTCATTTGAGTGATATGGATGTATGTCCTTACACTTTTTTTTTTAAAAAATTGGCAATTCATTTATCCTGTTGCCAGGGGTTTCAAACTTGTAACCTCTCGGTCATGCAACATCAACTTTACCACTCGAGTGCCACTGCATTGGCTTTGTCCTTACACCTTAATTTGTGGAGAAAGATACAAATATGCATGTTGCAAAATATGCAAATAATGATGCACAATGAGAATGCAATTTACATAAAAAAATTTATGCAATGAATTGATATGCACATCTCTATATTTTTTTTCTCTAAATAATGTATTATAAAGAAACTAGATATCATGCTACATATTATGCTATGTAATGCAGTCAAAAGTGCAACACCCCTGATCTGGGTTATGGCTTAACCCTAGAAGTTTTGATTAAACAAGATAATTATAAACTTTTTCTAATCCTTTGAAAAGTAATTAAGACTCTTTGAGAAGTTTATTTCCAAGTTTGAGCTTATTTGCAAACTATGCGTGTATCATATGACAATCTAAGTGAAAAGTGCAATTTGCCCAAGATGAGGGGCTACATTGCAAAATATTACATGCTGAATGTGTCCTAAGTGTTATAATATCATAAGAGAGAGAATGATGCTAAGTGGTGGCTTGTGGAAAGCCTAAATTTCAAGTATTAAGCTTGTTTGAACAATGATAGTGTCTTTTGTACTAATTTTTATACAATTTGTAATTTACCCAAATATAGGGTTGATATGCAAATTACCACCTCTAGTGTGTCCCTAATCCCTCTAGGTATCATTTATAGGAGATAGAAAGAAGGGGGCGCCATAATTGAACCACCTTTGAGGGATGGTACTCTTAATAATTAAAAGACTAAGAAAATGTATAAGTTGAAGGTTATACATATGAGCATATCGAGTTGGAGACTTAGAGTGGAAGTCTCCTATCGGTTTATGGAGCTTTAGCTTTGCCCATTATAGGCAAGACATTTCAAAGAAGAGATATGAATCGGTTTACAACTTGTATTGGAAAAGATGGAATTGAATATAATAATATAGTGAGTGGAAGAAGATTTGCCCAAGAAGATAACTCAAGAGCCGACCCTTATCCCCTACATTATTTTTGGACTTTTATTTTTGCATGGCAAGATAAATAATAGGGATGCATGCAAATGTATGTGTCGAATATGCATGTCTAGGTGGCACTTAGTAGCCTAAGCTAATGACACCTCTTACACTCTTTTCCATAAACCTCTAGTATAAATACCTTGCCCTTCACTTGTTATAGATTTTAGAATCTTGTTAGTAACCGTCCCTCTTGTATCGTTCATATCCTCTTGTTTCATGCATAGTGAGGAGAGTTGAGTGATAAGAGCTTGATATCGGCCAAGGATAAGAGATATCGGCCAAATAGGTCATAGAAGGTGATATCGCCCATTGAGATTGGAGATATCATGCAAAAGTTAGTAGCTCAAGTCTTGTATTGTTGAGAGGTTCATCTTCAACCTTGGAACGTGAGGAGTTGAAGCTTGAAGCTTGGAATTTGTTCATAAGGTGGGTTATATAACTTGAACCCATCTATATTATTATCTTTTCTTCAATATTGTTCAACTTGTCGATTTCTTTCAAAATCGGATTTCCTTTGATCAATTGATATATCTATGAGTTCCACCATGGTTTTGAATAGTTAGATAAGGATCTTGAGGTTGATGATGATGACATCATAATTGAACAACCCGATATGGGTTGAAGATTCTTGAAACCCGATATAGAATTCGATATAGAGGCTTACCCGATATGAAGGTAGGTCATATTTTATAAAACAAGACCTATGAACGATATGGAAGATACCTATCCATATTTTATACTTGATACAAGGTAAGAGTAATACCATATGCATGATAGGGAATCAAGCATGTACTCTAACCCGATATAATAAACCCTAGAGGATGAGCAATCTGATATGTTAATGTAAACCCACTACAAGTATGACATAAGTGAGAAGTGAATATTTCATGGGCGATATGAGTAAGTACTTATACACCCACTTGAGAATGATATAGGGCCATATACTCACCTTATATATGATATCATGTTAGGTCTATATCCTAACCGATATGAGTTAAAAACCCTAGATGGTGATGAGAAATCCGATATGAAATCCAAGATGAAAAGTAACCCGATATAGTGGTAAGTGATACTTTATACTTGATGAGAGACATGTCTTGTGAATGATATATAAGTTACCTACTAGCGCCTTATACATGATACAAGGTTAAAGCTTTACCTTTTACATGATATGGGAAAAACCCTAGATAGAGAAATGGAAATCTGATATGCTTGGAAAATCAAATGCCTTTGAAGCCCGATATACCCTACTACCTTGAGATGAGTTGAAGAGCAACTAAGTATTTATCTTGTCATGTACTTATTATAAAAGAACTGAATCTTGAAAGTATAGAGAGGTTATAAGATCAAGGGTTTATCTATTATAGGTAACCCGATATGATATCCAATATGGATCACGATATGGCAATCCAATATGGGAACACGATATGACATCCAATATAGGAACACAATATGGAAACCTAATGAGGGGACATGATATGGTAAACTCAAGATGGAAACCGATATGGGAATCCAAGATAGAAAACTGATATGGAAGTTGAGATGGAAACTTGATATAGTAATTCAAAGTAGGAAATCAAATATAATATTATCTTATATTATCTTGAACAATACATGGTAAAGCCATAAAAGACATGCCCGACATGGTGTACTCTTGTACATGATATGAGAACCGAATATGTCTCTATACCTGATATAAGTTCAAGAGTTCAACCTATACCCGATACGAGGATGACTTGAGATGATAAAAGCTAAAGTTATAGCTAACCCGACATGCCTGCATGAGATGGTGTTAGGGGATGTACCCTAAACCTGATTTGATGATGTGGTTTCACCATATGACTAATATGGATACATAACATGATGACATGTGCATCTTCAAGCACGATAGGAGAACATTATCCACTATGATACTCGATATGATAGGCATGCTCCAATTCATTAGGTTTGTTTAAGTGACGTGTATAATTAATGTAATATTGATACACAATGAGTTTAATTCAATTTGATAATGATAAGCTAATAGACCTTAAGAGGTGAATTAAGTAAGCTGCAATTAATATCCTAATAAGGATAAGAGAGAGACTTATACATGTGTGATAAACATGTCGATAAGTATGAATTGATACTACTAAGATGAGTGGAGTATGAATTAGGGTTTGAACCCTAAGGTAGGGTGATGATATGCTTTAACAACCAATATCGGTTAGATTGAGATAATCCTAACCCTAATAATGGGAAGGATGTACTTTCTTATATCACAGGGTAATGATGTAGATAAACCTAACCCTAATCATGGGAAGGTTGCATTTTTCTTAAATTGTAAAATGATGTCATATGTTGATAAGAGTCCTTCATCATAAAGTGCACACTATACAAGAATCATGAAATGATGAGCATAGAAAGATATGAGCTATGACGTGCCATATCAGTAGATTTAAATAAGTCTTGTAAGCTATGTGAAATACTTGTATAACAAGTATAATGATTATATAGTCTGATATCTTAAAAGATAAGTTGTTGCCTAGTAAAAGGTGACAAGATGTTTAATGAACTATGTGAGCTATGTGAAATACTTGAACAAAAAGTAAGATGAATACCTTGGTCAGAGGACCTAGAGGTAATAGTTACCTATTACAGAGGTAAAAATGCTATGTGGTGATCTAAGGATTTGAATACCCAGATCCAGTAATCATGATGATGATGATATGAAGGGATGATAATTTCTAGTGATGTGATAAGGGACTGAGATCCCAAGTGATATACTTTCAAAAATGTTCTAAAGATCTTAAAAGTACTATCCTTTCTTTAATAGCATATGTTATAATTAATGTTCGAAACTTGGTTGATGCTAAAAGAATACTGTAAGGTACCTAATTAATCAAGTTAAATCTTATCATGTAGTGCCCTGACCATAGATCCATTCAGTGTCAGAAATTGCTGATGGTGAAACGAGTTTAACTCGGAAGCGCATATTTTTGAATATGCGGGGGTAAAGGATGAAGTATATCCAAACGTCCCAATGAAGAATCGGTGTCACACCTTCCTTATTTATCATGGGATGATGTGAATCTCCTGACCAAAAAAGAAATTGATGTGTAAATCCTTGTTCATTTCTAAGTGGTGTCGGGATTAAAGTATAAAATCTCCCGACCAGGAGAGGAATTGATGTTGATCTTCCTTATCCTTATATTATAATCCGGGAAAGCTACATGGACTTCTCTCGAAGAGAGTACATGCTACGGTAGTAACTCTATAGCAAAGATGCCACTATACCCCGGCATGCTAATTGCAGCTGACACAAGATGTCTTGCTGAACCTAAGTGGTCTCGTACTGACCGAGATAGGTGAGGTCTTGACAGCCGGCTCTGCCCTTGATCTTGTTTGGTACCGATTTCGACTTACTAGTGGTCGATTGGAGTATGAAAGGTATATTTCATCTCCTCAGGGCATAAGTGTGATTGTAATATGTAATCAGCCGTGTAGTGTATTTGCTGAAGGATCAAATACAGAAAGACATTGGTTGATGTACACTCCTTTTATACATCTTAGTTGAATAAATGTTATTCATATTTCTTCATATTCCCTTGAATAGTGAATAGATGATTTATTGCTCTACCATAGATAGATGCATTATTTTAAGAAGAATGACTACTCTATTCTGCTTATAATAATGAATAATCCTGCTCATTTATACAAAAGAACCTCTGCTCAGTTTTTATACTGCTTAATCTTGATAATAATATAGTCGGCAAAGAGTTATATCTCTCGCTGGGACAATTGTCTCACCCCGTTGGATCCACAATTTTTAGGTGGACGTGCACAAGGAAGTGGAAACCTTTCTGCAGAAGAGGAACAATAGCTGGGGCAGCAGTAATAGCTGAGGTTGAGTGTACTCACTGTCATGTCTTGTAGATAGAATTCCTATGTGTCATCTTTATACTCTCAGGTCCTTGGAGTCGGTTTGCAATGGTTTCATGAACAATCTGAGATTTTGGCTTGTAAGCCTCAAGGTTTTATGTTGCTCCAGTATGTGTTTTGATAGAGCAACTATTATATGTTGTCCTCGAGATGAGATGAAACAATGTTGTACAATGTAAATCATGATATATATAAGTTTTGGATCTTTCAGTAAGAGTTTCTCAAAAGAGGATCTCCTTGCAAAATGGTTTTAAATTTTAGTGATTTTTGTTAATCCGCATCATTAGTAACGATTTGGTTGTCAGTTTGGTGGCGGTCATTACAAGTTTGGTATCAGAGCTTAAGGTTCGCTGAGTCTACAGAGACATAGGACTAAGGTGTTGAGTATGTTCTAGTATCCTCTAGTATATCTTATAGTGACTTCTGCTTATGCAGAAGGTAGAATAAAGCTTAAAGATGTCTAGAGAAAACAAGGAACATATTGCTGAAAGCAATGTTGTTGCACCAGGAGAAGGTGCAAGGGATCATGCTAGAGAAAAATGACTGCCTGAGAATCCCTAGGTTGATCCAACCATGATAGAGAACCCTACTTATAATGCTTTCACCGGATTGGTTATGACAACATTAGCACATATTGAGGATCAGATACAAACAATACAACCTAGATTACCAGCCCCCAATGATGAAAGTTTGGGCTCTAGCAGGATTCCTGATCAACATCAAAATGTTGGAGCGATGGAAAATGTTGAAAGAATTAGGTTACAAACCAAAATCAGAGTTTGCTATAGGTGTAGGCAACCGGGACATCTCATAAAGGGCTGTCCAGAAAAGGATAATGAGGTAGGGATTAAGAAAAGACCTATCCAAACTCGGGAGCAGAGGCCTAGTAGTTCTAAAAAGGGGAAGTTTTTGGTACCACCCGTGCAACCAATGTCTAATTCACCAGGGTTGTGGCTACCAAGAAAGGGTAAAGGACCTGATGTTCCACCAGTTAGAACTCTTGACTTGGCCCCTACATCGGTTATAAGGCTGACAAGGACAGGGGATGCTTATAAGATGTGTTATGAGTGTAAAGAGATTGGGCATATTAGATCCTTTTATCCAAAAAGGAAGGAAGAAATGACTCAACCGTCGAGGCAGAGTCAGCAAGACTCTTAAAGGCAATGGCTTAGCAGTGGCACGCGAGGACGTGGACAGGCATCCTGAGCATATCTATCTACATTAAATGATAAAGCATGGCGTTGGAATCAGGCAACGATGAGATTCAATGCAATGAATCAGCCTGAGACAGTAATCAATCCACAAACCAAAATAGGTCAGATAAAATTGTGTCATTCTGATATGTCATTTTATAATTTTATCTGTTAAGTATGCTGAGGACTTTCATTCTGCTCAGTAATCCTTAAAATGCCTTATAAATTCTTTCTATCTGTGTGAAAGAGGATGAGGTGTGAAAATGATATCAGGAGAAAATCTAGGGATGTTAAGTCCTATATTTTGATGTTATGGAAAGTAAGGTATATGATATTAAAACAAGGTGCATACTACCTAATATCAGTACTTGTATACCCTGAATAGGTATTCAATTATTGAAGATAAGGTAAGTATGGAATTCTTAGATTGTTATCTTTTTGATTACTCTGATCAAGTAGTCATTTTGAGACAATCTAGTGAGCATAACAAAACTGGGAATATGGCATGGATATTTTTATCACATCCTAAGTGTAATGAAATAGAATCTGAAATGATCTCAGATCAATCTGTGTGTATGAGGAAGTAAAAAGTATAATCCTCATGATAAGAGAAAAGGAACAAGGGAGATGATCCCTGTTCGATAAAGACTGTGTGAATAGTAAAGATCTTTTCTATAAATGTGAAAATGAGAAATGCGATAAAATCTGAAAATGTTTATGAACATGTTAGGCAATAACAAGGGAAGGAGTAATGATATGTAATCATCCTTAAAATTCCTATGTTGATGGCAAGGAACCTAGGATGAAACAAGAGTGAATGACTCTTGAACAGATGAAAGCTTATGTTATAATTAGAGGGGATGATAATCTCTTCTCTTTGATCAACAACCCTGGGTAATAATGGGGCAATAAGAGGAATGTGTTTTCATATGTTCTTTCCTTATAGGAACATGATAATTAAGTAAGTTTTATGACACTTGATGTGCATGAATTATAAGTGTTCTTTTGATGGATACTTATAAGAGTATCAGTTCGTCATGGATTCTAGTTCCAAGATAAAGTTATATATGATAAGTAATGTTCCAAAATGAAAGAAAGATCCTTTTATATGTTTTTGGTAAATATAATAATAGGGAAAGGGATATGATGAAGATGTGATGTGATTTTGGTACATATAATGGGTACTAAAGTAAGGAATCCTAGTATCCCAAAACTTTCAATGGTATGAGAAAATAAGAACATGACTCATGATAAGATGAATCATATTCAGTTACTTAGAAGGGCCATCTTTGAGATAATTATAGTATGGACGTTGTTTCTTCCTTTCAATAAGGATTGTTACTCCTTCCTCTGTGAAGGCGGTGGTTTTTCTGGGGTTTCCCCCGATATTTCAACCTTAGTACGGCTGCTCTAGATTGATTTCATTACTAGGTTGTATGGCTTCATTTGAGTTGATATACGAGCATAATACCGTCTTGTTCCAACCCCTCCACCACTACTTAACGCTCAGGTTGAAGGAATTCTTCAGAAAAAGCTGCTTGAGACAGCCTTAAAGAAGAAGAATCAATGCAGAAATGTCTCTCTCTCGTGGATTTCGGGGATGGAATCCTTGTTAGGGGTTTATAATTGTAACACCCCTGACCTGGGTTATGGCTTAACCCTATAAGTTTTGCTTAAACAAGATAATTATATACTTGTTCTAATCCTTTTAAAAGTAATTAAGACTCTTTGAGAAGTTTATTTCCAAGTTTGAGCTTATTTGCAAACTATGTGTGTATTATATGACAATCTAAGTGAAAAGTGCAATTTGCCCAAGATGAGGGGCTACATTGAAAAATTTTACATGCTAAATGTGTCCTAAGTGTTTTAATATCATAAGAGAGAGAATGATGCTAAGTGGTGTCTTGTGGAAAGCCTAAATTTCAAGTATTAAGCTTGTTTGAACAATGATAGTGTCTTTTGTACCAATTTTTATACAAATTGTAATTTACCCAAATATGGGGTTGATATGAAAATTACCACCTCTAGTGTGTCACTACTCCCTCTAGGTATCATTTAGAGGAGAGAGAAAGAAGTGGGCGCCATAATTGAACCACCTTTGATGATTGGTACTCTTAATAATGAAAAGACTAAGAAAATGTATAAGTTGAAGGTTGTACATATGAGCATATCGAGTTGGAGACTTAGAGTTGAAGTCTCCTATAAGCTTATGGAGCTTTATCTATGCCCATGATGGGCAAGACATTTCAAAGAAGAGATATGAATCGGTTTACAACTTGTATTGAAAAAAATGGAATTGAATATAATAATATAGTGAGTGGAAGAAGATTTGCCCAAGAAGATAACTCAAGAGCCGACCCTTACCCCTACATTATTTTTGGACTTTTATTTTTGCATGGCAAGATAAATAATAGGGATGCATGCAAATGTATGTGTCGACTATGCATGGCTAGGTGGAACTTAGTAGCCTAAGCTAATGACACCTGTTACACTCTTTTCCATAAACCTCTAGTATAAATACCTTGCCCTTCACTTGTTAGTAAGATTTTCAAATCTTATTAGTAACCTTCCCTCTTGTATCGTGCATATCCTCTTGTGTCGTGCATAGTGAGGAGAGTTGAGTGATAAGAGCTTTATATCGGCCAAGGATAAGAGATATCGACCAAATAGGTCATAGAAGGTGATATCGCCCATTGAGATTGGAGATATCATGCTAAAGTTAGGAGCTCAAGTCTTGGATTGTTGAGAGGTTCATCTTCAACCTTGGAATGTGAGGAGTTGAAGCTTGAAGCTTGGAAGTTGTTTATAAGGTGGGTTATATAACTTGAACCCATCTATATTATTATCTTTTCTTCAATATTGTTCAACTTGTCAATTTCTTTCAAAATCAGATTTCCTTTGATCAATTGATATATCTATGAGTTCCACCATGGTTTTGAATAGTTAGATAAGGATGTTGAGGTTGATGATGATGAAATCATCATTGAACAACCTGATATGGGTTGAAGATTCTTGAAACCCGATATAGAATCCGATATAGAGGCTTACCCGATATGAAGGTAGGTCATATTTTATAAAATAGGACCTATGAACGATATAGAAGATACCTATCCATATTTTATACTTGATACACGGTAAGAGTAATACCCTATGCATGATAGGGAATCAAGCATGTACTCTAACCCGATATAGTAAACCCTAGAGGATGAGCAATCTGATATGTTAATGTAAACCCACTACAAGTATGACATAAGTGAGAAGTGAATATTTCATGGGTGATATGAGTAAGTACTTATACACCCACTTGAGAACGATATAGGGCCATATACTCACCTTATGCACGATATCATGTTAGGTCTATATCCTAACCCGATATGAGTTAAAAACCCTAGATGGTGATGAGAAATCCGATATGAAATCCAAGATGAAAAGTAACCCGATATAGTGGTAAGTGATACTTTATACTTGATGAGAGACATGTCTTGTGAATGATATAGAAGTTACCTACTAGAACCTTATACACGATACAAGGTTAAAGTTTTACCTTTTACACAATATGGGCAAAACCCTAGATAGAGAAATGGAAATCCGATATGCTTGGAAAATCAATTGCCTTTGAAGCCCGACATACCCTACTACCTTGAGATGAGTTGAAGAGCAACTAAGTATTTATCTTGTCGTGTACTTATTATAAAAGAACTTAATCTTGAAAGTATAGAGAGGTTATAATATCAAGGGTTTATCTATTATAGGTAACCCTATATGATATCCAATATGGATCACGATATGGCAATCCAATATGGGAACACGATATGACATACAATATAGGAACACGATATGGCAACCTAATGAGGGGACACAATATGGTAAACTCAATATGGAAACCGATATGGGAATCCAAGATAGAAAACCAATATGGAAGTTGAGATGGAAACTTGATATAGTAATTCAAGGTAGGAAATCAAATATAATATTATCTTATATTATCTTGAACGATACATGGTAAAGCCATAAAAGACATGCCCGATATGGTGTACTCTTGTACACGATATGAAAACCTAATATGTCTCTATACCCGATATAAGGTCAAGAGTTCAACCTATACTCGATATGAGGATGACTTGAGATGATAAAAGCTAAAGCGATAGCTAACCTGACATGGCTACATGAGATGGTATTAGGGGATGTACCCTAAACCTAATTTTATGATGTGGTTTCACCATATGACAAATATGGATACATAACATGATGACATGTGCATCTTCAAGCACGATAGGAGAACATTATCCACTATGATACCCGATATGATAGGCATGCTCCAATTCATTAGGTTTGTTTAAGTGACGTATATGATTCATGTAATATTGAGACACAACGAGTTTAATTCAATTTGATAATGATAAGCTAATAGACCTTCATAGGTGAATTAAATAAGATGCAATTAATATCCTAATAAGGATAAGAGAGAGACTTATACATGTGTGATAAACATGTTGATAAGTATGAATTGATACTACTAAGATGCGTGGAGTATGAGTTAGAGTTTGAACCCTAAGGTAGGATGATGATATGCTTTATAACCAATATCGGTTAGATTGAGATAATCCTAACACTAATAATGGGAAGGATGTACTTTGTTATATCACAGGGTGATGATGTAGATAATCCTAACCCTCATAATGGGAAGGATGCATTTTTATTAAATTGTAAAATGTTGTCATATGTTGATAAGAGTCCTTCATCATAAAGTGCATACTATACAAGAATCATGAAATGATGAGCATAGCAAGATATGAGCCATGATGTGCCATATCAATAGATTTAAATAAGTCTTGTACGCTGTGTGAAATACTTGTATAACAAGTATAATGATTATACAGTCTGATGTCTTAAAAGATAAGTTGTTGCCTAGTAAAAGGTGATAAGATGTTAATGAATTATGTGAGCTATGTGAAATACTTGAACAACAATTAAGATGAATACCTTGGTCAGAGGACCTAGAGGTAATAGTTACCTGTTACAGAGGTAAAAATGCTATGTGGTGATCTAAGGATTTGAATACCCAGATCCAGTAATCATAATGGCGATGATATGAAGGGATGAGAATTTCCAGTGATGTGATAAGGGACTGAGATCTCGAGTGATATACTTTCAAAAATGTTCCAAAGATCTTAAAAGTACTATCCTTTCTTTAATAGCATATGTTATAATTCATGTTAGAAACTTGGATGCTAAAAGAATACTATAAGGTACCTAATTAATCAAGTTAAATCTTATCATGTAGTGCCCCGACCACAGATCCATTCAGTGTCAGAAATGGCTGATGGTGAAACGAGTTTAACTTGGAAGCGCATGTTTTTGAATATGCGGGGGTAAAGGACAAAGTGTATCCAAATGTCCCAATGAAGAATCGGTGTCACACCTTCCTTATCTATCACGGGATGATGTGAATCTCCTGACCAAATAAGAAATTGATGTGTAAATCCTTCTTCATTTCTAAGTGCTGTCAGGATTAAAGTATAAAATCTCCCGACCATGATAGGAATTGATGTTGATATTCCTCATCCTTAAACTATAATCTAGGAAAGCTACGTGGACTTCTCCCGAAGAGAGTACATGCTACGATAATAACTCTATAGCGAAGATGCCGCTATACCCCGACATGCTAATTGCAGTTGACACAAGATGTCCTGCCAGCAGCTGACATAAGATGTCCTACTGAACCTAAGTGGTCTCGTACTGACCGAGATATGTGAGGTAAATGAACTAGTATCATGTGGTGTTATAATGAGGATAATGTATCATATGTTTTATATCTTCTGGAGTTGTTATGTAACCATGTTTTTAGAATTGAATTAGGGTTTTGTATGTCAAACTTGGATGATGCAACCTTAATTCACCCAATTGGCAATAACAAATCAAGTAAAACCCTAATCATGTAGTGCCCTATGCCATATAACCATTACATTACCAAGACTTGTTGGATGGGGAAACGAGTATTCCATAAGGGAAGCCCGGAGTCATATATTGTTGAGTATATGTGGGTGCATGAGACTGTGTGTCCTTATCATCCTGATCCCAAGGTCACGGAAGATGGTTGCTATCATGCCTCAGATTGAGAACGATAGAGGTCCTGTATCAGATACTTGTATATGTGATGTGATTGAGGACAGTTGTGGTTGTACCTCAGATGACATGGTTTGTATACCCTGGTTACTAGTATCATGACCTATATACCAAGGGTGGACTAGGTTTTTTGCAGCTTGACTATATATTTCATTGCGGTGGACTGGTATTGACCAAGGGGAAGAGATATTAGAATCATGGATATCCTAGATCTTGTAAGGAACTGATTGTGACTTTGCAGAAGTCAGTTGGAAGTTTGAGTTGTATACCTCAAACTCCCCATGGCGTAATAAAAGATGTAATACATGTGTATAGCATGTCTAACGAGGGATTAAATCATGGTTAACATTGGATGATAACCCTTGTTTGCTCCTTTAACATATAAATGATGTATAGTGCAATAGGAGGAAGTAGTTATGCTTATGTTGTGACAACCCAGGCTAGAGAAAACCAATGTGTCAAGCCTAGGACATTAAACAAGGATGCTTTGGGAGGAAACCCATTTTCGTGTCTGTCATTTACCTTTTGTTTAGGTCTTTTTGTTAGTTATATTTCATATTTGTCTTGTTAGATTTTTAATAAGTCTAAAAAGGTGTCTTGGTGATTGTGTGTGGTGTGCAGACAAAATAAATCTTGGTACCACCGAAACCATTTTCAGTGGCACCATCATGCTAACAATTTTCAATAGAGATTTAGTAGAATTTTGTTACCACCTATAGGCTAGTCGGTAGCACCTAACCACCTTAGCAGGTCATGCATGAAGAGAGTCTACAGAAAGTCAGTACCACAGACAACCAAGTCAGTAGCATCAACATTTTTTCATGAAAAAACATAGAACTACAAGAAAATATTGTTGATACCAAGGATAGGTGTGTCGGTGGCACCGACTCGTATAGATCAGAGAAGGATAAAAGACATGATGTCTTGGTACCACTAACACACAAGTTAGTGGAACCAACATAAAAGGACAAACACAACTGAGAGCAAGATCCACATATGTCATTGGGAACATTTCAACCACCACCATCACCCAACTGAGCACAATGTACCCCCATTCCATCTCTTAGTTTGAGTTTTGACTATGAGTACATAGTCAAGTTCAAGTCTGGGGGGTTGTTAGAACATTTTTATCTTGTTTATTTTCTTCTTGTTTAATTTTTTTGATTTGTGAGTAGTAGGATCCACAAGACATCTAGTGTAATCATGGAGTTTACTAATCATGTTTTCATCTATCATTAAAAAGATGGTGTTTTGTACTTCTATAATGAATCTTTATAAAATGGGGTCACATTTTTTAAGCTTATTGTGCAAAGTCTATGGCAACACCAATTGTAGGAAGTGTTTGGGTTAGTCATCTCAAGGACACTTAATATGAATGGAAATTTTGATTTATCCAAGACTTGTGTATGGTGATGAGGTTTGAACCCAAACAAACCAAACAAATAATGTGACTGTAAATGGGATTTTGAGAAAGAATCTCTTAGGTTACCATGTACTTAGGTTGATAGGAGAGGGATATATCATAGTTAAGAAAGGCATTGTTTCTAATCATGTCATTCCATCCTTCATTCATGACAATTCACCCACCACCACAAAATGATCAAGTAACCCATATTGTTTCCTTTTTGTAATGACTGCCACAAAACCGACAAACAAATCGTTACTAATGATGTGGATTAACAAAAATCACTAAAATTTAAAACCATTTTGCAAGGAGATCCTCTTCCGGGAAACTCTTATTGAAAGATCCAAAACTTATACATATCATGATTTGCATTATACAACATTGTTTCATCTCATCTCGAGGACAACATATAACAGTTCCTCTATCAAAACACATACTGGAGCAACATAAAACCTTGAGGCTTACAAGCCAAAATCTAAAATTGTTCATGAAACCATTACAAACTGACTCCAAGGACCTGAGAGTACAGAGACGACACATAGGACTTCTATCTATAAGACATGACAAACAGTACACTCAACCTGAGCTGTTACTGCTACTCTAGCTGTTGTTCCTCTTAATGTAGAAAGGTTTCCACCGCCTCGTGCACGTCAACCTAAAAATAATGGATCCCACGGGGTGAGACAATTGTCCCAGCAAGAGATATAACTCTCCACTGACTATATTATTATCAAGATTAGGCAGTATAAAAACTGAGTAGAGGTTCTTTTGTATAAATGAGCAGGATTATTCACTATTATAAGCAGAACAGAGTAGCCATTCTTCTTAAAATAATGCATCTATCTATGGTAGAGCAATAAATCATCTATTCACTATTCAAGGGAATATGAAGAAATATGAATAACATCTATTCAACTAAGATGTATGAAAGGAGTGTACATCAACCAATGTCTTTCCGTATTTGATCCTTCAGCAAATACACTACACGGCTGATTACATATTACAGTCACACTTATGCCCTGAGGAGATGAAATATACCTTTCATACTCCAACTGACCACTATAAGTCGAAATCGGTACCATACAAGATCAATGGCAGAGGGGTGACCCTGATTACCTAGAATCGCAGAACATAATTTTCTAATTTCCCTACTTGGAACTTCTCAAGACTTGCTTCCATTTCAAGACCAGCAAAGAGACAAAAAATCCTATCTCTTCTGCCTTTGGTACTCTCGCATTTTCCCACAAGTTCTTGCAAAAGACTAGAGTTATTTGAAATTTTGGCATTATGTAGTTCCCATGGGTATAAAATGGAGTGAAAGGAGGTATGGAAAGAGATGGTCTCCCCTTTATTCGACTTGAGACCTTTTATGTTACAACCTTGATTTTGATTGTATTGTTATGTAATTATTTGGTGAGAAAGGGCTTGCTTGACAATTTGTGTGCATTATTTTATAACTTGGGTTTCTTTGAAAAATTGTCTTGAATAATGAATTTTGTGCTTTTCCCTATTTTAATAAGCCAATGGAAATGTAAAAATGATAAAGGAAAAGAGAAAAACCCATAATAAGTGATACAACAAGAATAAAATAAATAACATATGTTTTATTTAAGAAAAGCATGGAATTATTTAGAAAGTGGAATAGGCGGTCACAATAGGATGACTTTCAGTTTCCCATACCTTCTAATATCTAGAAAGGTCAAAATTAAGAGAATAGAAAAGAAAGAAAAATAAAATATGAGTTTAAATGCATAATATATGCCTTTTTAGTGTATGACTTGCACTTGAATAAAAGGAGTTATTCTTTTCGAGTTTTAGTCTCAAATTGTATCCACAAGAAGATTAAGTCATTAAGAACCTTCCCATAAAATTTAATATTAAAAGGATAAGCGGATTAGGAGATATGAATTTTATATAATTCCCTAAAATGAGAGGATAATATGAATTATAGATTAAATGCCACATATCCTTTTCAAACCAGGAACCTTATACAGTTCCTTTGTATGTCATGTGTCATAGTGGTCGTTGGATTAAGATCCAACCATGACTCAATCATTCCTCTCCTTGCGTCTGAATAAGAAAGGAGACACATACATGGTCGGCCTCTCGAATCGCGCGTCCAGAAGGGAGGCGGACTCAAAAGGAATCGAACTTTAGATTTATAACCTAAAACCTCCAAGGAACCCTGCAACTTTATTATGGGGTCAAAGTAGATATATGGGGTCGAACACAAGGATGTGGGGATGTTTAGGATGCTTGATATCTTGCCCCTAAGTTAGATAAGCCAAGACGATAGTTGAGGAAAGTATGGAGCTAGAACTAGTCTAGTAGTTTGTCAGTAAGTAAAACAAAGCAAAGAAAACAAAACAAAACAGAGTCCATAGGATTCTATTAATCAGAGAGAAGGAGTTCCTGGCTATGTAACCACAAGTGGGACAGTCTATGCACCCATTCTCAGGCATAGACAACCCTCAAACACCCAAGCAAGCAACCTACATCCAAACATGGTACGTACTGTGGTATATGTTCCTGTGGGGTCATCCCACTCTCTCTCGCGCAGTGTGACTAAAACCCATCAATGATATGAAACCTCTCCCGAGGATGACAACCAACAACCTTGAATATTCTAGATACCCTCTCAGGTCTAGAATATTCTGGGATGTTAGGAACAGACGGCCCTGAACCGTCCTCCTTTCAGATTCAGATCCAAACTATCTTCTCTTATTTATTTCTATAATGAATATCTCGATATAGGTAGAAATAGCAGTTCAAGCAAGAGAGAGATCAACCAAACTAGAAATCATAACCAGAAAGAGGAGATAGAACATAAAACATACTAGATCTGAATTAAAACTACTTGTCGGAACTATGGTAAATATATTTCTGAGCCCAAAAGGCACAAAGTTACAATGCTCACACTAATGTATGGAAACGAAGAACTACCATGAGGTATATCACCTAACCTTGTAAGGAACTAAGAATTTAAAACCTCACTTGGTGTAGGGTTTACAAGAGATCCCAATTGCGGAGACATGTAGGGGAAATAGAACCTAATCTATTACAATAGGTATTGAACAAAAGTTTCAATTCATGTTCGAGTTTAGCAAATAGAACAAGGGTGTCTTGTTTTTTGCCTCCAAATTTCCTTGAGTTGCGCTCTCTCCAGATCAGATGAGAGATGCCCGTGATGCACCATAGAAGTAAGGTTTTTTCACCTTTAGACATGCTATTGATATAGATTAAGCTCTGAGTAAGACTTTTATGGCCATTAATGCCAAATTTGACAGCAGTTCTTGCCCATAGATATTTGCAGAATTTTCAAAAATTAAAACTACTTGCTTAAGGTAAAAGTACATAAACATGCCCAAAATGGGATACATAGCCAAGAAGGAGATCAACTAGCCATGAACAAGCATATTTGACACCGAACAAATATGGAAGAACATCTTTTGTACAGAAACAAAGGAGAACAATATAAGAAAGGAGATGAAGAAGAGATTTAGCCCGTGGAGGAGAGGTGGCTCTCACTCCTTAGCCTCCGTATGGGCCAGATCTCATCTTTGGGTCATCCTACTTGATCTTCTGGACTCCTCGGCCTCCTTTCTCCTCGATTCCACCCCAAATAGCAGCTCAGTGGATGTGTTGAGGTGGAAAATGGCTGGAAATGGTGGAAAATGGGGGAATGATGGTGGAAGTGTGATGGTGGATGGAAGATCCTAGAGAGGCGGGTGTAGGATGAGTTCTTAGGCCTTTCCAGGTCCTTCGAAGTCTCCCACGGGACTCTGGGAATCAAGAGGGTTTGGAACCACGAGGTGGAGACTCCTAGATCGGAACCTAGGACTCCCCGTTCGTGAACCCTTTCTCAGGTCTCCAGGGGTGGGTAATTATAGGTGATGGTAGACCCACGATCGAGGTTAGATCCGCAGTCGCAGTGCAAGCCTCGGTCGCAGTCTACTCCTAAAATTGTGGTGTTGGGTGACCTGGTCGAGGGGTGTATCCTCCGTGGTCACAATCTGGGTTGACTTCACGATTGCGGCCAACCTGTGGTCACGGTGTATGATTCGATTTCGGTCAATCTTGAGATCGTGACGTCAGTTCGGATCATGTTCGAGGTAGATACCTTGGTCACGGTCTTGCTTACCTCGACTGCGGTCGCGGTTGCTGCAAAAAATGTGTTGGGGAGTAATCTTGGAGAATAGATGTCTTTTCAGGTTCGGTGCCTGCAAGTCCCAAAATTGGCTTGTTTGATCAACTTTATCTATGAAAAAATATAAATTACTAAAAGATAAGAAACATGGGATATTTTGGGCATATTAAGGCTATAGTGACACAAAACCAAAGATAAATGCTTAGCATAAATATGTAAGTTTGGGTGTTATCAACCACCCCAAGCTTAAACCTTTGCCTGTCCTCAAGCAAGAATGTGCTTAAAGAACAAAAAGATAACATCCAAATTAAACTTGGTGATGAATGATAAGGTTAAGAAAAATAGTTTAAAACATCAATTCTCTTGACCTATGTTGTTTCAAAGCTACCCCCCACCAATCAAGCACAATCCTGCTAAAGTAGCATCAAGGAGCGTTCAGGCATGATTAAGAGAATCCACCACAATCTGTTGATACCCATGAGGGTTTGAATCATAATTATACAACATAAAGGCATTGTCACGTAGGTGATCACACGTGTGATGAGCAATGAGCTATCATTGTGTATTCATGTAGACCAAACAGGGGCAACATGCCTTCCACTTATTCAGGTCCTAAGAGGCAACAAAAGCAAAATGACTCTAATGACTTCTGAGGATCCTGATCTGTGTTAGGTTGGTCCATGTAACGAGAAACAGTCCCTACAGTATGAGCCAGTTGGCCCAAAGCAGTGAGACAAACTCCTCGTACTGTGCTCAAACCAACCTTGCTACTGGGATGGTCCCATAGGTCTCCTAGGGGTTCCTAGTGACTCTCTAATGAGCTTCTAGAGTGATACTACTAGGCACGGCATACCCGCGTTCATGAGCGCAGTCATACACCGACTGGGCGTCATCCTCAACTCTCCTGAAGGAGGAAACAAGCACTCATTTATTCACACTCACGCTTTTATTATCTTCCTTCTAATTTATAGGCCAGGGTGAGAACTCTTTTGATGTTTTTGGGATTTTAAGGGCGGCCAAGCCTCTTTTGCAAATGTTTAACTTTTCATCTTTTTGACTCAATATAAGGTGAGAGGGCACATATTCCATCAAGGAAACACTTCAACTTGATTATAGCTCAAAACTCACCATGATCCATTTGTCACATGTGTGAAAAGTAGCAATTATGATTCAAGGATCCTTAGAATAGAGGCAAGCTTGTGAAACTACAACTAGGAGTCTTTGATAATGCTTTCTCTCTTTCCAACAGTCATATACCTTGGATTTGTCATACACAACATAGATCAAGGGAATAAAGCTTTAAGCTATGAAAAAGGCGTATAACCTTAGATTTATTACCAAACCTAAGGAAAGAGTCAATGAGCAAGTCAAGCAAAAGATCAAGCAGTTTAAGATGAAAAAGTTATGCATAAAGATAAGCATTTAGTTATAAGAATTGCATTGCATAGCCTTAATTGCAAAGATACAAATTATGAGACAAAGTCTTACAAAGTTGGAACATTTTTTTTAAAAAAATTACTCTAAATTTTACACTAAATGCAAGGGACATAGAAGAATAATGCATGCTTGCTATGAAAGAAATAAAAGGGAAAGACAGAAGATACACCCTAACTACCACCCCAAGCTTAAAAAAAATTTCTCGTCCCCGAGCAAATCTCAAGCCTTGGATGGTAAGGAAAGCAACTGATATTAATAGTCACTATTTATAAACTGATCCAGATCATTCAAGCCGCTTGATGTGTTCTCATAGTCTTGGTTTAGTACTTGCTGAAAATGAAATGACTGCTCAAAGTCTTGGGCTGGCTGGTAGAAAGACCGAAGGGGTTGCTGAAATGGCTGCTAAAAATTCGGTTGAGGTGGTGGGGAAAAGACTATGTCAAACCTCTTCCTAAGGTACTACACATCCTCCTCTTGTGTGTCAAACTGTCTGCCTGAGTCAGCCCTAAAGTCAGTCATGAACTCGTAAAAGTTCCCCAAATTGGGATATGGGGCGTATTTTTCGTGCTGAGGAGGTCGCATGTAATCTGCAGTAGGCATCCCTGTGTAGGGTCCTCCCTGATATGGTATGTCCTAGAAAGTTGCCCCTGTCTGCTGTACACCCCCTTGAGCCTCTGGCACTAGTGGTGCTGAAGTAGAAGCTCTTGTAGCTCCGCCCGTGTGATGAACATTACCATGGGTGTCCAATAGAGAGATGTCCATGAATGTCGTCCGACATGTGAAATCTACATTAGCTGGCAGTAGTATCTTGTGCCTGCAGTATCCAAAGATATAAAGACATCGTGTGATGCACTGTTTGACCACTCCTGAGAGGATTAAGTGGTCCAAGTCTAACTTGGACCACTCAGCTTGTTCCTGCATGAGTGACAATTGTCAATCTCCAATTATAAGATGGCATGCCATAAGAGTGATAATTCCCGCCATTGGCATGAATTGGACATGTTTCTTGGAAGAGATGTGAAAGTGGCGGATAACAAAATTCCCCACATTCACTTTCTTCCCTACTGCTGCACACCGCAAGATGTAAAGGTATGCTGCAATGAGTGCCCCTTGACTGTCTTGTTTTCCAAGATGCAATTTGAAATTACCTGATGCAGATAATGAAGTGTCGAGTTGTGGATGTGCGAAGCTTTTGCGCTTCTCGCAACATATCTATCTTCCCATGTAATCATTTTACATGCTTGAGTTGCATTAAAGTTGATGTCCCATGTCTCCAGTCGGCCCCTAGACATCTCAGTACAGTCTTCAGTAGAGCGTGACAACCAACTATTGAGTTGGTCCATAGTAACTTTGCGGGGCTGGTTCAGTAGGTGAAAATGTATGGCAGTGTGCTGGTGGTCCTTTGGTGCCCCTAACGTAGCATAAAACTCACACGTGATTCTGTGATAGGCATTGTACTGTGCATACATGAGGACTTCTAGGCCGACAACTGCAAGATATATGTCGACATGTTCTTGTATCCTGAGCCTAATGAGTGTTCCAAGGTCAGCATATCTCGGGCCCACTAATCTGCGTCTGTCTTTAATTAGAGTATCAAAACTCTACCTTTGTTTTATACTTCTGAATAGGGGAGAAGGGAGTGAGCTTGACACCATCAGGGGTGAGGTGGCGTCTATTCCCTTGAATTGAATCACGTGATGAAGTTGACCATCGTAGAGATGTAACCATTCTGCTTACTATTGACACTGGTCTCCTACGGATGAAGCTCTGTGAAAAACGGACGGGCTCTCCTGATGCCCCGTTGAAGTCTGGAGCTCAGCGTCATGGCGTGCTATCCACGTTCTCTCACTGGAAGCTTCCTACAATGACTCACCACTGTAGGTGTCCATAGGAGTGCTGGATATGTGGCGTTAGTCTAAACCGGTCTCTTACGACCCGAACCCTGGAGTATAAAGCATAGCCTCATCTTCATATATCAGGTTTGTGGTTCAAGTGGCACGATGTGGGTATTGGCTCCCGTGTTCTGATGGTGATGCAGAGCTTCCTTCCCCTTTCTTTCGCGTTATAGTCTTTTTAAGCTTTTTAAAGCTATCTTCATTGTGTCCATGGTGACGATTCTTCTAATGTAGATCTGGTTGGCTCGAATATGGTGAAGGTTGGTGCTGCTGCTCTAAGATGCTCCAATCTCGCCCGCAGTCTGGACTGCGACCTCGGTGAAGACTGTGATTGTGGTAGCGAATACGACCGTGGAGCTGGCTTTGACACCACGACCTGGGTAGGTTGGACACCGCGACCTGGTTGACCGTGATCGAGGTGGCCTAGGTGACCGCGACCTGGTGAAGACCGCGATTGCTGTGGCGACTAAAGTGGTGATCGCGACCACCAAAGTGGTCTTGATCACCTATCCTCCCGTGCTCGAGGAGACCATGATCAAGGTGGCCATGACATGTATCCTGACCTCGATCGAGATCGCAAGAGCTGGTGCAGCTTGAATCGGTCAGTTGGCGGGGCAGGGGTTGAGACATGAAGTCGCGGTTGGTGGGGAAGAGTTAGGGGTTGTTGCTGCTCCACTATTTTGAGACCGTAGTCACAGTCCAACCATGGTTTCTTACTGTAGATGCCTACATGCCTGATCCTTCCCTACTAGCCAACGATGAAAGCAAGGGGGATAGGGGAAATGGGCAGAGAACGGTGTGGTGGTGAAGGAAACTCGGGAGTTAGGTGAGAGGGGGGGTCTCGGACCGAGGGTATTTATAGGTCAGGCATACAGCCCCGCCCTTGTGCACGATCGTTCCCGTCCGCATGCAGGGTGGCGTAAAAACTGGAAAAGACGTTGAAGACGCGGCCAAAAGTGGAAAATATTCGGTCAAAAGTGCAACAGTCGATTAAAAAGGTGGAGATAACCCAACATGCTAGTCAGTCTGGTTGAAAAAGCATTCCCGGGCCATGGGTATCTGCGGTCGCAGTCTCGCCTTCAGACTATGGTTGCGATCTGACGCAGGCTTGCCTGCAGTCGTGGTCCTTTCCTTCAGACCACGGTCGCGGTCCCAGCTCTGCGACACGAGGAAAAATGAGGGTGGAAAGCTTTAGAAGATAAAATCCAAATCAAACACCATGGAAGAGCAACAAGGTATGTCAATTAATTTCTTACAAGATATGGACCAAAGGCAGCTGTTTGGGTGAGGAGGATGAAAGTGCATGTATATTTAAAAGAAAACTAGATGATGCAAGGTAAACTAATATTCTAGCAGTTAGGAGAAAGATAAAACTTAAATTGACTTTATTACGTAACATTTTAAAACTTAAGATCAAAGAAGAATTGTAAGGACCCTGACCTTTGTTTTGGGCTTACCCTGTTTGTTTTTCCTAAACCTTGTGCTTGGTTGCTTGCTAATCACCATTAGTGGTGATTAGGGTTTGCTTGTGCCTTGTTGAGAGTTGGAGGTGCTACTTGCAAAATAACCTAAGTTAGGGTTGAAGAGTAAGTTTGTCACCTTGAGAGATGTCTTTCTCTCTCTTTGCTTCCTCTAGGGTTGAGAGGAAGGTTTGGGCTTGTGCCTTGAGTTGCCTTGGGCTTGGTTGAGCTCTTTTGGGCCTTGTTTTCCCTTGTTTGGGCCTTGCCTTGCTTGTTTGAGCCTTGTATCGGGCAAGGATGCTTTTGTGTCGGCCATGGGGTATCGCCCATGGTGGTGTGTCGGCCTTTGACCTTATTTGACCTCCTTGCTTTGGTTGTGTCACCCTAGCTTGGACATGTGGCCGATCCTTGGTTGAGTGGTGGCATGGCATGTGCATGTGTTTTGCAAGGTGGTAAAACGTGTGGACAAGTGTCCCTTGGTAAGGTGACACCTTGCCTTGGTGTAACCTTGACCCTCATCTATATATGCCTTGCCTTTCTCTTCCTTGGGAGCTCTTTAGCTCTTTTGTTTCTCTCCCCTCCTTGTGTGCACGACACACCTTCCTTGGAGATCTTGGTGGCCGATCCTCTCCCTTGGTGGAGATCTCTTCTTATTCCTTTAGCTTGTTGGCCAAACCCTAGGTGGGTCTTGCTTTTGGTAAGCATCTTCCCTCTCTCCTTAGCATCTTCTTCTCCATCTTGCCTACCCTTCGGCCATGGTGGTTATGATCTTTGTTCCTTTTCTTGAGGTGGCCGAAAGTGGTGAGCTTGGAGCTAGGAGCTAGAGCTTGGAGCTGTGGAGCTTGAGGAGTTTGCTTAAGGTAGGTTACATAACTTCTAACCCTAGCTATACTACCTTATCTATGTTTCATGTTTCATATATGTGGATGACCGGCCATTGCATGTTATGCTTCTTGCTCTAGTACATGTTGTTGATCTTTGGATATAATGAGCTTGATGTTGTTGATGGTTTATATGCCTTTACACCTAGTTGGACGAACCATAGTTTAGGGTTTTCCTTGGTGGCAACACCCCTTTCTCTCCTTGGTCTAGAGAAGTGAGTTTGAGCTCTAGTGATGTAGGCAATACCCCTCTCTCATTTTAGTTGAGAGGTGAGTTTACATTCTAGTTGCTTGGGTGACACCCTCCTCTCACCATGGATTTGAGAGGTGAGTTTTTGAATAGATGAGGACCTATGTTGAGGTGTATCCTTGTGGTTGCCCGATTTGTGATAGAGGTTGTGCAAAACCCCTCTCTCTTGGTTGTTGAGAGGTGATCCGATCTTCTTGAACAATTAGGGTTTGGTGCCCTTGTGCTTGAGGTTGAAGATGACCTTGTGGGGTTGTGCCTTGCACGATATGACCTTGGAGTAGTGCTGCCCGATAGCCTTGTCTTGGGTTGTACCCTTGACCATTACACCTAGTTGAGATTGGTGGTTTGTCGCCCAGTACAGTTCTCTTGGCTTGAGATAGAGCTTGGGCGACACACTTTATATCTTGTGCTCTGAACGATACATCTTGTGATGATCTTGGCCGATATGCTATGATGAGCTTGGTGGAGTAGTGCCTGATAGGATGGTTGTACAAAGAACCCTAGATGATGCCTTAGTGGTGGCCGATATAAGATGCTTGACCTAGTTGGGCGATAGGCCTTCTTGTGGTGCCTAGGTCTTGTTTGTTATGAGTGGGCAACACCCTAGCCCTCCCTTGAACATTATGGGTAAGATGGGTAACCCTGTGTGTCGGGATTGGGGTTTGTGTTTGCACGACACACCCTCGGTTGAGTTATCCGATAGGAATCCTTATAGTCTCTCTGCCCATGGACGTTATAGTTTGGTAGTTGGGCGTTACGACCTTGGTAGTTGCCCAACCCTAGGTGGGCAATAGGGTCTTGGGCGATACCACCCTGTAGGGGCGTGCACGATATAGCACTAGCCCTGGTTGCATGATGCATCATCGCTCACCTAAGGGCGCTGAGCATCACGGTTTGCGCGTTGCCAGGTAGGTGTTGCCCGACGCAATGTTACACTGAGTCGTTGCAGGTGGTAAGGGTTGGCCGTTGTGCTTGGCCGATAGGCTTGGAGGTAGTCACCCTGCCCGTTTCTACCTATAGTGAGGGTTGCAAGAGTTTTGGTGAGGGTTCTGATAACTCGGAATGTATATGGCTTATAATGATAACACAAGTGATATGGTATAATCACCATGAATCCTGTACATATGATGATGAGTTAAAATGATAGGTTGTGAACCAGGAAGCTTGGACGCATATGATGTTGTTTCACATGATGGTGAGACACATGCCTATGATCACAAGTATGGGGCATGATATATGTTTGTGATTAATGATAAAACTGTGACTTCTACATGGATGTTGATTTATACTTGATAACATGATCATTATGTTAATCCATGATGGCTTCAGTTATCTCTATGAATGTGTATACTAACCATGCAGGTATTTCATGTGGATTCATATCCTGGTAAGATCTATGAGATGTATGTGCTGGAATAACACCATGTGGTAATGAGGCAACAAGTTGATAGGTTTGAGGACCTGATATAAGGCTGAGTGCCTAGTTGAGGTGTTATCCTCTGATGATGATATAAGGGATGCGTTCCCAGAATGCTGATGCATGATTATGATGCCTTGAGAGGCAGTGGTTGATATAATGAGGGACTGAGGTCCCAGGACAGTATGATGATGGTGTTGATGATGTAATTCTATATGGCTATGTTTATACTTTGGTTGCCTCAACAATTGGCTTAAAATATACTAATTAATTATGGATGAGTATATCATGTAGTTTTCCATGGCCATAGATCCATCATTGTCAATATTTGGTGATGGTGAAACAGGTTTATCCTACGGGATTACCTAGAGCGCATATTGTTGAATATGCGAGGTTTCCCCTAGCCTAAAGTAGGAGGGTTTGAGTGTAGCTGTGGTTGCAGACTCAGGATGTATGGAGCATGGTGAATAAACCCATGGCTCAAGATATGTGATGATGCGCATGATGCGTTCATGGCTCGGATGTATGCACTAGCACCTATGATGAGGTGAGCTAAAGATATGGGTAGCTTGCGGAGCTGACCCAGAGGCTGAGGCCCTATAAGCATAAGACTGCCGTCTTGCTTGATGATTCATGTACTGACCCCGAGAAGGTGAGGTCATGGAGTCTGGATCTCCTTAGACCTTGTATGGCACTGGATTGGGCTTCACAGCCAATGGTTGGATTTGAGAAGGGAAGACTCACTTCCTCAGGGCATAATAAAACATAACCCAGCCGAATAAGTATATCTTGCTTAGATCAAAATATGGAACATTGATTGAGGCCTTGTTTATATAGCTTATCTAGTTGTACTATGCAGTTGTGCATACAATCCTTCTATCTTGTGATAAGTTATTATAAAGCTTATCTTGTCAATCATGTTCCATAAAGAAATACTTGGTTATATGCCTCCCGGATATCTTTGTGACGCACCGTTCGAATAAAATGTTATTAACTAGCGGAAGCGTTCACTAAGCGTCGAATTACCGAAAAATCACTAAAAATTAAAACCATTTCACAGAGAGGTCCAAACATAGGAAACTCTTTCACAAAGAACTGAAGTAATTTAATTACATACTAGTTTACATGTACATGTCCTGTATCATCTTTTTCTGAGAATTACAAGCATCAACTGCCCTATTAAACTAAACACAGGCAGTATAAAATCTCGAGGCACTGAGCCAAAATCTCAAAAGCACTAACTATTACTCCGAGGACCCGAGAGTACAGAGACGACACATAGGACTCTATGTACATCTATACAAGGCATATCAGCTAGTGTCTCCACCTGAGAATTCACTGATGTTCCTGCTGCTGCTGCTGTCCTTCACCTACTGAAGGATTCCTGCCTCCTCATCTGCGTCCACCTAAAAATGTGGCTCCCACGGGGGTGAGACAATTGTAAAATTTCCCCAGTGAGAGATATAACTCTCCGCCAAAAATATTATTATTGCAGTTATTGGATTAACACTGAGCAGAGGGAATTTATATTTAACATCATCTAGTTCAATCTCTAAACCAATAAGAACAATATTCTATTTCAAAGCATTTCAACTATAACTTGATAAAGCAGTTTGTCATTTATAACATAAGAGGTTAAAACACATGTACAACATTGATCCTTCTAGGATCTACTAAACAGAGTAACATCAACCCTTTATCATGGGTATTCAACCTTTAGTTTATCATAGAACACTTGTTACCACTTATTAGGTAACTAATACCTTCAAGTCATCTGACCAAGGAAATTATGATTCTTGTTACACCAGCATTCCACATAGTTCACAAAGCTCATATCACCTCTTGTTACCCTTTAATAGGCAACAAGGCATGTTATGGCTTATGAAGCCCATAAACAATTTCAATAATTAAAACATCATATAGCATACAAGACTTCATCAATTTCAGGTTACTTCTCACTAAGCAACAAAGCATATGAAGGATTATAAGGCCTATTAAACATTTTCAATACACATAGCATCATAGCCCATACATGGCTATGCTCATCATCTCAATATACCTGCATGCTTAATAATCATGATAACAATTATATCCATTATATATCAGTACCATGCAATACAAGGGTTTTCTTATTACATTCATAATTCATCATTCTGTATTTGAACTTCACATAGGATCACTCTGTGTTAGGACTTCACATAGCATCACCCTGTATTAGGGTTTCACATAGCATCACCCTGTATTAGGGTTTCACATAGAATTACCTTGTGTTAAGGTTACACAAAGCATTACCCTGTATTAGGGTTTCACATAGAATTACCCTGTATTAGGGTTTATTAGATCCTATTACCCAAATTAGGGTTTACTGTAGCATTACATAACATTACCCTGGATTAGGGTTCTCCATAAATAACCATTTAGGTTCTCAAGATCATATTATTAATGATCAAGTCCTATTTCATTGCTTCACACAGCTAGGAGCCAATATTGATAACATAAGTATTCAATCATACTTATTTATTCTTATCATTCATCATTAAATGAATTATCAACACAAAGTATGAGTTTCTCTCTTATCTTACCAGAATATGAATGCATCGTAGTTTATTGGTTTGGATCAACCTTTTCATAAGGCATGTTAGCCTACACTTATCAAAGTGCATTACATCTCAATGTAACAATTGACATGACACACTTCATGTGTCACTCATCCAAATATATTGGATTTAAAACACATCAAGGTATATTAGTCTTGAGGTGCTGGATGTGATATCTATCATATCTTGATGTATCACTTCCCTCATCACCTTTATGTTACTTGAGTTCATCCACTTAGCTTGCATTAGGGTATTCCCCATACTAATACTTTATGCACCAGTTCATCACATTTATCATGTAATGTATTGGTCATAAGTCACTTATTTAGAATATACAACCATTGCTAATGATATGGACTCATCCTTGAGTTAGGAACTATTGATATAAGAATATCCATTATCAACCTCTTTAGGTGTTACATTTGTCAATATATTGATCACTACTCCATTATTAGGAATAGGATTTTCCCTATTTATAAATTAAGGTTCACATAGCATCTCCCATATATATGGATTTCATATAATACCACTCTTCATTAGAGTTTTACATAACATCCTTCTATATCAGGATTTCACATAGTATTACCTGAAATTAGGATTTCACTTGACATCTCCCTCAATTTAGGGTTTCACCTAGCTTTGACCTAAAATTAGGGTTTCACATAGCTTTGCCCTAAATTAGGGTTTCATAAAGCTTTGCCCTAAATTAGGGTCAAGGCTCATTAATATTTTCAATGAGGGTTTCATGATCTCATTATTATGGATCAAACCCTGATTACATATTTTATTCATAATGAGAGAATTAGGGCTTAATTATGTAAACATTCTCTCTCTCTCATCCTTTCTAGGATGTTAAGTAGTTCAAGATTGATCTAGGTCATCTCTTCATTTAAGTACACACAGTTAGGGTTAACCATTATAATCACCTTGGGTCTACATCTTTATCTATTAAGTAGTTAATTGACCTTTATTCACATTAGGTGTCCAAATGGTTTGACCAATTGAATCTCCATCAGTCTTGATGACTTAGACCCCAAATGGTTTTGTTCACTTAGATCTCAAATGGTCTTGGTCACTTAGACCTCAAACGGTCTTGACCAATTAAGTTCAAACGGTTTGAAACCATTTAGCAAGGTTGGTGCTTGGAACCGTTTAAACAAAACATATTGAAACCGAATGAACTGGGGTCTCCAAACGGTTTGAGACCGTTTGGTCCCAAAAGTTCTTGAGACCATTTGATCCCAAACATTCTTGAGATGGTTTGATCCCAAACATTCTTGAGAACGTTTGGACTCAAACGGTCTTAAGACCGTTTGGTCCCAACTTTCTCAAAACTGAATGGACCAAAAGGGTCTTCCATCACTTAGTCAATTTAGGATTTCAATCATCGAACCATCTATCAATTGAACCACTGATTTATTCTTCAATAAAACCATTGAATCACCTTTCAATTGTACCTTCAATTAGGGTTTGGAACCCAATTGAACTAGAGTTTATAATCAAGAAACCATCACTTAGGGTATTGAAATTGAGGAACCATCAATGGTTGACATTGTGGAACCAATTTGATTGCAATCATTGAATAACTACTTATCTATGTCATGACCTGACCTCAAACGGTCTTGAGGTCGTTTGGATGACCTCCAAATGGTCTTGAGACCGTTTGACTAGTCCCATCATTGAAATCTATGAAATTCAATTAGGGTTTGCATCATTGAATCAATCATCAATTGAGCTATTGATTATATTTTAGTTTGATATTACTAGCTCTTCAACCAACTAATCATACTTCATCATTGAATTCCAAACGGTCTTGGTTGACCTCCAAACGGTCTTGAGACCATTTGGGTGACCTCCAAATGGTCTTGAGACCATTTGGGTTAGTCAACCCAAAAAAATTAAACCAATCAATTGAGATTTTCAGCACTCAACCCGATTAGGGTTTCTAATTGGAGGATTGTCCATATATTGAATCAATCAATTGGATCCATTAGATCATCATCCAACATGTACTAGGGTCCTGACCTCAAATCGTCAACTCATCCAAACGGTTTGGGATCCAAACCTCCAAACGGTTTGCAAACCATTTGGTCTCCAAACGGTTTGGTGAAACCGTTTGGACCAAAATTATGAAACCGTTTGCAATAGATATTTGTGGAGTTGTGTGCTTATGATGATGTCATCATAATCAATCTCTAAACCCACGAAGCTTGCTGTGATTTTCATGGTGATTGCATCAATCCATCAAATAAAATTTCAGAAATAGATAAGGAATCAACAATTGATAAGAATATGGAATCAATAACAAAGTTCAAGGGTTCAAGTTATATAACCCGCCTTCAATTGAGCTTCAAAGCTTCAACCTCCACGTCTTTAATGGTGAAAGAAACACCTTCCACTATCCCAAGCTCTTCCTTAAGCTTTGAGTGAAAAGGAATGGCTAGAATTGAAGATGGAGTGGAGATAAGAAGAAATCATGCATTGATTTTCGATTTCCACCATGGAATCAAGGTGAAAGGAGGTCAAGAAGCTTACCAACATGTTGGGGGTCGTACTCATGTTGCTCCAAGATCCCTTGGTCGTTTTTTCAATCAAGAAGTGAAAGTGGTTTCGAAATTACCCTTTCACTCATGGATAAAGGAGCATGTATATGAATTTTATGGAAAATTCATTTAAGAGAGATAAAGTAGGGATTATCTCCTCTATTTCCTTGCCACTTGCTCCCTTCCCTTCCTTAGATACGAGGATATCTTCCTTGCCTCATATTCCTCTCAATTATCCACGATTTAAGGGAAAACAAACTAAGCACCTTAAATCATATTATAATAATACCCATAAGTGAGTGGATATTTCTTTTTCTTATAAAAAATGTGAGTGGGTTCTTCACCTCCTTAAGATATTTTCATTGCCTTTGCAAGGAACAAGGACGTCCATATATGTGTATTTTAAACCAACAAAATTTTGGTTGATGGGAAATCCATTTGACATAATTATTTTTGCATTAAATTGAATTCCAATTTCAATTATGCTTAAATCTTAATTATTTTAATATCAAGATTCTCTCTCTTTCAAAGAGGTACAAATGAGACGCCCCTCTCATTTTATTTGCCCTACATGATTCCAAGAAACATTAGGGACTATTTTGAAGTGTTAATTTGCATATTGAACCTTGGGTTTTGGGTAAATTGCACATTACTCCAAAACTAGGTTTTAATGCACAAACATTGCTTTATCAGCTCTTTCTTGGTACTCAGGCTACCACAAGCCATACCTCTGCATCATCTTAATTCTCATGATTCTTCAACACATGAGGAACATCTTATCATGCACAATTTGCAATTTAACCCCTCAACTTGGGTAATTTGCACATTAGTCCAAAATAAGTAAAACATTATTTCAACATTATTCAAAAAAGACTAAAATTGAAATATAAGTTACTCTTGAGCCTTAATTACTTTTCAAAAGATAATAGCAAGCATATAATCAACTTTAATAAGTAAATCATCTAGATTTAAGCATAACCCAGGTCAGGGATGTTACAAATTATAAACCCCGAACAAGGATTTCGTCCCCAAAATCCGAGGAAAAGGAGAGACAAATTTTAATCATTTATCATGCCATCAAGTCTCCACATAACATCTTAATGTCATGGAGATACCATAGATATTTAATCCACACAAAGTTATTCCACACATGGTTATTCTAAGGAAATACTTTTAGCTTGACACATTTTTTTCCCACCATAATTACAATTGTTCCTTTCATTGGTTCAACCTTATCAATGTTTATGTTTATGCAGAGCATAAAACCCTAACATATGATATCCATATTATTTTATGTAACTAGATTGATTTCACAGTTGGCCAATATAGATAACCAACATAAATCATCTATTATAACTCAGATACCAGAATCCTTACTTTGGTATTCATCATATGTGTTGAGAACACATCTCATCCTTATCATATTCATTTCTCTATTGTTACCACCAAGGGTACACATGCACAAGATATTTCTTTAATTTTATGAGATTGCTTGTTCCACATATCATTATCTTGGAACCAAAGTCCAAAGCAAATTGATACTTTTCTAAGTATCCATCAAAAGATTATTTCTAATCCATGTACATCAATTGTCATAATACTTACTTGATTGCCATGTTAATTGAAAGGAAGAAACATAAAGGAACATACTCCTATCATCACCCAAGGTTGTTTATAAAAGGGGAAACATATATATATTTAACAGAGGCAATCCACTCAGCAATCCTTTATTTGTTTGGGAAAGTTCACTTAACAAACCCTATGTGGTTGGAAAAGTTCACTTAGCAATCCCTATATAATTGGGAAAGTTCACTTAGCAATTTCTTTTTAATTGGGAAAGTTCACTTATCAATTCCTATTTAGTTGGGAAAGTTCACTTAGCAACTCCTATTTAATTGGGAAAGTTCACTTAGAAATTCCTATTTAGTTGGGAAAGTTCACTTAGCAACTCCTATTTAATTGGGAAAGTTCACTTAGCAATTCCTATTTAGTTGGGAAAGTTCACTTAGCAACTCCTATTTAATTGGGAAAGTTCACTTAGCAATTCCTATTTAGTTGGGAAAGTTCACTTAGAAACTCCTATTTAATTGGGAAAGTTCACTTAGCAATTCCTATTTAGTTGGGAAAGTTCACTTAGCAACTCCTATTTAATTGGGAAAGTTCACTTAGCAATTCCTATTTAGTTGGGAAAGTTCACTTAGCAATTCCTATTTAGTTGGGAAAGTTCACTTAACAATTCCTATTTAGTTGGGAAAGTTCACTTAGCAATTCCTATTTAGTCGGGAAAGTTCACTTAGCAATTCCTATTTAGTTGGGAAAGTTCACTTAGCAATTCCTATTTAATTGGGAAAGTTCACTGAGCAATTCCTATATAATTGGGGAAGTTCACTTAGCAATTCCTATTTAGTTGGGAAAGTTCACTTAGCAATTCCTATTTAATTGGGAAAGTTCACTTAGCAATTCCTATTTAATTGGGAAAGTTCACTTATAAATTCCTATATAATTAGGAAAGTTCACTTAGCAATTCCTATTTAATTGGGAAAGTTCACTTAGAAATTCCTATATAATTGGGAAAGTTCACTTAGCAATTCCTATTTGGCTTCATTATACTCACTAGATTGTTTCAGAATGACTACTTGATCATAGTAATCAGAAAGATAACAATCTAAGAGTTCCATACTTGCCCTATCCCCAATAATCATATACCTGGCCAGGGTATACAAGTATTGGAATTAGGTAGTATGCACTTTATTTATTATCGTGTTCCTCACTTTTCATATCCTTATACACACATGATTCTTCATTCCTGGATTCTCTTTAGGCATCACTTCTATATCTCATCTTTTATCACATAGATAAGAGAGATTATAAAGCATTTTAAGGAATACTGAGTAAAATGTAAATTCTCATATTCCTTGTGTCCTTATAGGACTAGTCAGAGGAAGTTCAAAAGCAACTACTTTCTTATTTTTAACACATAGAATCATGAAATGAAATATCCGAATGAATCTATTTTATCTGACCTGTCACAACCCAAGGGTTGACTATTGCATCAGATTGATTTATTGCATAGAACCTCGCAGTTACTGGTTGTTGACCCTATGCTTGATTGTTAGGTGTTGATGAACCAGCTCGAGATGCTTGTCCACATACTCTATTGTTACTAGAAAACTGCCTCCTTTGTGAGCCTTGCTGACTCTGCCCCTGGGGTTGAGTCACCATTGTATTCCCAACTGGACAATCCTTTGATATATGTCCCAGTTGTCTACATTGGTAACAGACCCTGGGTGCAAAATAGGGTATGTGAGATCCAGTCACCGATGTTGATGATATGTCGGGGGCTCTACTTGGAGCCATACTACGATCCCTACCCCTACTTGACATCCATTGCATCTGGGTATGGAATCTCGATGGTGCTGCCGATGCAGAAAATCTCAGCTTCTTAAAACGTTCGGATCTTTGTTCTTGAGACTGAGTGTACACCTTCTTGCCACTGGTCTGTCATTTCTCGATTTCAGACCTCTCTATCCTCCTTACCGACTCCACAAAGGTGGAAAACCTCTCCTGGTTCTCTAAAGCAGACACAGGAGTGGTCAGTTCAGCGTTCAACCCCTTCTCAAAATGCCGAATTCTTTCCTCATCATTAACTGCCATATGCGGACAAAAGTGCAACAACTCCATGAACTTAGCTTCATACTTGCTAACGTTCATCTGTCCTTGTCTAATCCTCTCAAATTGAGAGATCTTCTCATCTAGATACGTCTTAGGAAAGTATTTACTGACGAATTCTCATCGGAATACCTCCCATCCAACTTCTTCACCTAGTCTCTTATCTTCTTCTATCATCCACCAGTGACCAGCACTCCCTTTTAGGAGGTACACAACATGTCTTACCTTTTCGGCTTCAAGAATATCAAGAATCCTGAAAGCCTTCTCCAGCTCTATCAGCCACAAATCAACATCTTCTGGATCATATGTACCAGAATAATCTATGGCTCCAACCCGACGAAGCCTCTCAAAAGTCTTTCCGACTCCATATCCCTCATGGTGGGCTAGTGCCCTAGGTGCAGGTGGTGGCATCCTGTCTGTCATGTGTGTCATGGTTGTTAGGAATTTCTCAAATAGAGCATGGAGGGCTGGATTTTCTATCACGGCTGGGTCAATCTGGGGCTGTTCAGGTACATGCCCTTCCCTATTCTGGTCTCTTGCACCTCCTCCTGGTGCAACAACACTGCTATCATCAGCGTGTTCTTCGTGTGTCCCAAACATCTTCAAGTTTTTCTTCTCCTCCTATATGAGCAGAAGTCACTATCAGATGAACTGGAAGACACTAGAACAGACTCAACATCTTAGTCCTATGTCTCTGTAGACTCAACGAACCTAGAGCTATGATACCACTAAATTGTGACGCACCATTCGAATAAAACGTTATTAACTAGCGGAAGCATTCACTAAGCGTCGGATTACCAAAAAATCACTAAAAATTAAAACCATTTCACAGAGAGGTCCACACATAGGAAACTCTTTCACAAAGAACTGAAGTAATTTAATTACATACTAGTTTACAAGTACATGTCCTGTATCATCTTTTTCTAAGAATTACAAGCATCAACTACCCTATTAAAATAAACACAGGCAGTATAAAATCCTGAGGCACTGAGCCAAAATCTCAAAATCACAAACTATTACTCCGAGGACCTAAGAGTACAAAGACGACACATAGGACTCTATGTACATCTATACAAGGCATATCAGCCAGTGTCTCCACCTGAGAATTCACTACTATTCCTACTGCTGCTGCTGTCCTTCACCTACTGAAGGATTCCTTCCTCCTCGTCCGCGTCCACCTAAAAATGTGGTTCCCACGGGGGTGAGACAATTGTAAAATTGCCCCAGCGAGAGATATAACTCTCCTCCAGAAACATTATTATTGCAGTTATTGGATTAACACTGAGCAGAGGGAATTTATATTTAACAGTAGCTAGTTCAATCTCTAAACCAATTAGAACAATATTCTATTTCAAAGCATTTCAGCTATAACTTGATAAAGTAATCTGTCATTTATAACATAAGAGGTTAAAACACATGTATAACATTGATCCTTCTAGGATCTACTAAATAGAGTAACATCAACCTTTTATCATGGGTATTCAACCTTTAGTTTATCATAGAACACTTGTTACCACTTATTAGGTAACTAATACCTTCAAGTCATCTGACCAAGGAAATTATGATTCTTGTTACACCAGCATTTCACATAGTTCACAAAGCTCATATCACCTCTTGTTACCCTTTAATAGGCAACAAGGCATGTTATGGCTTATGAAGCCCATAAACAATTTCACTAATTAAAACATCATATAGCATACATGACTTCATTAATTTCAGGTTACTTCTCACTAAGCAACAAAGCATATGAAGGCTTATAAGGCCTATTAAACATTTTCAATATACAGAGCATCATAGCCCATACCTGGCTATGCTCATCATCTCAATATACCTGCATGCTTAATAATAATGATAACAATTATATCCATTATATATCAGTACCATGAAATACAAGGGTTTTCTTATTACATTCATAATTCATCATTCTGTATTTGAACTTCACGTAGGATCACTCTATGTTAGGACTTCACATAGCATCACCCTGTATTAGGGTTTCACATAGCATTACCTTGTGTTAAGGTTTCACATAGCATTACCCTGTATTAGGGTTTCACATAGCATTACCCTGTATTAGGGTTTATTATATCCTATTACCCAAATTAGGGTTTACTGTAGCATTACATAACATTACCTTGGATTAGGGTTCTCCATAAATAACCATTTAGGTTCTCAAGATCATATTATTAATGACCGAGTCCTATTTCATTGCTTCACACAGCTAGGAGCCAATATTGATAACATAAGTATTCAACCATACTTATTTATTCTTATCATTCATCATTAAATGAATTATCAACACAAAGTATGAGTTTCTCTCTTATCTTACCAGAATATGAATGCATCATATTTTATTGGTTTGGATCAACCTTTTCATAAGGCATGTTAGCCTACACTTATCAAAGTGCATTACATCTCAATGTAACAATTGAAATGACACACTTCATGTGTCACTCATCCAAATATATTGGATTTAAAACACATCAAGGTATATTAGTCTTGAGGTGCTGGATGTGATATCTATCATATCTTGATGTATCACTTCCCTCATCACCTTTATCTTACTTGACTTCATCCACAGCTTGCATTAGGGTATTCCCCATCCTAATACTTTATGCACCAGTTCATCACATTTATCATGTAATGTATTGGTCATAAGTCACTTATTTAGAATATACAACCATTGCCAATGATATGGACTCATACTTGAGTTAGGAACTATTGATATAAGAATATCCATTATCAACCTCTTTAGGTGTTACATTTGTCAATATATTAATCACTATTCCATTATTAGGAATAGGATTTTCCCTATTTATAAATTAAGGTTCACATAGCATCTCCCATATATATGGATTTCATATAATACCACTCTTCATTAGAGTTTTACATAACATCCTTCTATATCAGTATTTCACATAGTATTACTTGAAATTAGGATTTCACTTGACATCTCCCTCAATTTAGGGTTTCACCTAGATTTACCCTAAAATCAGGGTTTCACATAGCTTTGCCCTAAATTAGGGTTTCATATAGCTTTGCCCTAAATTAGGGTCAAGGCTCATTAATCTTTTCAATGAGGGTTTCATGATCTCATTATTATGGATCAAACCCTGATTACATATTTTATTCATAATGAGAGAATTAGGGTTTAATTATGTAAGCATTCTCTCTCTCTCTTTCTCTCTCTCATCCTTTCTAGGATGTTAAGTAGTTCAAGATTGATCTAGGTCAACTCTTCATTTAAGTACACACAGTTAGGGTTAACCATTATAATCACCTTGGGTCTACATCATTATCTATTAAGTAGTTAATTGACCTTTATTCACATTAGGTGTCCAAATGGTTTGACCAATTAAATCTCCAATAGTCTTGATGACTTAGACCCCAAATGGTTTTGGTCACTTATATCTCAAATGGTCTTGGTCACTTAGACCTCAAACGGTCTTGACCAATTAAGTTCAAACAGTTTGAAACCATTTAGCAAGGTTGGTGCTTGAAACCGTTTAGATAAAACATATTGAAACCGAATGAACTTGGGTCTCCAAACGGTTTGAGACCGTTTGGTCCCAAACTTTCTTGAGACCGTTTGATCCCAAACGGTCTTGAGAACATTTGGACTCAAACAGTCTCAAGACCATTTGGTCCCAACTTTCTCGAAACCGAATGGACCAAAAGGGTCTTCCATCACTTAGTCAATTTAGGATTTCAATCATTGAACCATCTATCAATTGAACCACTAATTTATTCTTAAATAAAACCATTGAATCACCCTTCAATTGGACCTTCAATTAGGGTTTGGAACCCAATTGAACTAGAGTTTATAATCAAGAAACCATCACTTAGGGTAATGAAATCGAGGAACCATCAATGGTTGACATTGTGGAACCAATTCAATTGCAATCAATAAATAACCACTTAACTATGTCATGACCTGACCTCAAATGGTCTTGAGGTCATTTGGATGACCTCCAAACGGTCTTGAGATCGTTTGACTAGTCCCATCATTGAAATCTATGAAATTCAATTAGGTTTTGCATCATTGAATCAATCATCAATTGAGCTATTGATTGTATTTTAGTTTGATATTACTAGCTCTTCAACCAACTAATCATACTTCATCATAGACTTCCAAATGGTCTTGGTTGACCTCCAAACGGTCTTGAGACCGTTTGGGTTAGTCAACCCAAAAAAATTAAACCAATCAATTGAGATTTTCAGCACTCAACCCGATTAGGGTTTCTAATTGGAGGATTGTCCATATATTGAATCAATCAATTGGATCCATTAGATCATCATCCAACATGTACTAGGGTCCTGACCTCAAACGGTCAACCCATCCAAATGGTAAACTCATCCAAACGGTTTGGGATCCAAACCTCCAAACGGTTTGCAAACCATTTGGTCTCCAAACAGTTTGGTGAAACCGTTTGGACCAAAATTATGTAACCGTTTGCAATAGATATTTGTGGAGGTGTGTGCTTATGATGATGTCATCATCATCAAGCTCTAAACCCACGAATCTTGCTGTGATATTCATGGTGATTGCATCAATCCATCAAATAAAATTTCGGAAATAGATAAGGAATCAACAATTGATAAGAATATGGAATCAATAACAAAGTTCAAGGGTTCAAGTTATATAACCCGCATTTAATTGAGCTTGAAAGCTTAAAACTCCACATCTTTAATGGTGAAAGCAACACATTCCACTATCCCAAGCTCATCCTTAAGCTTTGAGTGAAAATGAATGGCTAGAATTGAAGATGGAGTGGAGATAAGAAGAAATCATGCATTGATTTTCGATTTCCACCATGGAATCAAGGTGAAAGGAGGTCAAGAAGCTTACCAAAAGGTTGGGGGTCGTCCTCCTGTTGATCCAAGATCCCTTGGTCATTTTTGCAAGCAATAAGTGAAAGTGTTTTCGAAATTATCCTTTCACTCATGGATAAAGGAGCATATATATGAATTTTATGGAAAATTCATTTAAGAGAGATAAAGTAGGGATTATCTCCTCCATTTCCTTGCCACTTGCTCCCTTCCCTTCCTTAGATACGATTCTATCTTCATTGCCTCATATTCCTCTCAATTATCCACGATTTAAGGGAAAATAAACAAAGCACCTTAAATCATATTATAATAATATCCATAAGTGAGTGGATATTTCTTTTTCTTATAAAAAATGTGAGTGGGTTCTTCACCTCCTTAAGATATTTTCGTTGCCTTTGCAAGGAACAAGGACGTCCATATATTTGTATTTTCAACCAACAAAAATTTGGTTGATGGGAAATCCATTTAATATAATTATTTTTGCATTAAATTGAATTCCAATTTCAATTATGCTTAAATCTTGATTATTTTAATATCAAGATTCTCCCTCCTTCAAAGAGGTACAAATGAGATGCCCCTCTCATTTTCTTTGCCCTACATGATTCCAAGAAACATTAGGGACTATTTTGAAGTGGTAATTTTCATATTGAACCCTGGGTTTTGGGTAAATTGCACATTACTCCAAAACTGGGTTTTAATGCACAAACATTGCTTTATCAACTCTTTCTTGGTACTCAAGATACCACAAGCCATACCTCTGCATCATATTTATTCTCATGATGCTTCAACACATGAGGAACATCTTATCATGCACAATTTGCAATTTAACCCCTCAACTTGGGTAATTTGCACATTAGTCCAAAACAAGTAAAACATTATTTCAACATTATTAAAAAAGGACTAAAATTGAAATATAAGTTACTCTTGAGCCTTAATTACTTTTCAAAAGATAAGAGCAAGCATATAATCAACTTTAATAAGTAAAGCATCTAGAGTTAAGCATAACCCAGGTCAGGGATGTTACAATCTTGGTAAGCTTGATGGTAATAATAGCTTTGCGCAGTATGCTGCTCTTGTTATATGCTTTATCAGTTATCTGCTTTAACCCTTTGTGGTTCTATAGTTTCGGCGGGGAGTTCTGTTTCTCGCTGGGACTGTGTGTCTCACCCCGCTGGTTTACAGCCTTTTTAGGTGTTCGCTCTAGACGTGGTGGTGGTTGTGAGGTTGCGGCCGAGCAGCAAGAAGAGCAGTAGAAGGCAAGAGATGGACATGCTGCTATTTTGGTGGTTTTGTAGTAGAGTCCTAGAGTCATACCTGTACTCTCAGGTCCTCAGAGGTGTTTGATGACATTTCACGATGATTAGTTGTTGTAATTTTTGTATATCCTGCTGCTGGCCGTACGTGGTCGTTATGAATGTATAAACAGGTGTTGAACTCTGGTGCTGACAGTACAGCTGGTTCCGATAAGCTGTGGACCTATATCATGGCTTGTGAATTTTTTTATAACATGTTTCTCTGTAAGATCTGGATGCAAAAGTTATCTCATGTATGCTTTCCGCAATCTGTTTTAATTAACCCGTGTTTTCGGTAATGTATGGTTCCACACATTTTCGCGTGTCATCTCATTGTCTAGGTGATGGAGGGGTGTCATAGTTGGTTTGGTATCAGAGCCCTAGGTTCGCTGAGTCTACAGGGATCTAGGACTAGGTTTTCAGCTGTTCTTATGAGTCTTCCAGATTTTATTACAATAACCTTCTTCGCTCAGCGGAAGATAAAGCCTAAAGATGTCTGGAAACCATGAATAACATGCTGCCGAGAGTAGCGATGCTGCATCAGTTGATGGAGTAGGAGGGAAGGCACATGAAGATCGGGTGCCTGAGGTCCCCCAACTTGACCCAGCCATTCTCGAAAAACCTGCCTACCAACAGCTTATGGGGCAGTTGATGGCTATGATGAATCACATGGTAGAACGAGTGCCAGTGCCTTAGCCAAGAGAACATGCTCCCCATGGTGAAGCATCAGGTATTGGGAAGACCTTTGAGTGGCTTCACCAAGTCAGATCTTCGGATTATGCTAGAACGGCTGATCCGGCGGATGCAGATCTGTGGCTGACAGGTCTTGAGAAGGCCTTCTGGATCCTCGATATCCCTGAAGCAGACAAAGTCAAGCATGTTGTCTACCTTCAGAAGGGTAGTGCTAGCCACTGGTGGGCCATCGAGGAGGAGAAGCGACCAGGTGAGGAGATCGGTTGGGAGGTTTTTCGGCGAGAGTTCGTCAGAAGATACTTTCTGAAGACATATCTGGATGAGAAGATCAACCAGTTTGAGCATCTACGCCAAGGATTGATGAGCATCACCGAGTATGAAGCCAAGTTCATGGACTTGTTGAGGTTTTGTCCTCACATGGTAGCAACAGATGATGAGCAGATCAGGCGGTTTGAGAAAGGTTTGAGTGTTGAGCTATCGACACCTGCTGTTGCTTTATAGAATCGGGAGCGGTTTACCACGTTTGTGGAGTCTGTTCGCAGGATTGAACGATCTGTTAAGGAGAAAAGGGAGTCCATGACCAGGAAAAGGCCTACTCAGTTCCAGGGACAGAGATTTGGTGGCTTCAAGAAGACAAGGTTTTCAGCACCTTCCGTAATGCAGAATTCTCGTACACCATCTCAGTGGTCTCTGAGTAACAGAAGAGGTTATGTTTCTTCGCCATCAAAGGCGCATAGTACAACTTCTATGGCAGTGACAGGGCCATCTAGGCCACAAACAGAAGGCAGGTCATGTTATCACCGTGGACAGATTGGGCATTTAAGGTCAAATTTCCCAAAGAGAGATGTCGAAGTAACACAACAACTGAGGCAGAATCAACAAGGGTCAGACAGACAACAACCCAATGGAAGTAGAGGGCGAGGACACGATCAAGCGTCATAAGTCAGATCGTCTGCTCAAGGAAGCAAAGGACGTGGACAACAAGCAACGACTCGATTCTATGCTATGAGTCAGCCAGAGGCGATAGTCAACCCGTGAGGAGTGACATGTCAGATGGAGTTATTTCATTCTAATTTGTCTTCTTCTTGCTTTATATCTATTTTGGTTGACCCCAGTGCTACACACTCTTTTATCGTGCATAGCCTACTAAATAGCTGTCCTTTACCTGTTAGTTGTAAGAAAGATAGCCTATTGTTGGAAACCCCTCTCAATGGTTCTTTGATACTTCGAGAAGAGTGTCCATCTTGTGTCTTATCTTTTTCGGGACATAGTATACAAGTGGATCTTATACCACTTGATATGCATGGATTCGATGTGATTCTTGGGATGGATACCATATAAAAGTATAAGGTTGTGTTGGAATGTGGTTCCAAGCAGGCAGTGTTTGATGACGGTGGAGAGAAATGGATCTTCCAAGGAGATAGGAAGATTCTTCCGACATGTCTAGTGTCAGCAATGGTGGTAGAAAAGCTGATGTAGCAAGGTTGTAAGGCATTCTTAGCTCACATCGTGGATACCAAGGAGAAAGGTCCTAGCCTTGAGGAGGTGATGGTTGTCCGAGAGTTTGCAGATGTGTTTCCTGATGAGTTCCCCAGTGTTCCCCCACCTCGAGAGATTGATTTTGAGATCAATATGGTACCAGGAACACAGCTAGTTGCACAAACATCGTATAAGATAGCTCCAACAGAGATGGCAGAGTTGAAGAAGCAGATACAGGAGTTGTTGGAGAAAGGTTTCATCTGACCGAGCACATTGCCTTGGGGTGCTCCAGTGCTGTTCGTTAAGAAGAAGGATGGGTCGATACGGTTATGTATAGATTACCGACAGTTGAACAAAGTCATGATCAATAATAAGTACATGTTGCCGAGAACAGACGATCTGTTTGATCAGTTGTGTGGCACTACAGTGTTCTCAAAGATCGATCTATGGTCTGGATATCATCAATTGAGGATTAAGGCGGATGACATACTAAAGTCAACATTTAGGACAAGATATGGTCACTTTGAGTTTGTGGTTATGCCGTTTGGGCTAACCAATACACCTGCTACTTTCATGGATCTGATGAATCGAGTGTTCCATCCATTTCTAGATTAGTTTGTTGTAGTTTTCATAGATGACATCTTGATCTACAGTCAGGATAGTCAAGAGCATGAACAACATCTTTGACAAGCGTTGACTCTTCTTCGCCAACATCGGTTGTATGCCAAGTTAAGCAAATGCAAGTTCTGGTTGAAGGAAGTGACTTTCTTGGGACACATGATATCTGCAGAAGGAGTTAGAGTGGACCCTAAGAAGGTGGAGTCAGTTACAGATTGGGAGCAACCAAAGACACCAACAGAAGTTTGTAGTTTTTTGGGTTTGGTTGGATACTACCGGAGATTTATAAAGGACTATAGTGTGATCGCGTTGCCGATGACAAAGTTGACCAGGAAAGATGTACCTTTTATCTGGGATAATCGTTGTCAGCAGGCTTTCCAAAGTTTGAAGGAGAAGCTGACTAGTGCTCCAGTGCTAGTGCTGCCAAAGCCTGGGAAGGGCTATGTTGTTTTCTACGATGCTTCTAAGAAAGGCTTAGGTTGCATGTTGATGCAGCAGGATCATGTGGTTTCTTTTGCTTCGCGACAACTTAAGAAACATGAGGAGAACTATCTGACACATGATTTGGAGTTGGCAGCGGTGGTCCATGCATTAAAGATTTAGAGACACTATCTTTATGGGGAAGTGTGTCAGATCTTTACATATCATAAGAACTTGAAGTACATCTTTTCACAGAATGAGATGAACATGTGACTGCGTCGTTGGATGGAGCTAATCAATGATTATGATTGCACCATTGAGTATCATCCTGGTAAGGCAAATGTGGTAGCTGATGCACTTAGCAGAAAGTCTTCTTCTCTCTCCACGAAGAAGGCACAATTGAGTTCCTTGATATGTCATAGGTGAGATATGTTTGTCTCCTTGCGACAGATAAATGTATAGTTGGAAGTTTCCTTGTTGGCAGGACTGTTAGCACAGATGCAAGTCAAGCCTACACTGAGACAACAAATCAAAGATGCACAGCAAGCAGATGATACAGTGTAGTTGATCAGGTCAGAGCTTGGTAGCGAAAAGCATGATGGGTTCCATGAGTCTGAGGATGGACTAGTTTGCTATCATGGTAGAATGGTGGTCCCCGATGTTGATAATCTAAGGAAGTTGGTGCTCGAGGAAGCACACGCATCAATGTATGCTATGCATCCAGGAGTCACCAAGATGTATCATAATCTGAAGGACCTGTATTGGTGGTCTGGCTTGAAGAAGGATGTAGCTGAGTTCGTGGCTAAGTGTGCAGTATGTCAGCAGGTTAAAGCTGAACATCAGAAGCCGGCAGGTACGTTGCAACCCATGCCAATACCACAATGGAAATGGGATCATATAACCATGGATTTCGTAGTTGGTCTACCTAAGATAGCTAGGAATCATGATTCCATTTGGGTAATAGTGGATAGGTTGACAAAATCTGCTAATTTCATATCGGTAAAGACAACCTATACAACAAAGAAGCTTGCTCAGGTGTATGTAGATGATATAGTGCATTTGCACGGTGTACCAGCAACGATAGTTTCCGACAGAGGTCCCTAGTTCACAAGTCGTTTCTAGGAACAACTACACAAAGCGTTGGGAACGTAGTTGAGGTTCAGTACCACTTTCCACCCCCAGACGGATGGATAGTCTGAAAGGACTATTCAGACTTTGGAATATCTTCTCCAAGCTTGTGTTTTGAAGTCCCTAGGAGGTTGGGACGTGCATCTCAGTTTCATAGAGTTAACTTATAACAATAGTTATCAGCGGGGCATTGACATGGATCCTTATGAGGCACTATATGGAAGGAAGTGCAGATCCCCTTTATGCTGGTATGAGTCTGGTGAGTATCAGCTTTTGGGTCCGGAGTTAGTACAACAGACGACAGAAAAAATTAGAGTGATACGACAACAATTGAAGGCGGCCTAGGATAGAAAAAAGTCTTATGCAGACAATCGCCGACGACCTTTAGAGTTCCACGTGGGAGACAAAGTGTATCTCAAGGTCTCACCTTGGAAAGGCGTGCTAAGTTTTGGCCAGAAAGGCAAACTGGCACCCAGGTATATGGGGCCATACCCGGTAATAGCACGTGTTGGCAAGGTAGCTTACAAGTTAGAGCTGCTGCCAGAGTTGCACAGGTTGCATCCAATGTTCCATGTCAGTATGTTGAAGAAAAGTCATCCAGACACAGGGACAGTGATACAGCCAGTTGAGGTTGAGCTTGATGAAGATGTGACCTATGAGGAAGGCCCGGTGGCGGTCCTTGACAAAAGAGTAAAGAAGCTGAAGAGATGAGGCGGAAGTATCCCTCGCTTTTCTCTTCGGATTTCAGGGACGAAATCCCTTTGTAGAGGTTTATGGCTTGTAAGGACCCTGACCTTCATTTTGGGCTTACCCTATTTGTTTTGTCTAAACCTTGTGCTTGGTTGCTTGCTAATCACCATTAGTGGTGATTAGGGTTTTCTTGTGCCTTGTTGAGAGCGGGAGGTGCTACTTGCAAAATAACCTAAGTTAGGGTTGGAGAGCAAGTTTGTCACCTTGAGAGATGTCTTTCTCTCTCTTTGCTTCCTCTAGGGTTGAGAGGAAGGTTTGGGCTTGTGCCTTGAGTTGCCTTGGGCTTGGTTGAGCTCTTTTGGGCCTTGTTTTCCCTTGTTTGGGGCTTGCCTTGCTTGTTTGAGCCCTGTATCGGGCAAGGATGCTTTTGTGTCGGCCATGGGGTATCGCCCATGGTGGTGTGTCGGCCTTTGACCTTGTTTGACCTCCTTGCTTTGGTTGTGTCACCCTAGCTTGGACATGTGGCCGATCCTTGGTTGAGTGGTGGCATGGCATGTGCATGTGTTTTGCAAGGTGGTAAAATGTGTGGACAAGTGTCCCTTGGTAAGGTGACACCTTGCCTTGGTGTAACCTTGACCCTCATCTAGATATGCCTTGCCTTTCTCTTCCTTAGGATCTCTTTAGCTCTTTTGTTGCTCTCCCCTCCTTGTGTGCACGACACACCTTCCTTGGAGAGCTTGGTGGCCGATCCTTTCCCTTGGTGGAGATCTCTTCTTCTTCCTTTAGCTTGTTGGCCGAACCCTAGGCGGGTCTTGCTTTTGGTAAGCATCTTCCCTCTCTCCTTAGCATCTTCTTCTCCATCTTGCCTACCCTTCATCCATGGTGGTTATGATCTTTGTTCCTTTTCTTGAGGTGGCCGAAAGTGGTGATCTTAGAGCTAGGAGCTAGAGCTTGGGGCTGTGGAGCTTGAGGAGTTTGCTTAAGGCAGGTTACATAACTTCTAACCCTAGCTATACTACCTTCTCTATGTTGCATGTTTCATATATGTGGATGATCGGCCATTGCATGTTATGTTTCTTTCTCTAGTACATGTTATTGATCTTATGGATATAATGAGCTTGATGTTGTTGATGGTTTATATGCCTTTACACCTAGTTGGCCAAACCATAGTTTAGGGTTTTCCTTGATGGAAACACCCCTTTCTCTCCTTGGTTTAGAGAAGTGAGTTTGAGCTCTAGTGATGTAGGCAATACCCCTCTCTCGTTTTAGTTGAGAGGTGAGTTTACATTCTAGTTTCTTGGGCGACACCCTCCTCTCACCATGGATTTGAGAGGTGAGTTTTTGAATAGATGAGGACCTATGTTGAGGGGGATCCTTGTGGTTTCCCGATTTGTGATAGAGGTTGTGCAAAACCCCTCTCTCTTGGTTGTTGAGAGGTGAGCCAATCTTCTTGAACAATTAGGGTCTGGTTCCCTTGTGCTTGAGGTTGAAGATGACCTTGTGGGGTTGTGCCTTGCACGATATGACCTTGGAGTAGTGCTGCATGATAGCCTTGTCTTGGGTTGTACCCTTGACCATTACACCTAGTTGAGATGGGTGGTTTGTCGCCCAGTACAGTTCTCTTGGCTTGAGATAGAGCTTGGGCGACACACATTATATCTTGTGCTCTGAATGATACATCTTGTGATGATCTTGGCCGATATTCTATGATGAGCTTGGTAGAGTAGTGCCCGATAGGATGGTTGTACAAAGAACCCTAGATGATGCCTTAGTGGTGGCCGATATAAGATGCTTGACCTAGTTGGGCGATAGGCCTTCTTGTGGTGCCTAGGTCTTGTTTGTTATGAGTGGGCGACACCCTAGCCCTCCCTTGAACGTTATGGGTAAGATGGGTAACCCTGTGTGTCTGTCTTGGGGTTTGTGTTTGCACGACACACCCTCAGTTGAGTTAGCCGATAGGAATCCTTATAGTCGCTCTGCCCATGGACGTTATGGTTTGGTGGTTGGGCGTTATGACCTTGGTAGTGCCCAACCCTAGGTGGGCGATAGGGTCTTAGGCGATACCACACTGTAGGGGTGTGCATGATATAGCACTAGCCCTGGTTGCACGACGCATCGTCGCTCGCCTAAGGGCGCTGAGCGTCACGGTTTGTGCATTGCTGGGTAGGTGTTGCCCAATGCAACGTTACACTGAGTCGTTGCGGGTGGTAAGGGTTGGCAGTTGTGCTTGGCTGATAGGCTTGGAGGTAGTCACCCTTCCCGTTTCTACCTATAGTGAGGGTTGCAAGAGTTTTGGTGAGGTTTTTGATAACTCGGAATGTATATGGCTTATAATGATAACACAAGTGATATGGTATAATCACCATGAATCCTGTAGATATGATGATGAGTTAAAATGATAGGTTGTGAACCAGGAAGCTTGGACGCATATGATGTTGCTTCACATGATGGTGTGACACATGCCTATGATCACAAGTATGGGGCATGATATATGTTTGTGATTAATGATAAAACTATGAATTCTAATGGATGTTGCTTTATACTTGATAGCATGATCATTCTGTTAATCCATGATGGCTTCACTTATCTCTATGAATGTGTATACTAACCATGCAGGTATTTCATGTGGATTCATAGCCTGGTAAGAGCTATGAGATGTATGTGTTGGAATAGCACCATGTGGTAATGAGGCAACAAGTTGATAGGTCCGAGGACCTGATATAAGGCTGAGTTCCTAGTTGAGGTGTTATCCACTGAAGATGATATAAGGGATGCGTTCCCAGAATGCTGATGCATGATTATGATGCCTTGAGAGGCAGTGGTTGATATAATGAGGGATTGAGGTCTCAGGAAAGTATTTTGATGGCGTTGATGATGTAATTCTATATGGCTATGTTTACACTTTGGTTGCCTCAACAATTGGCTTAAAATATACTAATTAATTATGGATGAATATATCATGTAGTTTTCCCTGGCCATAGATCCATCATCGTCAGTATTTGGATAGTGAAATTGGTTTATCCTGCGGGATTACCTGGAGCGCATATTGTTGAATATGTGAGGTTTCCCCTAGCCTAAAATAAGTGGGTTTGAGTGCAGCTATTGTTGCAGACTCATGATGTATGGAGCATGGTGAACAGACCCATGGCTCAGGATATGTGATGATGAGCATGATGCATTCATGGATTGAATGTATGCACTAGCACCTGTGATGAGGTGAGCTAAAGATATGGGTAGCTTGCGGAGCTGACCTAGAGGATGAGGCCCTATAAGCATAAGACTGCGGTCTTGCTTGATGATTCGTGTACTGACCACAAGAAGGTGAGGTCATGGATTCCGGATCCCCTTAGACCTTGTATGGCACCGGATTGGGCTTCACAACCAATGGTTGGATTTGAGCAGGGAAGGCTCACTTCCTCAGGGCATAATAAAACATAATCCAGCCGAATAAGTATATCTTTCTTAGAGCAAAATATAGAACATTGATTGAGTCCTTGTTTATATAGCTAATCTAGTTGTACTATGCAGTTGTGCATACGATCCTTCTATCTTGTGATAAGTTCTTATAAAGCTTATCTTGTTAATCATGTTCCATAAAGAAATACTTGGTTATATGCCTCCCGGATATCTTGGTAAGCTTGATGGTAATAATAGCTTTGCACAATATGCTACTCCTGTTATACGCTTTATCAATTATTTGCTTTAACCCTTTGTGGTTCTATAGTTTCGGCGGGGAGTTATGTTTCTCACTGGGACTGTGTGTCTCACCCCGCTGGTTTACACCCTTTTTAGGTGTTCTCTCTAGACGTGGTGGTGGTCGTGAGGTTGCGGCGGAGCAGCAAGAAGAGCAGTAGAAGGCAAGAGATGGGCATGCTGCTATTTTGGTGGTTTTGTAGTAGAGTCCTAGAGTCATCCATGTACTCTCAGGTCCTCAGAGGTGTTTGACGACGTTTCACGATGACTAGTTGTTGTAATTTTTGTATATCCTACTGCTGGCCGTACGTGGTCGTTATGAATGTATAAACAAGTGTTGAACTCTGGTGCTGACAGTACAGCTGGTTCCGATAAGATGTGGACCTATATCATGGCTAGTGAATGTTTTTATAACATGTTTCTCTGCAAGATCTGGATGCAAAAGTTCTCTCATGTATGCTTTCCGCAATTGGTTTTAATTAACCCGTGTTTTCAGTAATATATGGTTCTGCACGTTTTCACATGTCATCTCATTGTCTAGGTGATGGCGGGGTGTCACAAGAATTATGTAGGCGGTAGGGGTGGCTGCCCTACAACTCCTACTCTTGGATCCCAAATTTGTAGTTTTGGGGTCCGAGTTATCTGTGTCTCACTGCTCGGGCTCACATGTAGTCGTAGAAGATGCGGAGAGGTGGTTGTTTCTGAGTCTGGAAAAGAGGAATAAAATCCGGGGATTCAGTGAAGTCATCTCCGTGTTGTGATCTACTTGAACTGCACTGGGATGATTTCTTTGGCACATCTTCAAGGTACCTTCCGAGATATGAATCTGAATAGGAAGGCCATGGGATGTCGACACAAGATGAGACAGAGAGGTGAGGTTGAATGTCTTCTGGGGGACTCATCTCTTCTCTCTCCACCTCTGAACTTGAGATTGGGTGCTCAGATAAATTCTCATTTACAGTCTAGGTCATCAAATCATCTTCTGAACAAGAAGTACCTCTGGGCGGATCTATTTGTGATTCTACTACCCCAAGCTTGTCGCCTTCTGTGGGGCCCAGGGTGTCTTCATGCTCAACAGCCACGCTGTAGTGAATTGTCCATCCTGCTCCATCGATATCCACCAAGTCTTTTAAGGGAATGGTGGTAAATGTCAGCTCATGCTACTCCAACTCGCCGCTGTTGGTATATTCACTGCTCCAATTATAGCAGTTGTCATCGTCGTCATCGAAAAAATTGTTCCAAACCATGGCTGGCGTACTACCCATGGCTAAGTGACAAGTCTCAATGTGAGAGCTACCACTCTGGTCTGGACCAATGTCTGACTCAAGTTCTTCAAACCAACCTTCTGACTATGAGGTTGTTTGGCTATTATAGTGAGGACAAGAGTCTTCATCATCGTCATCATGAAACCATTCATGCTCGTGGCTTATATTTTCCATTGGTCGATCAGCTGAGTCATCTGGATAGAATGAAAGGCTTTCCTAGATGGGTTGGTCTTCATAGAAAAATCCTAATGAATCCAGTTGATGGTCTGTATCAAATGTCGGGGCATACTCCGCTTCATACCCAATGGAATGGTCTTGATGACTAAAGTCTTCATTGTAAAGCGACAGTAGTTGCAACTGTGTGGTGACCAACTTGATGAGCTCTTGAAGCTTCCTTCCTTGTGCAACATCTCTTTCTTGAAGATTTTGGACTCTGGCAGCAATGCTTTCAAAACCCGCCAATTCTGCCTTGCACTCGTGTTGTAGACTCGTTGTATCAAACTGGTGTGTCTGGATGAATCCTTGCTCAGTAGTTTGAAGTATGCTTCTATTGCGTTCTGCAATCTTTGTGGCTACTCAGAGTTAATGATTCTGCTTTTCTAGTAGTTGTTGGAGTGCATCGACATCTTCTTGGAGATGAGGAGCTAAGGAGGTGAGTGCATTGATGCTTTCTCCAGCTAACTCTACTGCCTTTATCAGTTCTTGATCCCTTGATAGCACAGAAATTGAGAGCTGACTGGCGGTCTCAGTTATTGGAGCATCAACATATGACAATGGTGGGTGTGAATATAGCTTGATGACCTGTAAGGCACGACTTTCAATTATCTGCTAGCGGTCGGAACTGTGGAAAAATTTAGGGGGAGAGGTGGACAAGATGACTTGTCTTGCAGAAGCAAGATCCATGGCTGAAAAGAAAAAGGAAAGCTATTCAGTATATATGGACAAGTATGTTTAAAATAAAGTAAGAACTATGCATATATATATACAGGCTTAAGAGTGACAGAACAAAATCTTTTAGGTGTGTAAACATGGAAAACCACATCCCCGACAATGGTGCCAAAAAGTTGGTCGGCCTCTCGAATTGTGCGTCCGAAAGGGAAGCAGACTCAGAAGGAATCAAACTTTAGATTTATAACTCGAAACCTCAAATGACCCCCACAACTTTATTACGGGGTCGAAGTAGATATATGGGGTTGAACACAGGGATGTGGGGATGTTTAGGATGCTTGATATCTTGCCCCTAAGTCAGATAAGCCAAGACGATAGTTGAGGAAAGTATGGAGCTACAACTAGTCTAGAAGGTTGTCACGAAGTAAAACAAAGGAAACAAAACAAAACAAAGTTCATAGGATTCTACTAATCAGAGAGAAGGAGTTCCTGGCTATGTAACCAAAAGTGGGACAGTCTATGCACCCATTATAGGGCGTAGACAACCCTCGAACACCCAAGCAAGCAACCTACAGCCAAACATGGTATGTACTGTGGTATCTGTTCCTTCGGGGTCATCCCACTCGCTCTCACACAGTGTGACTAAAACCCATCAATGATATGAAACCTCTCTCGAGGATGACAACCAACAACCTAGAATATTCTAGATACCCTCTCAGGTCTAGAATATTCTGGGATGTTAGGAACAGATGACCTTGAACTGTCCTCCTTTCAGATTCTGATCCAAACTATCTTCTCTTGTCTATTTCTACAATGAATCTCTCGATATAGGTAGAAATAGCAGTTCAAGAAAGAGAAAGATCAACCAAACTAGCAATCATAATTAGAAAGAGGAGATAGAACATAAAACATACTAGATCTGAATTAAAACTACTTGCTTAAAGTAAAAGTACATAAACATGCCCAAAACAGGATACATAGATAAGAAGGAGGTCAACTAACCATGGACAAGCATAGTTGGCACCGAACAAAGATGGAAGAACATCATTTGTATAGAAACAAAGGAGAACAATAGAAGAAAGGAGAAGAAGAAGAGATTTAGCCCGTGGAGGAGAGGTGGCTCGCGCTTCTTAGCCTCCGTATGGGCTGGATCTCATCTTTGGGTTGTCCTCTTTGATCTTCTGGACTCCTCAGCCTCCTTTCTCCTCGATTCCACCCCAAACAACAGCTCGATGGATGTGTTGATGTGGAAAATGGCTGGAAATGGTTGAAAATGGGTGAACAATGGTGTAAGTGTGATGGTGGATGGAAGCTCCTGGAGAGGCGGGTGTAGGATGAGTTCTTAGGCCTTTCCAGGTCCTTCAGACTCTCCCACGAGACTCTAGGAATCAAGAGGGGTTGGAACCAAGATGGAGACTCCTAGATCGGAACCTAGGACTCCCCATTCGCGAACCCTTTCTCAGGTCTCCAGGGGTGGGTAATTATAGGTGAAGGCAGACCCGCAGTCGTAGATGTATCGTGGTTGAGGTTAGATCAGCAGTCGTGGTGCAAGCCTAGGTCATGGTCTACTTCTGTAATTGCAGTGTTGGGTGACCTAGTCAAGGGGCGTTTCCTCCGCAGTCATGGTCTGGGTTGACTCTGCGATCGCGGCCAACTCGCGGTCGCGGTGTTAGCCTCGGTCGTGGTCAATTTTGAGATCACGACGTCAGTTCAGATCACGGTCGAGGTAGATACCTTGGTCACAGTCTTGCTTACCTCGACCGCGGTCTTCTCCACAGTGGCCACGGTTGCTATGAATGAAAGCCTGGCTGCTGCAAAAACCGTGTGTTGGGGAGTAATCTTGGAGAATAGATGTCTTCAGGTTCGGTGCCTGCAAGTCCCAAAATTGGTTAGTTTGAGCAACTTTATCTATGAAAAGATATAAATTACTAAAAGATAAGAAACATGGGATATTTTGGGCATATTAAGGCTATAGTGACACAAAACCATAGATAAATGCTTAGCAAAAATATATAAATTTGGATGTTATCAATACACACTGAAGAACCAAGGATTAGATCTCCTTTTTTGACCCACGTCGGTGCAAATTCGTAGCACTGATGGATTTGTCTCATCAAACTGAAAAGGAAGATCATAAATTCCATGCCAAGATGAGGCCTATGGACTGAGAACAAGATCTTACTACCATACCTCTCTCACATGAGATTGGGAACCCTAAACCAGACTCCCACACCTATAAATTGACCCCTTATCAAGTTCTGTGAGTCCCCACGATTGCAAACAGTGACGTTTTGCTCCAAGAACCCATCCCTCTCTCCTGATCCATCTTTCTCCAATGAGAGTTCTATCGAGGTGCCTCTGCGTGCAAGATCTGGAAGATGAGGAAAAGGGGGAAGCTCAGAGACAGTCAGATCGGAGTCAATTGCGAACCAGCGAAGGAGATCAACGGTTGAGCTTAGCCATGACCCAAACAAACTGAGTGGGTGCATTTTACCCCAACCACATGATCACTGCCCCGGTCAACGAAGACCCGCGGATATGAAGGAGGTCATATTTAAAAAAAAGGTAATTTCTCACCCTCTAATAGGAAAATTTGAGGAAATTGGTGAATCTTGCAAAATCGATTAAAAATCCATTCTTTGGCTAAAAATTACAAGTAATATATGTATCTTGATTAGAAAAATGCAAGCTACACAATAAAAATGTGATCTTGGCCTATATCTTCTCCCAATTCGAAACATGTTCATAGATGATGTCTTTAATGCTTTTAATGGGTCAAAATCCTAATTTTTTAGCATTGATGAATCTAATAGACTTAATTGATGTTTTTAATCAAAGATTGTTTTGTTATGAATAAAAGGAACACCTTGGACTCATATGAACATCATAATACAAGATTTGAAGGATTAGGGTTTCTTTATGCATAAAAGTGTACTAAATGATGGAAACTAGTGTTTGTAAATCCAATGGGCATAAAAGTGCTAAAAATCTATCTTTCTATCTCTCTAACCCTAGTTTGACTTAAAAAGGATAAAGATGAGGATTTTTGTATAAAAGACACCTTTTGTAGCACAATCTTATGTATGGAGCCTAAAATTAGGGTTTGTGGACTATGAAAGTGAAAAAATAAAAAAAAAATATACTAATGGAATGTTATGGATAATGAAATAAGAAAGTAGACATAAAAACCTAACTTGAGAACCAAGTTAGTCCTTTGATAGGTTTTAGAATCATGTAGTGGCACATGGATGTATGCCTTGAATTTCAGGTTGACTTGCTTGGTTGATTGTGTGGTTAATCTGACTTGTTCTTATTTGGACTACAGATACTCCTAAGACAGGTATGTGGTTACGCCTATGAGTATCCGATCTAGTTTCTCATGGTTTTCTCAGGTTTCTCTGCATAGTTTGCAAATGTATGACTGTTGGATGAACTTTACTTCCTTGCAAACTTTAAAGTGACTATGATTATCACATTATATGTAAGGTAACTTACTCATGACCACAATGGAAAATAAACCAAGCCCAGATGGGAAGGTTGCTACAAGAATGAAAAGCCCAGATGGGAAGGCTAAGATATTATCAAGCCTGAATGGGAAGATAAGTACACCCACTGTAGGGGCAAGACCCAAATGAGGGTAATAATGATGAGAACACACCATTATAGGATGAGAAGTTACCAATCAAAATGTTGACTTTGTTGTTGTTAAACAATAATTGTTGAACTATGTTGTTATAATTACTTGTGAAGTTTTGTTTCCCCCCCACATATCAATATAACCTGTTATACTGACCGATGTTTTTTTTGTCAGCATTTTAGGATAATCTGCTTCAAGATAGAAACTTGGCAATCAATGAAAAAGACATTGAAAGTGAACCAGACAATTTAATACTTGGAGGATATAGTTAGTTGGTACATGTTTTAGGTAAAGTCCTGGAATCCTATATTTTGTAACTTTTATAAAAAGAATTTTTAACTTATACCAAACTAGTTTGTTCAGTAGAATTTATTATTTATTATTTTATTATGTTTAAAACCATTTGATCTTGTGTTTGAATTAACAACTCTAGTTTTTTTGGCCTTCCTTAATTGGGGGTTGTTAGGGAATGGGGTCATTAGATTTCATTTCTTTGTTTACAATTACATTGATTATATTTTTTGTGTGCTCTTTAGCATCTTGTCTTGGTGGTACACCCCTATGAAATTTACAGGGGTATGGAAGAAGCGATAAAGGGGGAAAGGGGTGCCACACTGAACTTAGAGTTTGACACTTTTTTCGACTGTGATTATTTTGCAAATGGAGAGGTAAGAAGGTGGTATAAGAAGTGTAGAAGAGATTGAGCTTGTGTAGCCTATGTTTTAGAATTCATGCCTTGTGAGTATTTATGGCATTAGTTCAATTATCTTTGTAACTTACAAAAAAAATTGGGAAATTTTAATCAAGATATTTATAGTTTCTAAGTAGGGGAACATCATGTTAGATTCCTCTTTATCCTTTACGGCCCCACCAACATACCTAAGGAAATAGTGCTATTTAAGATCAAGGCAACAAGATGATTTCTATCAATGGAAGACTTATAAAAAATGTTATAATAAGATTTACTTGTTCAAGGGTGTTTATTGATTACATGCATAAATGGCCAAGGATAAAGGCCAAAAATAAAGGATGAAAGAACTTTTTTGAAAATTTTTAGAGCTAAACTACATAACATAATGGAATTTGTAAGGAATTTAAGAGAGTGGATGGAATGGGTATGTACCACCCACCTCCACCATGAACTTAAAATTTTGCTCATCTCGAGCAAAACTTAAATTTAGAATGGAGGGACAAATTTGTCTGGGATCACCAAGTGGACCTGGTAACTCGAAGAATTTCCAGTTGAATGGAATGTTGTCTAGGGCCGGAACCTTACAGAGAGGACCTTTATAGGGCACCCGGTGATTGGGTGGTCGTGGAAGCTCGAAGGGGTTTTTTGGTTGAGTAAAATGATTTTGCTTTTTGCCTTGTAGTCCCTCAACTAAGATATGCAAATCTTCCTTCATTGGTGGAGGGAGTGTTGTCAATGTATGTGGATCAAGAAGGATTGGCTCAAAGTAGAGTTGGAGTTGATCTGGTAGCACAAGTAGTGTCGGCTGTGCAAGATTAGGAAAAGGATCTAGTTCTGGTTTCCCCCTATCATCTGGATCTGCATATAGAAGAAATGGTGTCGATATGAAAGGAATAAGGATAATTAAATCAGAATCATAATTATCTGTATTCTCCTAAAAAATCATGCAATCAACATTGTTGTCAATGGGATCAGTGGGTTCCATTGTTGATCCAGCATGTGATTCAAGTTCCTCCATACAAGATGCACCTAAGTGGCATGTGGGTTCAGGAGGAATATCATTATAACCATTGAAGAGTGGGGGCATGTGAATTCCTTCTAGGGTGATGGATCCCCATCTAGACCAGTTGTATGTGAAATAGAAACTACTTTCAATGGAGTGTAAGGCTCTTGATGTGGAAGACTTTCTCCAAAATCATGTATTGATTCGTCGTGGGAAGGTGATGGTTCATTATCCAAAAAGGATTCAACAAAAGATGATTTTTCATTGATAACATCTGGATCTGTGTCTATTATAGGAAGGGTTGTTTGAGCTTCAAGATCTATAGCCAAACAAGGATGACTCTCATGTTGTGAATTTTCATACTCTAGTAATAAATAATCTAGTAGAAGGGTCGGAATACTAATGTACTCGTCATGTAATGGCTGCAACTCCTTACTCTGTGATATTTTCAGTTGGATCTGACATAAATGACATATGGATGGTATCATTACCATTATTATCAAGAAAAATCATACTTGGTTGCTCTAACTTCCTAAGGAAGATTTTTGATTGGGCTCTAGTAAAGTAGCTACTAAGGCTTGTCAATCTTCTAATTTTTTCTGTTGCTCTACTACCATCATTTCTAGGGCCCTAAGTCGCTCATCATGTTGAGGTGTACATTGGTCCTCACAATAAGGTTCATACCCTTCAAAATTTTGTAGGTCATCCTCTCCATATCTCCCATAATATTATTAATCACAACCCTCTTCATTAGGATATTGATATGAGTAGCATGGTTACTCATAATAGCATTCAAAAGTTTGCAGCTTATAATTTACATCATACCCACCATGATAAGAAGATTTGATACTACAAGGTGCTACCATAGTTTGAGGTGACATATTTTGATAGTCGAGTGATGTATGGTCATAGTAACCACACAATTGACACTAAAAGGAATATTGTGCCAACCAATCCATTCTAAAAATTACAAAAAAGGGAAAAGAAATTTAAGGTAGAAACAAATAAAAATCTAAGCTAGAAGATATTATTTAACAAAACTAAAATTTATGAGAACAAACTAGAAATTACAAAAGAATTAAGGGTTAATACAACTACAGATTACAAAAATAAGCTATGAAATTATGAAGCAAGGCTAAAAATTACAAAACCAAACTAAAATTACACAACAAACTAGAAAAAGAATGGTACTATTAGAATGAAAACTCAAAAGAAATAGGAGAAGCACTACTGGAATGGGTCTTGGTAGGAATTTTTGAAAATAAACTACAAAATTGAAGATGGAAAGAAAGAAAAGAAATTGAAGTTAACAAAAATTATTGAAGAGAACTAAAAATTATGAAAGTAAACTAAAACAAGATAAGAAGTTAATTAAAACTAAAAATTACAAAAATTGCAAAGGATATGCATAACTAAAAACTATAGAAATAAGATAAGAAATTATAAAGCAAAACTAGAAATTGCAAAACAATCTGAAAGTACTAGAATAAACTATAAAGAAAAAGAAAATCAAGGAAATAAATTGGTTTAAAATCAATGTTGTTGTCCCTAGAAACGGTGCCAAATTCGATGTGAGCGTAACACACTGATTCACTAGCAAGGAAATCCTGGAGTTTAACCTATACAGGTCAACAAAACACTTATAAAAAAATGAATTGAAATGAGTATAGAAGGTATCGGTCCCAAGGAAAAATATTTTTAAGCATCAATTTATACTAATAGTGATATACAGAAAATAAATTCTAGTTTGAGAGTGGTTGATGAAAACTACAACAGAAATTAAAAGTGTAGAAATGAACTAGTTAATCAAATGATAAAAGGTATTGGGGTCCGGGGGTCACCACTAAAAATCATGCTTTTACTTAACAGATCAACTCCTAATATTTAATGATCAAAATAGGACCATGTGGATTTGTGTCTTTCTAGAGTAAAAATCTCATAAGAGAGAACTTTTTGCAAAGCCATTGATCCCAGTGTTTGTAGATCCTTGTCCAACTATCAAACGAGACGTTTGAGGTCTCATGGAGGAACATGTGATTTCCATTCCGACGTTTGAAATAATGTGTCAGATGCTCACATTTGCATAAGCTATACCAAATAAGGTAACTAGGTCAAAAGATCATAAACTCCATTGTCGGGTTTTGTCAAGAGATTATGGTTTCATTCTTGTGGGGATCTGAGATATCGGGACCTCCATAAGTATAATCATTCTAACCAAAGAACAATTGTGATATCATGTGGGTAAAAAGACAATAATTGCGATTAGGGGATTATGTGTTCATTGTTATGGGGATCCAAGGTCTCATAGCCCCATAAGATTATATAATCTAACGAAAGATTGAGGCAAAAATGGTTGGAAAACATTCTTTTACTAAACATTGGAGTCAATACAATCGAGTAAAGAATAGATTATGGGGCTAGTCCTGACGCCACCAATAAGGAAATATTGAGACAAAGAAAGAATCAGAAACTAGCCTAAAATATGAAAAATGAGTTGTAATATACAAGATGAGGTGATATGAAATATATGATATGCCCTTTTTCTTTGGAGTCCCCCTCCCCTCCTTTTATAGGGCAGAAGAAGGGGCAAAAAACCCTAGAATTGGATTTTTGGCAGTTGTTGATTTGCTGGATCCATCACACGATTCAATCGACTGAGTACTCCAGACTGGAGTTATTGCATGCTTTGGTGGGCTGAAACCCTAAATTGGTTGCTGGCGGCGATTGCATTTGGGGTGTGGGTCAATCAACTAGGTATCCAATCAGTCGATTGGTATAAGTGTTGGTTTGGGTCTGAAGGTGGATTTGATCGCAAGAATTGCCTTTTTGTCTTCATCTTTGACTAAGTCCAGACGTAGGTCGGTCGATTGGGGATGTAGATGATTGATTGGCTTTAATGTCTATGTCAGTTCGATGAAACCCTAATTGACTACTAGTGGTAGGTGTTAACCAGATTTGAATTAATGTTTCGGTTCCAAGGAAGGCCTGTCGATCGACATAGAGTGAGTCGACCGGTTGGAAGATCTAGTTTAACTGAGTCTTCACTGGTGAGTTGGTCGGTTGGGAGTTCCAGTTGATTGATTGGAATTATGGAGAGCTGAGATCTTGTACATGTGAGTCGATCGATCGAAGTCGATTGATTGGAGTTCTGGTGAGCCGAGATCTTGGACATGTGAGTCGACTAACTGGATGAGTTGGTCAATTGACTTGGGATCTGTGAGGTTGATGATATGCAATTGAGTCATTGTTTCTTGGGCCTTATTGGGATTTGAATAGATTCAATCATTTCCATGTAAAACTCTACCAAAACTAGTAACAACTCCAATATAATGGGAGAAAAGATAAACTAGACAAATTAAATTTAAAAACTAGATAATAATAATGAAATGCTCCTAAAGAAAGGCCTAGAACATGAAGATGAATTGGATAAATATGCACTTATCATACATTTAGTTCATTCATCATTCCACCATGAAATATTAGGCATTAGAATTCATGCATATTTCATTTCCTTCATTTTGTAGGTTCATCGTATCTTATTTTTGCATAGTAATTTGGATATACTTGTGATTCTTGATCATGGCCACCTACTTTATTTTCAAACATTGATTTGTATATGGAGGGCCACATATATGATTCATCCCCTCATTTATTTCTATATGTAGAACTACTTCCAAGATAGTTTTATAGGTAGACCAGAGCAGTGTAGATAGGAAATCACATGGTGCATCAAGTGTATGCCCTATTGATTGTGATGTTAACTGCTCTATTAATAGTTTTTCATTTATCTATGTGTGGACATCTTTAACAAACACTTTTGTTAACTTCTTTATTTGTCTAGTGGTTGGTAAGCACCGGTTTGGGACCCTCAGGTGGGGTTAATACATAAATTTATTTCATAATATTTGTCCTCTTGTTGACTTTTTTCAAACAGATGCAAAGGTAGTGCTTCTCAAGGATGATCAACATTCAAGCTTAGGGGATTCTAATGCACAAAGTTTTAATTGCTTTTCACATGCTATTTTCCATATATTTAGTGCATGATTGTTGGTTTTGACATAAGTTATATATTGTTTATCATTACTAGCATGTGAATCACTATTGCATCAAATGTTGAGTAGTTGACTGAATTATGTTAAACTATCACTTTTTAACAGACATATATTATTTCCCCCATGTTTTAGGCAATTTGAGCATATACACAACAACTTGGTGCTATAGACACAATTGTCGATGGTACCGACAAGCTGTGAAAATCCAATAGAGAATTCTAGGACTCTCAGTGCTATCGCGATACCATTCGATTCTACAAATATGACACTTGATGCTACCAGAGAGAGGAGTCGTGCTACGAACTCACCACCCAGAAAGCATCAATAACTAGATTAAATTGCTTCAATGCCATCCACATGCCAGTAGATGGTACTGACTTTTCAACCCAAATCAAGTCAAAACTCCCAAAAAGCAACTCAATGCTATCAACATGCTTTTCAGTAGTATCGACACTTATCAAGGATTTTGAGTCAGCTGACAACTTAGTGCCATCAACATCCAATATGGTCTTGACTTTACATGATTAATGCATATTAAAAATCACTAAATATCCAATGGCACTGACTTAATGATGTCCAAAGCCCCACTTATGACCTAAGAAAAGTTTGTCCAAGGGATGATATCATTTTCTATCTCATTGTAATGGAGCACAAAGTCATGAGAGGAGGAGATGAAGGAAATAGCCACAGACGGGGTGCTCCGGGCACTTCTAGAAGGTGGATTTGGAGCCGAAATGTTGTGGATCAAAGTTCCTACCAGAGGGGATCATCAGGGCTGCTTCTCAAAGGGTTTTTATTGGTTTTCTAATTCTTAACTCGTTTTCTCCATCTTCCTCTCTTTGTATGATGATAAAAATCATACAGGCCTACTCCCCATATTCCTTACAACCTGGGAGTAGCCCAATATTTCTTTGTATTTGACTTTCATAAACTAATAACATATTTCCTTTAATCTTTGACGTAAATCATATTTTCTAATAGAATTGTTTGTGCTTGATCACCACAATCAATATATTAGACCACTAATTGCTTTGGGATAGTGATTAGGGGTTGGAAAAGTTATAGATTTGCACAACTCCTATTGTTCCGCAGGAGAGGGCTTACGGATGTGAAAGAGAAACCTAGAGTTTTCACTAATGCACCTAGCTAGTTCTTAAACTGCTACAAAAGTGGGGTTTGTCTTAGCATAGGTAGTGTATTATGTTGTGGGAGTGGGTAATACTTGCTACAAGTCTTTAGTCCAGAGTTAAGGGTAAATAATTATTGATGAAATGAAGTTGAATGCAATGCATATTGTTGTGAAACTATAATCCTAAGCAATCCAACCATTCCTGATCACTTCCAATTAATGTACATTTTAATTCTTGCTCTTAGTTATAAAGAAACCAACCAATCATATTTTTTGGACCTAGATGTTTGGGTTTCAATTAGTAGTAGTTTTTGCAAAATGTTTCCCTGATTTTGAGACTCATGCCTAATAGGCCTATATAACGCGAAGTGTACACTTGTGTTTTACACTCACAGTTAGGTGAGTCAAGCTTTTGGCACCTTTTCTAGCAACACCAACACTATGAGTTATGTGATAGGTCACTCTACGCCATTCATTTTTCTTTTATTTATTTTTAGTCTTTGCATTGAACAAGAGAATAATTGAAAGAAAAAGAATCCCATCAATCCACTAGTACTTGGTATCTCACATTATCATTTCTCAATTTCAGGTACTAGTACATGGTTCATACTCGAACCACAGATTATGGGGAATCTACTCCAACATGTATTGTTCAGGAGGAGATTTTTGTAAGGTAAGAGATTTTGGAGCTTCAGTTGAGAAGTTAATTCAAACTCCACCACTAGAGGAAGAGCAGGCACATGCAATATATATGGCTGGAAATAGTGAAGAACATGTTGACGTAGAGCCAGAGGAATAGATAGTTTGGAAGAAGATTAAAGCATCTTCAACCACAATGCAACTAGGGTCAATCATAGAAGACACATGATCTGGTGGGGAAGATCCATAACTTCAAGCAACTTGCAGCATAATCATACTCAAAGGCTTGGGAGAGATATTAGAATATGCTTAGGAAGGTCCCTCATGATAGGCTTGACCTGTATGGAAGGCGAATCAATTCGACTATGGTCTCCACAAAGGAGATAGTAATAGTCTTGATAGTGAAGGAGCATGTTTCTTTTTGAACAAAAAATATATACGATATCACGAGATCTTGAAGAACATGGCCAAGAATCAATCATGGGGTGAGGAGAGAGAAGTATCGACAACAATCAAGAGTGGCATTGAATCAAAAGAGATCACAAAACTAAAGGATCATATGGAAAGGTTAACAAGGAAGTTGGACCACAAATCTGGCACCTTATCTAGAGGTAAATAGGAGTGTTGGGAAATATGGATCAGGTAGGCAGTAGAAACAAAAAAAATTACCACCATATTTCCCAAAGATAGGTGGATCTTGTCAATAACTATATAATGGGAAGGATGGTTTCGAGGATATACCCAGTCCTAGAGCAAGTCCAGCGACATCTCTTCGTTGTAGATGTGAAACTATCTTCTAGTTGCACTGAGACTTGTCTGTTGGGCCTCCTGGTCTCACCACGAAATTAGGTTGATGTTGTCCTCCTAGCGGTAGACAATGACCTCCACACCTCTATGGAAGTCCACACGGACCGCTTAGAACTCATGTCATTCTACTGGAATAGATAGGAAGGAGTTGTCCCTCCCATTAGTGTACTAGTCACCAACTTGCTATCCCACATTTGTTTCTCCCTTGCTATCCCTCCCTTTAGCGGGTAGGACTTGCTTGGGATCTCTATTGGATACCACAACCGGAGAGGATAACAATTATCAAAGGAAATTAAGTTGTGTTCAGGGAAGCCCTTATTACCCCTCTATTTATACGAGGGATTAGGGTCTAGATTCTCAGTCTGTGTGGGAGTGGAAGGGACCAGAAGATCATGAATTTTCACAACCTACAAGCGTTGAACCATTCGATTGGTAATCGAACTGGTCAGTTCACACATGAGTTGATCCGTCCGTAGAGTGAATCATTCATTTCACCATGTTTCCCAATCACATATGAATTAACAAATTCAAATCCAATTAATGCACAACATGACTTCAGCACTAATCCTTGATACAATTGAATTTCTCTGCAAATTAGATGACTCACCCTGCAAGCCAGTCGTTTCACAACCCCAATCGATCAGTTGGTCAGCCAAGTCAATCAGTTCACTAGGTGAACCGATCGGTTTTCTCCCCAGTTCTAGGAGAACTCAACACAATTCAATATACAATAAGCTTGACACTCCAACCGGTCATTTCATCACATGAACCGATTGCTTGGGAGTCCAATCACTTGATTTGTTGCTTGAATTGTAAAACTTAAACACTTTAGTAATCAATCCAATTATCATTCAAGATCAAAATTCTTCTTGTAGGTCAGTTCCTATGTGTGTGACCCTATAGGTCCCATATTACGTTGGTAGTGAATGTCCATAATAGCTTATGACATCACAAGTAATGAGCCGTGCATAGTTACACATCAATGCTACCCAAGTAAGTGGAAAGTTGCAGAACAACTTCAACCTAAAATCTATGTATGATGTTGCAGTATTTGTATAGTTTCTTTATCACTGATATCTAAATTGAACTCAAGGCACAGAGTAGTCATCCTCTTATACATTCAATCTTGTTTCTTGAACTAGAGCATACTGTTTGAGATATATGTAATCTCAATATCACACATTGACTCACATGTGCATGGCCATGCATTTCTCAGTCTCGTCAATCAAGAGGCCTAGTGTAACACCCTCCCTAAGTACACACATATAAATAGAGGATGCAACATCAAGTTATCCATAACTCGTGTACTCAAAGGGGCATTACATAAAACTGGCATACATAACAACATTATAATCAATCACACAAACTGAATTATTAAAACATTCTCATGATTGTTCTTACAAAAGGAACACAATTGCTATTACATGGAAAACTTATATTGTATCTTGAGACAAAGTCTCTATTCTAAAGTTCTAAACATTGAAACATATAGCTGAGTCCATAAACCTGAGGATCATCTTATAGTTGGCACCCCACCAAATATTATCTTGCTCTGTCCTTGTGCTCTAACTCTGAGATCTACTCTACTCATGCTCTCATCTGCTGACATCTCATCCCCAGCCATACATTGGAAAAAAAAGATTGTTAGCGTAAGTGGCATGAATATTCTAATACGCATATTACTGAAGAGATAACATGCTACAAAATATCTTTGAACATTATAAAAATGAATCTAGCATTAAACTTTGCATAAGATCTAAAACATAAATATATCTTCTTTCTTTAGCTTATCTCTTACCTTTTTACTTTATCTTATCTTTCTCTGGAGACATGTACTCTGGTACCTAGGTCTCATGACCCACACTAAGGTGCTTGGGTCACATAACCTGCACTCTGGGCCTGGGTTATGTCTCTGAATTGGCCTGCACTCTGGTGCTGGGCCACATGACTTGCACAAAGGGCCTAAGTCATGTCTTTCTTATCTTATTATCTTTCATTATAAAAGAGATTATGTACATTATCTGAACTAAGGCATCTTTTATTTATGACTTTTATCTGAATGTGGCCACCATTATACAATAAGTCCTCCTCTGTGACACGGAAGTGTCCTCTATGGTGCAACGCACCCTCTGTTGGCATAATATGCCCTCTGTGACACCCGCAGTGTCTGGCGCAACGCGCCCTTTGAATCATCCTGGGACTCTCTGGTGATGACTTATTATATAATGTATTATGTGAAAGTTTTGAATTAATTATCTTAAATCTATCTTTACTAATCTCTGAATCTGAACTTATCTGACACTAAGTACTCAACACGTACTTAGTTTTGAATTTAAAATCTGAATCTGAATCTTTGCTCTTAAATTCTGAACTGAATCTATTACTGAATTTGAATATGTATCTCAAATTACAACATAATAGAGTTTGGGTCTATAACCCTTAGCATGTATCTTAATTCAATATCTGCCTACTCAGGCACTGAGTAATTTAAGTTTGAATCTAAATCTGGTATTCTCATTACCTTGTAAACTTTATTCTAAAACTTTGATTTGGTAAACTTACTCCATTTATACCAATTATGTGATAAATAAGTCTAATATCTTAGAAGAAAGGATCTGAAATGAATATAGAAATACTAAGTATACCAAGTAGTTTAAGTCAAGTTTATGAAAGTATCTCAAGTACAACATATCTAAAAATATGAATTCAGACAAGATGGTTCACTTCTTCTTATTAAATATGATGTAACCCTAAACCTTAATGTTTGCATATGAACTTACATATTAAACCTTAAATATAAAAATAGAAATCTTATAAACTATTGTCTTGCAACTTAATCATAGCTTAATGCATCAACATCTTATAATATTATTCTAAACTCATTTTACAATTTATTCTGATCCCAATAGTACCTCTATTTTGAAAACTGGATCATATCTTAATATGTTCAAAACCTATATTCTCACCTTGTACTTGACTTAAATATGTTACTCATCTTATAAAATCTGACTAACTACTTAGTTCTTGGATCTCTATATATATAAGAAAACATGATTCTAATGGCTATATCTATGTATATGATAAATCTTGACAACATACTTGAACGTAAAATCTCGATGCAAAGTTATCCCAAATCATTAACTAACTATGACTATATTACTTGCTTATCTTATATTGAAATCTCATTCAATAATTTAAATCATTTCTAAGGAATTGTGTCGGAACTTGATTCATTATTTTACTCATGGACATGTCCCATGAATCACAAACATTGTGGGAAACATATATCTATTTGGGATTTTGGACATACGAATTTATATAATCATAGAACCACAAGGAAAATCTTATTCACATAGCTTAGTGTAACATACCAAAATCTGGGCATTTTGCCTTTTGGTCCTCTTTTTTCATCTTTTCCTTTCATTTCTATCCTCTTTGGCCTTTCTATTTAATTTGTGGACAATATGATGGTTTAATGAACATTTGTTCACCTTTGATTCCAATATTTGGGTTTATGCACAAATACCTCAGTAAGACTTTAGATAATGGGCCTAAAGTGCAAATTATACACTAAGCAATAAAAAGAATAAAATATTTCGTCCTAGAACTTTCTAGCACTTCCTAGAATAAGAGAAATAAGAGAAAATCTGAATTTGAAATAAAGGAGAAGATAAATGCAATAATTAAAGGTAATATGGGAATTAATGGGCAAAGAAGATAATGAGAAAGATTTTGCACAAAATATTATAATTGGAAACCTATCAGGATAATTTGATACTCAAATTCGTTTCCTTGATCAAAAAGTAACTTAAGGGCCAAGTATCATTTAAAGTGGAACATAATATAAATATTAATGACATTATCAAAAGAAAATAGGAAATATGCCAATAAAGTGAAATAAAATACTAAATGTTCTCAAATCAGAAAAATAACTCCAAATTCGTATTCTAAACACAAAAATAATCCTTTGGGAAAATTTGCATTTAATTTGGTCGATGTTTAATATTTTATTTTATTCAAGAGAGAGAAAATGACTTAAAGACCAAAAATATTAAATATATATTGATAAAATTAATTAATGTCAAAAACGTGTTCCTAACGTTTATTATTACTTGTAGACCAAGTTTTATATTTTTAGGAAGTTTCTAGATGCCACTAATAAATTAAAAAGATAAATAAGTGGTAAAATGTAAATGAATTAAAAAAAATAATAAAAGTCTTCAAAAAATATATTAATGCCAAATTCGTGTTATATAGGTTAAAATAGACCTTTGGATGAATTTTGAATCAATTTGGAAAATATTTGGTGAGAACGTGAATTTAGGAGAGAGAACATGTGTAAAATATTCAAACCATTAATTAAAATAACTAAACAAATGAAGTTAATAACAAATTCATGTTCCATATATTTTGTTTTCCTTGAGAGTGAAGTTGCACATTAATTGATAATTATATGAGTCTCTAATATATTAAGAAAGAGAAAATATGAATTACTTTAAAGGAATTAAATAAAATACTTAGAATTCCCAAAAAAAAAACTAATGTTACAATTGGGATCTACATGTATTAAATAGTAAAGGCTTCAAATTTTATACTGAATAATGCTTGCTTTCCCAATTGAATTAGTATTTAAAATCCTAATTATCATATGCTTTGAAAGTGGTATTTGATTAAACAAATTACAGTTTTCCTAAAGCAAACGTAAAGCAACGCTGCGTGGCTTCCTCTCCCTCACGTTTCCCCCCTTCCAAAACAGGCAACGCCCAACCCTTCCTCCCTCTACGTATCCTATTTATATATCTTCCTCCCTTCATTCCTTTTCTCCTCAAACACATGAAGCCCTAGCCGCCCAGCCTACTCTCACCTTGCATCCAACCATGGCGAGCAACACCAAATAGAGTTGAGAATCATTGGGCAGCGTCACCTCCTCCTCTTCTTCTTTCTCTCCCCGAACGACGCCTGAAACTCGACGCCCAGCAACCCCGACGCTGCGTCGGCGTCATTAACATCTTCACATCTGACCTTCGACGTCCAGCAGCCCCCGACGCTGCGTCGGCGTCACTAACAACTGCCCAACCGACGCCTCGACGCTGCGTTAGCGTCTCTACCACCTGCCCTTATGACGCCCTGATGCTGCGACGCCCCGACGCCCTGATGCTGCGACGCCCTGACACTGCGACGCCCTGACGCTGCGACGCCCCGACGCCGACAACACCACATCCAGACATGCAACCCCCATGGTAACTTTAGACATGTAAGTCTTCATTTCATTTTCAATAGTTTTGTTTTAGAAAATAGATTATAAAGATGGGATAAGAATGGAGTAAGGATAATCTAGTTATTTAAAACCATAACATGAACTAGTCAATTATCTTACCTATCAACTTTGTTGTATACAAATATAAATATTAGATTGCATGAAATCAAACCTGTAATGATACGTTAAAGTGGAAACTTGATATTAAATAAAAGATGTTGTATAAGACACGGGTAGATTGATATCCAAAAATGATTAAAGAATCACCCTAATTGCTTATTGTATACTTACCGAACTCTAAGAATCATTAATGGTGTATCCTTGTGTTAATGTAACCTTTACATTAGAAATCATATATATATATAGGTGCATTACATGATAATTAGAAATACATATGGATCTAGGGAACACTCTCATCTAAATTAATCCTAAGGGAACTTGAAATCTGTATAAGAATTCATCTAATGATATTGTCTTCTTAGGAATTAAATAGTAAAAAAAAGATAATAATGTGTAAAGGAATATACTTTTATAAACATATATCTAGACGACATGTTAGTTGGATCAAATCATGTGTATATTAGTGAACCTAATAAATATTCATATGGAATATACTTACACCAATAAACATGGTGAGCATGATGTTAGGGATAATATGGACTCACATCATTACACCTATTTTGGCAACATATATATTATTATCCACATATATGAGTTACATAAACTTATGTGACTAAATATTGGTAACTAGAACTAAGATAGATATGTAAAGCATCACATATTATCTCAACAAAGATTAAAATCATAAACCCTAACATGACAGTACATGGTCGGGAATTGGGTAATAATAATATAAAAATACAATAGGAACGAATATGTTCACTTTGACTTGGCTAATATACATAATGTGTTTCTAGGATGAAAAGTTGACTTTGTGGACCAAAGTATACTATTCAAGTTAACCTTTATGTGTGAAAAGAGGTAGTGCATCTACCCCCTTCAGTTGGGAAAATTTTATACCAATACCCATATTCCCTAATGAGGCTTAATCTGAACTAATCCTTGATTCTTGAAACCTAAATTGTTTATTGCCTCAAAAGTAGTTGTAGTATTATCTTGATTGGGTATTCATACCCCACTACCATGTTATATATTCTTTTGATTAATCTTGCCATAACTCTTTGCTAGCATGTAATTAAATGTTCTATTTAATGTTTAAGTAGTGGTACTTATGTACAACCACCCATAGAGGGCATGTATATAATCGCCCTAGGGGAATGTTTATAATTCTCCCCATAATAAAAATTATAGGTGACTGGGAATGTCTTATTCTCCCCTCACCTAAGGTTAGAGGTCCGGTAGGTGCCTCAACTCTACTTAGTTAGGTAGACATATTAATTTACATGCAAATCCTTTATTTACTTTTGTTATTGGCAAGTTTCCTTAATAACAGCCTCATACTCTTGATGTCTCATCTTATGATGAACCCTAGCCTGTTTTCACATGCTTTACTTATCTTTCCATTTTAGAATAGTTTTGTAACACATACTTTTTATTTTCCTTTCCCTTTTGCTGGGTGACTTCCCAACCACCCAGGTGTGAAGCAAGGTGGTTGAATAGGACTTGAAGATCTTGGCTTTGGCTTGGACTTAGATGATGAATATGTTGCTTGGAGACAAAAGTGGAGTAGTTAGATTTCCCTCTACTTAGATCCTATTTTTGTATAAAGCATGTACACCCATATTGGGGAAATTTTTATGTACACTTTATTTAAATTGAATATAGTCAAAAATGTTATCTTCCGCTGCTATTTCAATTGGATTTTGTTTACCATTGTTATTAGTAGAGAGGTGGATTGATTTCCCACTCTTTACATCATGGTATCAGAGCCAATGGTAGTCGGATCTTTGACTATTTCAGTTTGTCTCCCTAATTAGAACCCTAGACTTGCATAGTTTCCTTTAACTAACATGTTTGTCTAGATTTGATCTACCTTTTTGATAGGTTGACTTAGGAACCAATAGTTCCACATCAGAACCTTGATCAATAAAATCCTAAAATACTTATAATTAAAATATGCATAACTTGATGTTGTTTAGGTTTACATTTAGGCAACTATTAGGGCATGCAGTTGAAGCAAGGGTGTCTAGAAAGGATCAGGGTTTCAGGGGCTGGCAAAATTTTCCTCCGCACCACTAGCTTGGTATACGAGGACTCCCGTGCCCATATGATCCGGCCTGGCCTGCGCTGATACGAATTGTCCAAAATAGTTTGCTTTTAGGCAATAGTAACCTTAGCTTCTATGTTGTTTATCTTTGGGAACCCTAAGTTGACTTGTTTGAGGATATATACCCTATACAGTTCCTTATGTCCCTTAGGACTATATGCTTGAATAGTTATCCGTAGAACCTAGACCTTAGAGTTTGGGTGTTTGTGAGAATATCAGAGTGCACAGTGGAAGCATGATGGATCTTGATAATGGTTTAGTTAGACTTATCCTTTAACCCTAGTGTAGTAGGTCAAACCCTTTAAGGGGTGGAGTATGGTTAGTTGATGATGTTTGAGTGGTTAGATTTCGAGGACGAAATCCACTTTAGGGGGATGGAACCCTATAACATCTTCAAGTCTATCTAATATATCTTTAGAAACCCTAACCTCATACTTAGGTGGTTAGTGTGCTTGAATCCTTAGTTTTGACCAAACAAGTTAATAGTTGTAACCCTAACATGCTTGTTTATATATTAATGAACATATAATTATCGTCTATGGAATAAATCATATGCCTGAACCCTAATGAATATCCAATGCACATAATATGAATATCAATGCTAATTGTCAATAAGCAAGATGTTAATAATGTCATGAACCAATGAACCCTAATGATATGATGAGTAAGGTTATAATGCGTAATTAATGCATGCTAAGGATGAATAAGTGAAATATAATGGTCATGTTGACCTAAACCCTAAGTTGTAATATCTAACCCTAATCTATGCATCCTTAATGCCTTTCATGATACATTAATGATGTTAAGAGCCATAATTAGTTAACATACTTTGACACACATTAATGATATATATATATATATAATCATCTAACCACATATTTATTAAGTCATCAATATAGAATGAAAGTTACCTTGTTATCTAATACACATGTGATTAGTCACTTAATGTGAATCAAATCATTAATATGAGATATGTTCCACCTTGATCATTAAAATACATGTAATGACTTCAATATGAGTATGAAGTGATTGGATTCATATAAACATGAAAAATGAATAATATAAATGAATAATGATTAATGATGACATTAATGTGAGCAATAAATATAATATGACAATGTGAAAAATGTTTAATATGAGTATAAGTAACTAATGTGACATTAATTGGAATAATTGTATGCTTAACCACGAATTGAATAGAATGCATTATTTATTGTAAAATAATTTGTTATAATTAATAAAGTGGTAATATGAGGATGAAGTGTAAATCTGAATTATTAAGGACAATGATCAAATTTAATAATGAATGTTGAGATAATTGAGTAACCTCTAATTGTGCATAATAATAAAATATAACCCCTTTTGGCAATAAAGTGTACATGACATGACGTAATTAATATAATTATGATAAAGTGATATCATAGAGTATAATGTTAATGGGCTAAAAATATAAATAATGTTAAATCTACTAAAAATGGTATCTTAATAATGGACCCTAGGTGATCCTTAAGAACCCAACCTATGTTGAGCTTATGTGAAGTTTATGAACCCTTAGGTGTAGTTGAAGTATAAGTTTTGGTGGAAGTTGTATGGTTGAAGGAACAACTTGAAGTTTTGTGATGTGAGGTTGCACACTCACCCTTCCCTAATTCCTAGTGATTTCGGGGATGAAATCCTCTTTAAGGGGTGGAGTGCTGTAACATACCGAAATATGGGCATTTTGCCTTTTGGTCCTCTTTTTCCATCTTTTCCTTTCATTTCTATCCTCTTTGGCCTTTCTATTTAATTTGTGGACAATATGATGGTTTAATGAACATTTGTTCACCTTTGATTCCAATATTTGGGTTTATGCACAAATACCTCAGTAAGACTTTAGATAATGGGCCTAAAGTGCAAATTATACACTAAGCAATAAAAAGAATAAAATATTTCGTCCTAGAACTTTCTAGCACTTCCTAGAATAAGAGAAATAAGAGAAAATCTGAATTTGAAATAAAGGAGAAGATAAATGCAATAATTAAAGGTAATATGGGAATTAATGGGTAAAGAAGATAATGAGAAAGATTTTGCACAAAATATTATAATTGGAAACCTATCAGGATAATTTGATACTCAAATTCGTTTCCTTGATCAAAAAGTAACTTAAGGGCCAAGTATCATTTAAAGTGGAACATAATATAAATATTAATGACATTATCAAAAGAAAATAGGAAATATGTCAATAAAGTGAAATAAAATACTAAATGTTCTCAAATCAGAAAAATAACTCCAAATTCGTATTCTAAACACAAAAATAATCCTTTGGGCAAATTTGCATTTAATTTGGTCAATGTTTAATATTTTATTTTATTCAAGAGAGAGAAAATGACTTAAAGACCAAAAATATTAAATATATATTGATAAAAATTAATTAATGTCAAAAACGTGTTCCTAACATTTATTATTACTTGTAGACCAAGTTTTATATTTTTAGGAAGTTTCTAGATGCCACTAATAAATTAAAAAGATAAATAAGTGGTAAAATGTAAATGAATTAAATAAAATTATAAAAGTCTTCAAAAAAATATATTAATGCCAAATTCGTGTTATATAGGTTAAAATAGACCTTTGGATAAATTTTGAATCAATTTGGAAAATATTTGGTGAGAACGTGAATTTAGGAGAGAGAACATGTGTAAAATATTCAAACCATTAATTAAAATAACTAAACAAATGAAGTTAATAACAAATTCATGTTCCATATATTTTGTTTTCCTTGAGAGTGAAGTTGCACATTAATTGATAATTATATGAGTCTCTAATATATTAAGAAAGAGAAAATATGAATTACTTTAAAGGAATTAAATAAAATACTTAGAATTCCCAAAAAAAAGAAAACTAATGTTACAATTGGGATCTACATGTATTAAATAGTAAAGGCTTCAAATTTTATACTGAATACTGCTTGCTTTCCCAATTGAATTGGTATTTAAAATCCTAATTATCATATGCTTTGAAAGTGGTATTTGATTAAACAAATTACAGTTTTCCTAAAGCAAACGTAAAGCAACGCTGCGTTGCTTCCTCTCCCTCACGTTTCCCCCCCTTCCAAAACGGGCAACGCCCAATCCTTCCTCCCTCTACGTATCCTATTTATATATATTCCTCCCTTCATTCCTTTTCTCCTCAAACACATGAAGCCCTAGCCGCCCAGCCTACTCTCACCTTGCATCCAACCATGGCGAGCAACACCAAATAGAGTTGAGAATCATTGGGCAGCGTCACCTCCTCCTCTTCTTCTTTCTCTCCCCGAACGACGCCTGAAACTCGACGCCCAGCAACCCCGACGCCGCGTCGGCGTCGTTAACATCTTCACATCGGACCTTCGACGTCCAGCAGCCCCCGACGATGCGTCATCGTCACTAACAACTGCCCAACCGACGCCTCGACGCTGCGTTAGCGTCTCTACCACCTGCCCTTATGACGCCCTGATGCTGCGACGCCCCGACGCCCTGATGCTGCGACGCCCCAACGCCGACAACACCACTTCCAGACATGCAACCCCCATGGTAACTTTAGACATGTAAGTCTTCATTTCATTTTCAATAGTTTTGTTTTAGAAAATAGATTATAAAGATGGGATAAGAATGGAGTAAGGATAATCTAGTTATTTAAAACCATAACATGAACTAGTCAATTATCTTACCTATCAACTTTATTGTATACAAATGTAATTATTAGATTGCATGAAATCAAACCTATAATGATACGTTAAAGTGGAAACTTGATATTAAATAAAAGATGTTGTATAAAACACGGGTAGATTGATATCCAAAAGTGATTAAAGAATCACCCTAATTGCTTATTGTATACTTACCGAACTCTAAGAATCATTAATGGTGTATCCTTGTGTTAATGTAACCTTTACATTAGAAGTCATATATATATATATAGGTGCATTACATGATAATTAGAAATACATATGGATCTAGGGAACACTCTCATCTAAATTAATCCTAAGGGAACTTGAAATCTGTATAAGAATTCATCTAATGATATTGTCTTCTTAGGAATTAAATAGTAAAAAAAAAGATAATAATGTGTAAAGGAATATACTTTTATAAACATATATCTAGACGACATGTTAGTTGGATCAAATCATGTGTATATTAGTGAACCTAATAAATATTCATATGGAATATACTTACACCAATAAACATGGTGAGCATGATGTTAGGGATAATATGGACTCACATCATTACACCTATTTTGGCAACATATATATTATTATCCACATATATGAGTTACATAAACTTATGTGACTAAATATTGGTAACTAGAACTAAGATAGATATGTAAAGCATCACATATTATCTCAACAAAGATTAAAATCATAAACCCTTAACATGACAGTACATGGTCGGGAATTGGGTAATAATAATATAAAAATACAATAGGAACGAATATGTTCACTTTGACTTGGCTAATATACATAATGTGTTTCTAGGATGAAAAGTTGACTTTGTGGACCAAAGTATACTATTCAAGTTAACCTTTATGTGTGAAAAGAGGTATGTGCATCTACCCCCTTCAGTTGGGAAAATTTTATACCAATACACATTCCCTAATGAGGCTTAATCTGAACTAATCCTTGATTCTTGAAACCTAAATTGTTTATTGCCTCAAAAGTAGTTGTAGTATTATCTTGATTGGGTATTCATACCCCACTACCATGTTATATATTCTTTTGATTAATCTTGCCATAACTCTTTGCTAGCATGTAATTAAATGTTCTATTTAATGTTTAAGTAGTGGTACGTATGTACAACCACCCATAGAGGGCATGTATATAATCGCCCTAGGGGAATGTTTATAATTCTCCCCATAATAAAAATTATAGGTGATTGGGAATGTCTTATTCTCCCCTCACCTAAGGTTAGAGGTCCGGTAGGTGCCTCAACCCTACTTAGTTAGGTAGACATATTAATTTACATGCAAATCCTTTATTTACTTTTGTTATTGGCAAGTTTCCTTAATAACAGCCTCATACTCTTGATGTCTCATCTTATGATGAACCCTAGCCTGTTTTCACATGCTTTACTTATCTTTCCATCTTAGAATAGTTTTGTAACACATACTTTTTATTTTCCTTTCCCTTTTGCTGGGTGACTTCCCAACGACCCAGGTGTGAAACAAGGTGGTTGAATAGGACTTGAAGATCTTGGCTTTGGCTTGGACTTAGATGATGGATATGTTGCTTGGAGACAAAAGTGGAGTAGTTAGATTTCCCTCTACTTAGATCCTCTTTTTGTATAAAGCATGTACACCCATATTGGGGAAATTTTTATGTACACTTTATTTAAATTGAATATAGTCAAAAATGTTATCTTCCGCTGCTATTTCAATTGGATTTTGTTTACCATTGTTATTAGTAGAGAGGTGGATTGATTTCCCACTCTTTACACTTAGCATTAAAATCTTCCAACATTGAGCCACATAAATCATGGAAGTCTTATTTAATGTACTTGTAAACATGGTGATTTAAAATATGAATACTCATGGGCATGAGCCACTTACCTCTCTTGAAGGAACCTAGTTGCTCTTCATAGACTGAGAAGTCCCTAATCACGTTCTCAGGTTGATGAAACCTAATTACCCTGTTTAGTCAATGATCATTCATTAATTATTTTAGTCACCTTGGTTTCTAGGGTTTTAGGGTTATTATCTAAAGCAAGGAGATTAGGAGTCAAACCAGACTCTAAAACGTGGACCATGATCTAGGTCTCGAAAAGTAGATCAAAATTCATATATAATATGACCCCATAGGATGTACCAATTAATTACTATGATTTATACAACATATGGCCTTATTTGAGTAAGTCAAATAATTATTCACCTGTGGAGCTAATTGGATCGTGGACAGGATCCAGCTTGGGATGAATTTGCTTGACCCGCGCCCCCTTTCTCTAGCGCTCACGAATGAGGGCTGCACCTCCTCTGTTTCCTCTGTTTTACAGAGGACTTCCGTGCTGCTGCCTGGGCGGGAAAGCTAGGGGTTATCTGGCCATCTCGGACCACCAGAGGGTTCCTCCGAAGTGCCTTCTCCAGCCGTTGCCAACCCTAACCCAACCTCTGTGAACCCTCCCCGGGATGTGGTATGGTGGTGTCCTCCCGGCGCCGCCACAAGCACCTACCTGGAGGCTCATCTGAAGGAAGCCGACACATGAACTCATGGCTTCCGACCCCGATATGGTACCAAGTTCCTCGCCAGCCACATTGTGTGGTTGCTACTGCAGATCGGCTGGGTCATCTCCATGGATAGAAGAGTGTGACCACCATGGAAGGAAGGGGGATTCCGATCCACCCTTCAACTAAAACACACAGGGACTGGATGCCATAGTTCTACTACACGATCAATTGAAGAGGATCATTTCTTATCTCTGAGATTCAAAAGACACAAATCTACATCTGGGGTAGCGCCATGTGATATGCAAGGAAGCCAACACCTTGGTTGTTGGTCAAGGCGACGCTTTCTCCTGTGGGAAACTCATAAGACCAAAATGGATGTTTCCCTTCTGGTGAGATCTAGGGCTTGCATGGGGGATTAAAAGGATCAAAAATTTGTCTTGAGTCCAAAGGAAGTAATGTTCTCAAAATCTTTGCCGTTATCGCGAGGAATCTGGAGGAGATTGGGAGTCCAGAACTTGTTCTTAGTCTAGCGGATGCGGAAAGTAAGGGATGAGGGTTTGACCCTCAGATCATCATCTATCGCTACAAAAAGGTCTGTGTACAATGAAAGTGCTGGACAACTAGGATTTGGTCCTCTTAATCTAAGTCCAGATAAAATGACCATAATAATTGCATATGTTGGTCAAACTTCGTTAAAGGAATGCCCTTCCTTGGTAAAATTAATTAAAAAATGTGTGATTATTCAAACTTGATCAAAATTAAAGCATAGGCTTACCATTGCGTCTAAATAATTTCCATCATTTTATAATCTTGATTTGGGTCTTAAAAACCATTAAATAAGTGCATGCTATTTAAACTTTACTAATTTCTAATAAATCCTAAGATGATCTTTTATTTCTAAAATCTTACCACTAAGCATAACTTCTTATAGTATGAGGATATTTTAAGTTTGAGATCAAGTATCCTTCCATATTTCAAGATATCATCAAACTTATACATACTTAATTATCCTCACTATTCTAATTTATTATCCAATGCATTTAGTTGTAAAATATATCTGATATTGATTTAATGTCTCAAATTACCATGTTGTATCTATTAGTCACATTATTGTCCATGTAGAACATTCATTCTTCTTTATACATCATTAATTACCAACTTTTACACATTTAAGTCATTATGTGTGTAATGGTGAACCATGTGACATATAGTACATCTTTTATGAACTCATTACATATTAAACAATACTTAGGTTTATTTGATCCCTTAATGGAATCTTATTAGAAAAAAAATCACATTAAACTTTTTAAATTAGGTAGAAAATTTGGGATGTTACAATTCTACCCACGTTAAATAAATTTCGTCCTCGAAATTTTTATGAGCTACCCACCTTAGGATGTGGCTTATTCTTTCTAACCAACTTTCTAACATTTCCCAATAGCTCATTTGGATACTCATGGTGTGAAATTATTATCATACTTAGGATATGACCTTCTCATGGTTAAATATCCAAAATAGAGTTAACATGGGTACATAAACATAATGAACTCAAAATTTACCTCATAACATCATCATCATCTAACATGGAAAGGAGTGTAGCTTATTTCTCTCTAAAGGGAGCTAAATCAGGGTTTTGGTTACACTTTGGATCCAACTCACTTATTTATGTCAAAGTATCTACCCTTTGTATGCATTCTCGGTATTACTATGGTATGATTAGGTTTAGGTGACTATATGTCTCAAACTTTTAATGTCAACACTTGTTTTATATGTCGCCTTTGGATACATGCCGGCCGGTCATATATTCAGAGGTGACATGTCAGATCACACTTTATCTTAACACTTCCTCGTGCACATGTCCCACACCACATGCACCTGAAAGGACAAGACAAGCATGATTATGCACATAACACTCTCTCTGCAAAACCCCATAAGCATGTGTCCCATACCACAAGTATATGGGAAAAAGAGAGAGAATGCTATATACAACTATAGCGTTAACATAAAAGTTTAAAATATATAGGCATGAAACCCTAATCCTTATTCAAACTTTTGTCTCCTATCTAGACATCTACTCCTAATATCCATCACTTACTCCTTCTATACCTAGGGCTACTACTTATCTTTTTGAACATGTACTCTACCCTACTTAGCTTCTTATAAGGTGATCTTAAGTGAGAACATGAGATTTCATCTGGTGGCCAACTATAATATTGCTCTGATACCATATTGTAACACCCTCCCTAAGTACACACATATAAATAGAGGATGCAACATCAAGTTATCCATAACTCGTGTACTCAAAGGGGCATTACATAAAACTGGCATACATAACAACATTATAATCAATCACACAAACTGAATTATTAAAACATTCTCATGATTGTTCTTACAAAAGGAACACAATTGCTATTACATGGAAAACTTATATTGTATCTTGAGACAAAGTCTCTATTCTAAACACTACTACAGAAAATGCTTTTTACAACGGGAGATAGACAACAGTTCTGTTGATTGTGTTGTAGTTAGCATACTTATCGCAACAATCCCATTTTTGTGTTGTATATTGTATATTTTATACAACGCAAGTCATTTACAACATGCCAAACCTGTTGTAATATAGGAGGATACTACAACAACTGCTAAAGTGTTGTAATAGGTTGTAGTATCACAACATATTCAAAACTGTTGTAAAAGATGTTATTTACACAACATATTTTGACTCGTTGTAATAGTCACATGTTGTAATAGACAATAATTACACAACGCAGACTCACCCGTTGTAGTATGTATTAATTGTACAACAGGCCTTTACATGTTGTATTTGGTACATGTTGTAATAGACCACCATAATACAACATATTAAAACTCTTTGTTATATCCCAACATGAGACAACAGACTCCAACCTGTTGTTATATATTATAATTACACAACATGTTGTAACATGTTATAATATCCACACATAAAACATCATTGTAATAGACCTCCATTACACAACGTAAACTAAACCATTGTAATATACTATAATTACACAACATGATATCACTTGTTGTAATAGCTACATATTGTAAAAGACCATAGTTAAACAACACATCATATTCACATAATTCTCTGAATTTTTCAATTATTCACATATAATATATGTGTGTGTATCCATTATAATATTCATGTATAATATTCACTTATATATATATATATATATATATATATATATATATATATATATATATATATTAATTCTATAGTTTTAAACATCACTATATAATTTTGATATTGTGTCCATTAATTTTAAATACTTCTATCTGCATTTATATTTCATTAATACATAATATTTATAAATACAGATAGAAGTATTTAAAATTAATGGATACAATATTAAAATTATATAGTGATGTTTAAAACTATAGAAATAAAACATATATACATACATATATATATATATATTAATTCTATAGTTTTAAACATCACTATATAATTTTGATATTGTATCCATTAATTTTAAATACTTCTATCTGCATTTATATTTCATTAATTCATAATATTTATAAATGCAAATAAATATATTTAAAACTAATGGATACAATATTAAATTATATAGTGATGTTTAAAAGTATAGAAATAAAACATATACATATACATACATATATATATATATTATATACATATATATATTAATTCTATAGTTTTAAACATCACTATATAATTTTGATATTGTATCCATTAATTTTAAATACTTCTATCTGCATTTATATTTCATTAATAAATAATATTTATAAATGCAGATAGAAGTATTTAAAACTAATGCATACAATATTAAAATTATATAGTGATGTTTAAAACTATAGAAATAAAACATATATATATATATATATTCTATAGTTTTAAACATCACTATATAATTTTGATATTGTATACATTAATTTTAAATACTTCTATCTGCATTTATATTTCATTAATACATAATGTTTATAAATGCAGATAGAAGTATTTAAAATTAATGGATACAATATTAAAATTATATAGTGATGTTTAAAACTATAGAAATAAAACACATATATATATATATATATATATATATTAATTCTATAGTGTTTAACATCCCTGTATAAATTTGATATTGTATCCATTAATTTTAAATACTTCTATCCACATTTAGTTTTCATTAATACATAATATTTATAAAGGTAGATAGAAGTATTTAAAATTAATGGATACAATATTAAAATTATATAGTGATGTTGAAAACTATAGAAATAAAACATATACATATATATATATATATTAATTCTATAGTTTTAAACATCACTATATAATTTTGATATTCTATCCATTAATTTTAAATACTTCTATCTACATTTATATTTCATTAATACATAATATTTATAAATGCATATAGAAGTATTTAAAATTAATGGATACAATATTAAAATTATATAGTGATGTTTAAAACTATGGAAATAAAACATATATATATATATTAATTCTATAGTTTTAAACATCACTATATAATTTTGATATTGTATCCATTAATTTTAAATACTTTTATCTCCATTTATATTTCATTAATACATAATATTTAAAAATGTAGATAGAAATATTTAAAATTAATGGATACAATATCAAAATTATATAGTGATGTTTAAAACTATAGAAACAATATATATATATATATATATATATATATATATATA